>JAKRZM010000022.1:162963-269141 GCA_036379175.1 Heliconius cydno galanthus | reverse complement strand
TCGATATCTAAGGGGTTGTTTTTGGGGTCGAAAGTTTGTATGAAACTTCGTTACTACAAATGCTAGGAGTCTCAAATTTGCATAGACGTCACTATGACGTAGTCATGGAGACAGAAATTAATAATAACATAGTTCACGCGGGTGAAACCGTGAGCGGGCCGCTAGTACAATATATGTATTATATATGTATTATACATAGATTTATGTATAATACATATATTGTATATACAAATTGTTGACGTCAATTTGGTATCGGTGTTAATTTCTACATATAAATTCAAAATATCAATACATTTATCCTACACCCGAAAGCTATTTAATTTGTATTGGGTTTGGGGTTGGGTTGTTTGTGATTCTCATAGTTTACGAGAAGTGGTAGTTGTCTAATTTTTGCTCTCAATTAAATAACTGTTCTGCACATATTTTCTAAGTTTATCAATGTTGTAGGGGCAACGGAGATAACACTTATAAGAGTACACAAGCTTAAGTTTGCGGACGTATGCAATTCTTTTGTACGAAATGAAGTACAATAATAAATTTGTAATAGTTTTTACTTGTAATATAAATATAGATTTGGACTTCTCATAATCATAGGTGTGCGGCGAATTTTCCACAAATTGCAGTAAAAACGGTGCACAGATACTCGTATCTTTTTTTGCCTTAACTTAGAAGCTTGATTTTGTATGTTCCAGGGGAACCTAAAATATAACCAATAAAGTAAATAACGCAAAAATGAAAAAAATCATATAAATTTTAGTGCTCTAGTCTGAAAAACCAATGAAGCAACCAAAAGAAAGCAAGATTAATTGAAATGTATTCCGAAAAGAAATTGAGCGCGACTCCAAGAAAAGAAATGATAAGAGACCTCCGGCACAGAGACGCATAATTAGATATCTTAGGGACTGTACATTCAACGGAAATAATACTCTTTTTAAATGAAATCTTTCTCTGATTGCCAGATGAAATTGGCAGATTGTTGAAACCATGTTTTTTTGTTCTAAAATTAAACAACAATTGTACAATTTGGAGCCAACCGTGGCAGAGAGGCACGAGTATGTGACTGTTAATGCGACAGGTTGTGAGTTTGATTCCCATCCGAGGAAGTTATATATTAAATATTTTGATTTCCTTACTCTCGTAATGAGGTTTACCTCCACTGAATATGCAACGCCACCAGAATTCGGCGGAAAGTGGGTAAGGGTCTTAACTAGGTTCCTAGATTCTCTCCCTTCTATGTGCGTATCTCTAAATAGTTTTACAAAAGCCTATTAATATAAGAAAAAAATGTATCGAAAAATCACAGATCAAATAAACTCTTACCGAAAACGTAAAGCGCGAGCAAATGGAATCATAATCGAGTTAGAGAAACGCAGAAATCGGTTTTCTTATATCCAAGCGCTTACGCAACGACACTCGAAGAGAAAAATAAAGATATTATGGTAGCAAATGGTGGATCGTAAATAAATACAAGTATACTTCGCGCTCACTACCGAGAGGTGATAGGACATGGAGTTATAAACATCATAAACAGTGAAAAAATATGTAGTAAAATAAAGGGTATTATCTTGTTTTCTTACCTTCACATATAAATATTTTTGTTTGGACAGCTAGTGTTCAGACACTCCGTTTCATGCTTCGTTAATGCATATTAAGAGATAGTACATGTTAGGTGGTAAAACTTAATGCCGATATTTTTCTAGCCGATCAGAGCGAACCAATTAAAATATTTATAACTGATGGAAAAGTCAAACTGACAGCCATCATGAAAATAAATAGTATGTCATGAAAAATGAGGTATCATCATAATACAATTTTTTTACACGGTCTTGAAAGAAACTTGTTCTGGTGACAAGACATAGTGCTTTCCATCACTGGATTCTCTCAATGTCTCAAAAAAACAGTCACTAAACTCAATCCACCTACCCTGCAATATGCGTGATACAGCGTGAAGCTAATAAATAAGAATCTACAAAATATATTTCCCGCTTACCACCAAATTGCGATAGAACAGTAATCCACATCACAAACAGTCTTAAATTTATAAGGCAAAGTAAGATTATTTTGTCTACGTATTTTTACGATTATCCTACTTATGGGTGGGATTCTGTAATAAAATAAATCAATTCACGCTTTGAGATGTTCCTTAGAGATTTCTACATCGTCGTCTGTGAAGAAAATATTTGGTAGTATGCGTGTATATTATTTATTTTTCTGTTATTATTGGTTTAAGAGGTTAAGAGTTAAGACATTCCTTTACCCATTTTTTGCCAAATTAGCAGAAAATTTATGTCAAGTGGTAAAATCTAACGACAATCTTTTTCTAATCAAAGGGAAATAATTAAAATATTTATAATTATTTATTTATATATTTTATTTTAATTAATTATTTATTGACGTAGTATTACTGATTTTAGAGATAAGAATTTAAAGTTATTACATTTTTCTTTTACTAGTTTTGAATTTTATTTTCATTATTATTATACCTACTATTCTTTTTCGAATACCATATAGCAGGGTAGGCATAGGAAACCTAATTCAATACCAGTCTGTGCTACTGTGCTACGACTGTCTTAGAATTCAAAATATGCTTACCAAAATTCGACAAAACTTCTTTGATACTTACTATATGTCTTTTTGAACTCACTATCCATTAACAATGGGCCCATTGTCTAACCAAAATTACAGCTTACAAACAAAATAACTTCCATTTCAGCTGTGATCCACAAAAAAGTTATATATGACGATTATTATTGTCCCACTTCCGGTGCGTAACAACGGCGCAGCCTCAAAAACTAGGCTAACGTATAATAAACGATTACATAAACATCTTTGAATGTCGTGCAAAATATATATTTCTTTGTAAGGGAAAAATATATGTGGATAAAAGTAATATTTTGTGTTTTTTTTTGTTAGCGTCACGCTGTATCCCGTAAATTGCGGGATAGACAAAGGGAGCCTAGTGGTAAGACTCTCCCGACTTTTCGCTGAATTTTCGAGGCATTGCGTGTTGAGTGCAGGAATTCAACACCACGCTTTTTGCCATGGTACCAGAGCAAAGAAATGAAAACATTAAATAATAATAATAATTTATTCCCTCGAGTGGGAGTTGAATGTATGAACGTTCTATTTGTACTGAATTATTTCCCCGAGCGGGGATTGATCCCGTAACTACTACATTTAAAGTGAAACGCTATTCCACTGCTCCAATTGTAGCAAAGCCTTCTTTGTAAGGAAAAAATTGTGCAGATAAAAGGTGACATTTTAGCATTTCGATTTTCATCGCCTATTCTATTCTACGCGACGGTGACTGACTGTCGGAAAATGAAAGAGAAAAAACTGTGTGATTTAATTATACTTGTGTGTATTATGTTTGTATGTATGTGTAAGATTAATACGCTTAGAATACAAAATATTTTTTTCATCTGACAAGTAGTTTCTAGGTGACCTGATTTTTTATGTTGTTAATGCTATTGTATTTTACGATGTTTGGTGCTATCAAGAAACATTCATGAAGTGCGTAATTGTATGCGATAGTCGTAGATTCGACAATAATCCATTCTCTCGAAACGAATTACCCATTACGCCCCGACTTCCCCATCCCATATCAACGTAAAACCTATTTCATACAACGAATACCTACATAAGCTATACACCCTATATAAGTTTATAATTATCATCTAACCCATTTCAGTCACGACTATATCAAGAACACAACCATATTACATACTAAATCCGTAATTTCAATAAGATGAAGCTAACCTGAAGCTATAGCAAGCTATAATTTCCACTGGATCCATCGATTACATAGCTATTATCTTGTAACTGTTAGTGGTATTGACAAGGTGACCATTCTGCGGTCGTACGACATGCAGTGTAATGTCATTGACTGATTGCGACAGTGACTAGAATATGTCGGGTTGAACTGACGATGACGTGACGATTTTCCTTTTGATTGTGGAGGGTTTTTGATTTAATTTTCTGTGGAATTGGATTCTGTTAGGTTGGGAACGTTAGTGTGTTAATGGGAACGGAGTGTCTTAACACTAAGTTCTCAGGTTCCCTTTGCGTACTCTGCTATGTGCATAATACAGTGACCTACAATGTGTATTTATAGATTGAACGTAATCATGTATCGTTTCTAATAATAGGTAAAATATTTCGGTTTATCGTTTTTTCTGTCTTAGCTTTTGTCTTAGCTTAGCTTTTCGTCGTCGTGAGCGACACGCTTGAGCACTGCGCTACGATGGCCTCGGTATAATTTAAAATATAAAAAATCTAATAAATTATACTGAAAACAGAAAATTTAAGCACACAAATTTCACATGTTCCAGAGAAAATAACCTAATATGTTACACAACTCCCACAGAACATAGCGAAAAGTCAGTATATAAAACAAACACAGAGAACTTCAGAGATGACATAAATAAGTTGTAACAAGCGTTTAAGGATTACGACATAGCTAGATGACAACGTATGGCTTAGTGGCCAGAGCGCTTGGACGGTTTCAAGGAGAAGCGGGTACAAAGACCAGCTTAATTTTTTAATAAGTTTTCCAAAAAATATATTTTCAAATTGTTGAATGCAACTTAAAATAAAAAATGTTAATATTAATATAAATAATTTTATTTTTTATGATAAAACCTTTTTTTATGTTAAATGAAAATCCCCAATCGTATAAAACGAGGAGAAGGCTATTATAAAATTGCAGATCAACGATTCCATAACCACAGCACTGGCTGTGCCTGATCAAAAACAAAAGAAGAGAGCTCAATTAAAAAACGTCATTCGCAGATAGTCGGCGTGTCGATAACTCTTTGTAGCTAGAATGGCATCGAAATCGATATATTCAATTTGCAAATGTCTAAAAAACCAGCAGTCTGGCTTTGAAGGTGGTTGGGGGTTGTGTTCCGAGTTAGAGTATTTTTTTGATTCGCTCAAAGTGGATTAACTGTGGATTTTCCTAAAAATAAACTACAAGAATATATTTTTTTTAGCTTCATGGTTTTTGCGCATATAGCAAGGTAGGCAGAAGCAATTTAATGTAAAAACTTACTGTTTTCGATTTTTTGTCCAATTTTCCAGAAGTTATGTATTAAATGACATAAACTACTCGAGGTGGGTTGCGGTGCACACAAAATGTGCTGCAAAATCGACTGAAAAAGAAAGGAAATAAAAAAAAAGAGAAAGGAAATATTTATTTAAATTTATATTTCCATTTATTCGCTCTGGTGTCGAAGCAAAGCACGGCGTTGAGTTCTGCCACTCAACACAATGCCTCCAAAAATTCGGCAGAAAGTGCGGAACGGAATGTCTTAACACTAGGTTCCCTCTGCCTACCCTGCTGTGTGCGGGATACAGCGTGAAGGTGAAAAAAAAACGCTTTGTCGTGCTTTGTCTTAGCAGAGTGAGAAAATGAAGGAAATCCCCTGAGTGGAGTTGACCCCATTTATGGCCAAACGCTGACTAATACCACGCTGGTATAAGAGTATACAATAAATAAATATTTCATGTAAGAAACAGGAATTAGCTATAAAACCAACGTCGCGTGTTATTCCACATAGCTAAAAGTAAATCTAATTTGGTAACTTAGAGTTTATTGTTCAATCAGCTATCAATCATTAACTTTCATAATATAACGAAACTTTTATATTAAATAATGAATTATTTTCACTATGCTGTGGCAGAGACTGCAAAATTTTATGTACGATAGTCGTGGATTTATTTCCGGCTTAAAACGTTATTGAAATTCCATATTTTCGAAATTATTTTCATAAATACAGTATTATTCTTTATCTAATTAGGTGAAAATATATATGTGCTACATATAAAAATAAATAGCCCATATTCCGACCAATTTTCAAAATATTGGGTGTTGAGTGGCGGAATTCAACGTTGCACTTTATATGAGAAGAAATAAAAATAATTTCCCCCAAGCGTGGAATGAACTTACAACCATCGCGTTCAGATATAACAATATTTAGAGAATGTTATAATGCCGTTTATATGGGTTGTATTAAATTTATTAACATTACTCTACTTTGGTAAACGAAGCATGGCGATGAGTTCCACCACTCAAGACGTACGTGAACAACGGAGTGTCTTAACACTACGTTTCTTTCTTATTAAGCCAGAATTTATACTAGAAAAATCTAGAAAATTTACGCTTAAGCTCCCTATTAACACTAGAAGCGCCGCCGTCCCATTTTTGTCCTAAACGCAAGGTTGATTGTTTATAACTTTTTTGTTTGTTAATGTATGTAGATGAAACTTTTTGACTATTACCAATTTTACACCTTTATTTAATTAAAAATATAAATAATTTTATAGCAGTCATACTTTTTGAAAAAAAATTAGATTTACCTAGAACTGCCGCTGGGTCATTTTTGTCCCGCCATTATTATTTTATTATTTGAGGGTATAATTTGACATATTTTCATGCCTCGGGGACGAGGTGGAGGTGAAAGGACGATGCGGGGGCGGAAAAAAATTGAATAGTAGGTTTAGCAGTCAATACCTAAGTTTTTAGGGTTCTGTAGCTTTTAAGGAAAAAAAAACCCTTATAAGATCATTTTTTTGTCCATCCGTCTGTCTGTGCCTTTATCTCAGGAATGCTTGGAGAAATCGAGTTGATATTCATATGAGTATATGAATATCAACTATATGACGATCTACAGTCCCTTGATTTCCTGAAAAAGCGCCCTTAAAAAAAGATATGACCATTTATATAGTAAAAAACGTGTATTTCGACACTATAAAGGGAATCAAATTAATAAGGTACTTTCAGTTAACTTAGAATTATGAAATTTGGCAGCTAGCATCTACATGTAGTACTAGTACAGGAAAAAATCTGAAAACTATACATTTATGTATAAATCTTAAAAAATAATAGCCTGAAAAGTGGGGTAAAATTGGTGTCAATACTAAATTTTGCCGCTAGTTCAAGTGAGGTATCAGATGAAAGGATGACTAAGCTAGGCTTGAATTTCAGAAAAACACTCGATACCAAATGTGGGCAATTGTAGGGTAGGTAGAGGGAACCTGGGAACCTAGTGCTATGCACTCCGCTGGCATTTTCCGCCGAATTCTGGAGGCATTACCACGCAATGTTATAAATCATCTGTGATGTATCACTGATGAAGAATATATTAATGCATTACTTGGCCTAATAATAATATTAACTAATTTCAATAACTTATAATTTTGTAAGAGTTATTCAGTTAGTGGTCACGACCTTAGAACGTATTTGAAATATTTGATTCTTTCTTTGTGTTTGGTTTTTTAGTACTTTTATGTGTGTTAAAGAACAAAAATTAATCATTAAAGATGATCTACATATTTTACGAATTATTTTAATAACATAATAAGTAGAATGGGACAAATTTGTCACGACGGCAGTTCAAGGGGGTCTCAATATTCGGCACTTCTAGTGTTAATATTAATGAAAGTTTGTGAGAACAGTTGTTGTTAAATCTATTAAGTAGTTTTTGAGTCCACTTTCACTCAAAAACTACTTAATAGATTTAAATAACAATTTTACAATAATATACAATAGTTTATACATCAGAATAGCACATAGACTGCAATTTGTATATATTTTGTATAATATCGTTACTAAATGACTAAATAGCAATTTAAGCGGGCGAAGCCAACGCAACAGACGTTTCGGTTCGGTGATCGACAATAATAATTCAACATAACAAGGTTGACTTAAATAACTATAAATATTTCACCTTTCAGTTATAAATATACAAAGGTATATAAATTTTAAGTTTCACGGTGCAAAACACAATGGTTACAGCATACATACATATTCAAAGGAACTCGATTGAGTTTCCAAACTATTTTTTTTGTTGTATTTTTTTTATAGTATCCGAGCCCGCGTCGGTTTGCCGGCAAAATAAAATTAGCGTGTGTATCCCACTATTTCATGGTATGCACTCAATTTTTACCCTCTGATGACTTGTTAGGGTGATGTAAAAGTGTTTCGTCTATATTATAATATTTTTTGGAGTTATTTTTTAGTTTTTGTATTTTTTTTCTTATTAGGCTATGAATAATATGTACTTATAGCTAAAAGTACAATAACGTTTTGGTGCTCGCCACTCAACACGCAATGCCTCTAGAATTCAGCAGAAAGTGTGGAACGGAGAGTCTTAACACAAGGTTACCTCTGCCTATCCTGCTGTGTGCGGGATATAGCGTGAAGCTGATTATTATTATGAAACTCGGGGTTTGAAGTTAGTGCTTTCTTTAGGTTCACCTTATTTCCCGCACATAGTAAGTAGACAGAAGGAACTTGGGAACCTAGTGGTAAAACATCCCTTTAAGACACATTCCTAACTATTCGATCTCAGTTTCCGCTGAATTTTTCAGACATTGCATATTACGTGGCGAAACTCAACGCCGCGCTTTACCTTTACCAGAGCCAGGAACTCGCCGTTACCTTACAACCGTCACTTCCACAGACATCTACAACTTAGTACTGAATACGCATTAATATATAGCACATTTTTATTCTTTTTATCATAGTAGACAGAGAAAATATCGAGATGAGTCTCTCAGTCTTCTATATTGCTTCTTTTTTTAAAAGATTTACGTTTTGACCCGCATATAACAGAGAAGCCAGAAGGAACGGGTATTGTTAAAACATTATTTTCTATTTTCTGCTCAATTTAGGAAACATTGGAGTAAATAAACCTAGTGGAGGTTTTATTCCCTTACCTAGCTATAAGAAAACGCGTGAAGCTATAAGCTACATCATCACTTTCAATACAAAATTGTATACAATACACAATATATTTCATAATTTTCACGCTGCCTTAACTGCGTGTCAGTCACAACAATTACCGCCGTGATTGATCTCGATACGATTCACGCTAGAGCCGTTGTTGTTTTAAATGTTTTGTTTGTTCTGGTTTTAATATCCATTAGTGTTTTAATTTTAATATTGGAAATTCTTTTGGTTGGAAGAATTTGTATTGAATATTTTTATTATTTTTTTTCAATTTTGAAATAACACTAAGGTCCCAACTAGGTCCTCTTACTATAACTGCGAAAGATGTGGGATCGGTCTCTAGCTTTAAAATTAAGTCAGCTTTCGCTGTATCCCGCAGCAGGATACGCAGAGGAAACCTTGTGTTGAGACACTTTGTTCCGCACTTTCCACCGAATTCTGGAGGCATTGCGTTTTGAGTGGGGTGTCTTCTCTAAAATTGGGCGGAATTGGGAACAAAGTATCTAGGGGTTTCCTCTACCTGCCTTGACCTAAAAACAACCTGTGTTTCTACTTAACGTCAGTTATATAGTAATTGACGTCTCTAAGTGCAGCATGCAGAGTGGCTTATAAGATGAACGTAATTAGGTTAACTTAAACCGTGTCAAAGTAAGACTATACGAGTACTGAGAAACCAATTGTACGACCCCAGCTTTAATTAACGCAGCTATTGAACTTACATATATGAATAAACTTTCTCGTTTAATATTACGTGTTGTATGTTGACAGGTGGAACTAAACGCCGTTGCTTATTTACCAGAGCGGAAGTATATAGAAGAAAATATTTACTCCCCGAATTCGAATCGAACCAAAAACATTGACGTGTTAATTTTGTTCCCTTTGCTTATATATTTCTTTCTGTTTTCATACTCTGGCAAATAAAAGAGTGGACTGAGAGAAGATAAGTGTGAAAACCCTACGTTCTCTACTTACGTTTCGTTAGTCGTTTTACGTTTTTTACGTTCTTTTAGTTTCACGCACTAGCCCACACTTAGGTCCTTAGGTCCTATTACATCATTTTCTTATATAACTTTTATGTACAGACACCGATCAGTTATGATTTTATTATATGTATAGGTATTGTATATATGTAAATATGAAATATTACAAATTCTCAAATATTCATTATTTTATAAGAAAATATAATATAAAAATACTCAGTATTTCAATATCAGATGTCTATTAAACTTTTGAAGATCCCGATGGAATTCAATAAAGGACACATTTCGCGAAGTTTTGATTTATTCACATTTCATGTTAAAATTATGCTAGGTTAAGTAGTTGTAGTTTTGTACGCTTTTTAAAATGTATAAAGTACTTTGTCCTTATGAATTTGGTGCAAAATGAGGATGTCTTAATGGAAACGGAGTTTCTTAATGGTAATCTCTCAGGTTCCTTTTGAGTATTCTTTATGCGCAGAATATAGAGAAGATGAAAAAAGAAACTGGTTGTAGTATGACATAACTAGAAACCTCAAAACTTTTTTTCATATTGTAAAGAAAGTTTCTTGAGGCAAAAATTAGATAGATAGATAGATAGATAAAATTCTTTATTGCATACACAAACTATAAGTACAATAAAAAAAAAAAAAAGNCCACACCAGAGTGAGGAGATGAAAATAATAAATTAAAATACATATTTCATTTCCCCGAGAAAGGATGGAACCCACACCCAGTCGCCTAAACAGTCAGAAACTTATGCCATGCACAAACGACTGGCCTCAACTTTAGTTGATCTGAAATATTAAATATTTCATATATTTTCAAATATTACAATATTAAAATACATTATTTTAAATTTAGACAAATTGAAAACATTTATAAAATAGAAATTGCACAATGTTATACTGTATTTCCATTTAAAGTCCTTGTAGTTGCTATGAAAAGATGAATCCCTGGAAGAGATCAGTCGCTACGTGATAACACCCTTTCTACGCTCTGTTTAACTTCATAGCTTCAGGTCATTTCTATAAAGAACATTTAATATTAAAGTGACATATTTTAATATTACATTAATTTACCAATGTTGTAAAGGCGACGAACGTAGGTTCTCTTCCCACGCAGAAGAATGATTTTTTTTCGTCGCTATTTTAACAAGACAAAATGCATGAAATTTGGCGGAAGGTGAAGAACGAAGTATTTTAACCTTGGATTTCCATTGATTGATAACCCTGCTACACAAGATACAATATAAAGCTAAAAAAATATTTACATCTATATCTACTAATATTATAAATCTGAATAATTTGTTTTAATGAGACCTTCGTGGCGCAGCGGCACAAGTGTGTGACTGTACCGCAACGGTTCTGTGTTCGATCCCTACTCGAAGAATTTAAATATTTATTTACTTTTATATATATATTTTCATTTCTTCGCTTTGGTGTCGAAGCAAATAACGGCGTTGAGTTCCACCACTCAATATGCAATGCCTCCCGAATTCAGCAGAAAGTGGGGACCGGAATGTCTTAACTCGTTCGTGCAACGTGCTTATTAATAACTTTACAAACGATACATCTCGAATAAAATAAGAAAAAATATATTTAATATACAATACAAATAAAACGTGATCTCGAGTAAATAATCCAATCTCTTTTAATAAAACGAAAAGTAATGGCCGAAAGTAATAGTCGGATTGTGCCATCAAAGTCCTACAATAGGTCAGCAATTACAAGCGAACGCGGCTCCGGTTGAGTCTACTGCCTCGTTTAGTCACAGTGAAAAATTTTAAAATGTACAGAAGTTTATTGGTCAACCTTCATATATACTCGTATGTAGAACCATAAAGTAAATTTCTAATTAAATTTATATTACAAATTTAGTTAATATATTTTGAAAGAGTTATAAATTTGTGATTTGTTCTCTCTGCCTATCCTACACACGGTTCCCATTAAAACACTTTCTTTCCTCAGTTTTCGGTAATAATATAATAATTCTGGCGACACTATATGTTGAGTGGCGAACATAACACTAACCGAGCGATGAGAGCGATGAAAATGAAAATATTAAATATGCCTACTCCAGGCAGAGGAAATCTAGAGTTAAGACTTTCAATTCTCAATTTTTTCTCCATTATCAACACGCAATGCTTCGAAAATTCATATTGTTTTAGATGGTGGGATAGTGTAGATAGTGGGAGACGGAGTGTCTTAACACTAAGTTCCCTCTGCCTACCTTCTGCCTAATTTTCTATAATAATTAACATATCTAAGAGTTAAAAAAGCACCAAGAAACAAAACCTAAGTAAGTATTTAAACAACTTCAAAGTGAGACATTTTTATTATACAACTTATATGCATACGAGAAGCAATTAAGACCATACCGTTAACTTATTCAGTCAAAATAAGACTTTATATCTATGAAATAGAGTCGAAGTTTCACTAAAGATTATAAGCATAGATAACACGTAGAGTTCAACAACGGAATTTGGAGTATATTCTAATAGTATTCATAAATTTAAGGACTTTTAGTAAGCTTTGTCTCTTGAATGTTTCAAGTAAAGTTGTAGTCTTTTTTGTCACTTCTCTGTTTGGAGAAGATAAGAACGCAAATATAATAAACAAATGTTGATTGAGCGATAATTGTGGGTTCAATTTCCGAGAATATCCGAGTAAAAATTATAGCCACTTTCACGTAGTAATAAGAAAAAACATGGCGCTGAGTTATGCTACTCGGTGAATTCGGTGAAAAGCGAAGAGCGGAAATCTATTTATGGAAACGGAGTGTCTCAACAATAGGTTCCCATATTCTCTTCTCTGTGCAGGATAGCGTGAAACTGAGAAAAAGATAAAATAACAGATGCACCTAGTAAGAAGTCACTTCATTTTCTTACCGTTTCTTTAATAGTTACATGGTCTCTTATATAGCAGAACTGGCCGAAAGAAGATATCGTTAAAAATTCTATCCTGTAAAGAAATTAATGTATGAATTTATAAAAAGTTTTATTTCCAAATAACCTACAATTATAAAGCACGGAGTATGTCGATACAATCATAATTTTTTTTCTTTCCCAACCAAAATAAAGAAAGAATATTCTGAAAAATCACTAACTTCCCTTGGGGTTGTGTATAAAAATGTATTTGAAAATCCCCTTACCGCGTGCAAACAGCCCTATTTCTTTGAACTCCACGTGCTTCACATGACATGATTAACACGACCCACTTTTTATTCTTACTTTGTGTGTTTGTACAGGTAATAGTATAAGCTTCCTTTTACACTTGCCTAGTATGGAAAATAGGAAAAACTTTGAAAACTTTTTTCAATGAAGAGTCCTGCCCTGAAATCAAAGCGTGGCGTTAAGTTCCACAGTGTCGTAATATTATATTTTCTTCGCCTACCCTGTCATGTAAAAACATAAAAAATAACCAAGAAATTAATCACTCTCAATTCAACTCTCAAATATAACCAAGATATATACGAGAAAACAAGCATATTTACCGTATTTCAAAGAAAGATTCATTAACCACGAATACTTTTCACCTTATTAAGTACATCACCGAGTTCCCAGGACCAAGGCGATGAGCGAGTGTCAACAATCGTAGCCTGTCGAGCAAAGGGAAGCACTGGAACGTACAAAACAACCTGCGAAATTTATTCATGAACAAACTTACTTACATACCCACTGCAAGTAAGTACTTTGATTTTCAACCTACGTATGTGATCTTTGTACGTGATTTTACGTTCGTCTTAACCCTGATGGATGCAGTTCAAAAGGGTTATTACAACAGATCTTACTATTAGCTTGGCCTAAATGATTTTGCTTAGATCTAGATGTAGATGTCTAGATTTGTATGACTGGATCTAGATATCTAGATCTAGATATTCGTGGGTTCAATTGCTATAGACGTCACAGTGTCATATAGTTGTTAATGTTTGTCGCTCGGGATTTTTTTAGCATTACTGTATTATATACATAGTATTCCTCAAAATAGGCCTACAATAATATATCTTCAGTTACGAAAATAATAAAATTAAAACCACTATTTACCAATTACTGGTAAAAATTTACTTTTCGGCAAACATAATTTAAAACGAATTGAGTAATTAAAAGTTATAAATTAATCCTATGTAAGTTCTGCTAACCACAAATAATAATTTTATTGCTACGAGTAATGCATAATATAGCAGTTTATTGTTTTTCGTTGATCCTTTGTGAAATATATTCAAATGAACATTTTGTGAACAGTTTATTATATATTTTTGGTTTTCGCAACTACTAAGTGTATGGTATAATCATATTTTAAAGGATTTATGGTAAATAATTTGGTTAATTAATAAAATTTCAATGAAATACACTTTTGTTCCCATTTTCTGCCGCATTTTTGAGGTATTGCGTGTTGAAGGCTTTGCCTCACTTTGTAACCAAAGTGGGAATCCAACTTACAACTACTTCATTCGATAATTTGCAATAATACACAGAAAGACTAGTGTCGGGACACTTCATTCTCTAATTTGGTCATATGTAATTATTTTCACATAATTAATCTCAACAAAGCATTCTACATAATAATTTCATACATGTAAAAGTCACGTAATACGAAAGCGAAAATTTCCGAGTCACACAACGATGACTCTACAGAAATTCTTGGAACTCAGCTAAAACGATCATAAACAGCTTAAAACTCGAAAACGTGATAAAAATGTCGCGAAACGCGCTAATTCAAAGAAGTTGTTCGAAGTTAAACATGAAAAATGCGGGGAAATATGAGTATATAATTCTCTTGCAAGCTGACGTGACGTGGACTTGGAGAAAGTTAATATAAGTTGGTAGATTTGAATGTTTTATTTGAATAGTTGACCATTTTAGTGTTAGGGAGACATAGTTTGTGCATAGACAGTTAACTCTTTAACTAATATACTATTTTAGAATGCATATAGCAGGGTAATCCGACTTGAATAAAAACTGTCAAGAAATTCCGATCTTCACTTTCTGTCTGATTTTATAACCTTTTTAGAATAAATAAAATAAAACCTGTCAAGTGCAAACCAGACTTGCCCACCGAGGGTTCCGTACCAAGATTTAGATTGTAGGTCAAGAGAAAGTACTATTTATAAAAGTTGACAAACTTAAATTTGCGGGCGCGTGCACATATTTTCTATGAAATTATAATAAACAAATATAAGTATGTATTGATTGTTTTCTGTGAAACGGATAAACGGAAGCACCCTACAGGATTCAATTCCACGCAAATTGTAGTAAAAACGAGCTTAAAGTTTTCTGTGGTACTAGTAGTAGGTACCTAAGACATAAATGTTTTATATTAATTTCAGCTTGATACTTGCATATGATACCGAGATAAATAGTCTTAACAGACGGACAACCAAGTAAGGGTTCCATTTCTTCTTTTTGAGTTAGAGAATCCTATAAATATATTAATTTCCGTATTAAATTTATTAAGAAACTTCGTATTAATTCATTATTTTATTTACATTCTGTCCGAAATATTAATAACGATCCCAAGTAACTCTACCGAAATATTTCAAATCCTTGTTTACAGTGAATAAACTGGAAATTCTTGTGTTTAGTTTCCTCCAATTCCAAATTCAATATAAACTCTGTTAAAGAACAACAACAAAAGTTTGTATTATAATGTTACTGTATATGTGTACTGAAATCTTGATTAATAAATATTTTCTGTTTAATTTTCTAAATATATATTTGAACTGATAAAGATCAAATAATAAAAAATAAAAAAATAAATACGTTTCCCCCGACGTACGCTTTCAAAGTACGCAATAAAAATACAAGAAATCTAACAGATATATTAATAGACGTAAATTTAAATATTAAATATATATTTTGTTTTTTATCATTACGCTATATATTGCGTAGCTCAACGCCCCGCTTTCTCTTGTTACACAAAGCTTGTTGTGAGCGAAAAAATGTAAGCATGTAACAACTAATAATCAATAATTAATTTCCTCAGGTGTAAATCGAATCCACTGGGCCACGACGGCTTCAATTTTTTATTATTGTCATTCAAACACATACAAATCTATTCATCTTATAACTTATAACACACGAATGGTTCAATTAGAACATATCGTAAGTGCTCCAAAGCCAGGGAAGTCAGGGAAGTCAAAATCGCCATTGTAGACTACCGTTAAGTGCTTTGCATATTGATGGCGGAAGGCGACTTAAGTGTTAGTTTGATAAGCTCATGTGATGGGACTTCAGGAGAAAGCTGTGAATAGGTTTGTATTGTGTGGCTTTGTTCGTTGTTTTGGATATTCCAGGTTCGATTCTTATCGGACATTATGGAGGAGATTGTTTTTAATATGTTTTTATATATTTAAACGTTCTTTTTAACTTCGCAGGGGGGTCACTATCAAATTTTTGAGTCATTGCTAGTTGAGTGGCAATTACTAGACCCAGGAAATTAAAATAATATATCGTTTCGAGTGGGAATCGAACGTACAATCGATGTGTTTCCAGTGAGACTCAAACTCAAATGCTTTTTGATACATTTTAAATTTTATCACCATTTCACTTGTCCTAATCTATATATATAAAAGGACTTGTCCTCACTGACTGAGGTAAGACGCACGCACAGCCGTAACCGCTGATGGTAGAAACGTTAAATTTGGACAAAAGTTTACTTTCGTAATCTGGACATCCACTAAGAAGGGATTTTGAAAAATTTTAACCCTAAAGGGGTGAAACAGGGGTTCAAAGTTTATATGGAAAAAAATTTAAATCGGCACCGATTTTTATAAAATTTGAAATTTAGATTTTTAAAAGTATTTAATTGAACACGTGTTTCATCGTTTTCTAGAATTCTCTCCCTAAGGGTGCAAATAAGGGGTTGAAAGTTTGTATAGGTTTTTTTTAAATCGTCACCAATTTATATAAAATTTGAAATTCAGACTCTTAAACGTACATAATTAAACACATGTTTCATGGGTTATTAGAATTCACCCTTAAATACGCAAGCGAAGCTGCGCGCGTCCGCTAGTAATACAATAAGTAATAATAAAGAAAATAAAATATATATAATCAGAGAATACGTTAAAATTTAGAAGTTGAGAAAGCCATTGTCTTACTTGCAGGTGGAGGTGGATTCAAAGGCGAAATATCCTATGAAGTTTTGCTATTCACTGCGAGGCATTATGTGAACGGACTCTTAAAGTTAGAAGTTTTAGATTTACACCTGCAAATACACAAGCTAGTTTTAAGTAAGAAAAAAAAGCGGTGTTTTCTTTGATAATGAATTCTGAGAGCGATGTAAACGTAACGTAAAGCTTATGTGACCTTTTTTCTTGATGTAAACGCATTTTCCCCATACGGCAAGATTCGGTTCTATATTTTCTATGCGTTATAGAAGCAAAAAAATATATATATTTATGGCATGAATGTTTAGTAGACTGATAATTTTAATAATTTAAATAAATCTAATCTAAATCCACAATTATCATGTTTTTAGTTAGACTACACTAGTACTTACTTACTTACACAGTACTTTTCCAATTCACCTGCAAGATGACCAAAAATCTTCGCAAAAAATTATAATTTAGATACAAATGTACTTTTCAATCGAGGGTTTCTGATACAAATGTATTCTATAAAAACCACCATCTATCCAAAAGTTTACCAAAAAAAACAATGAAAAGTATTCATAATCACACAACACTCCTATAACATTCGTGCCTTTCAACCAAAAATGTTAGGATGGGATAGCACCAGCAAAATTCCATTACGTTCCATACCTTTATATATCAAAGCGTCATCGAGTTTTCGCGGGTCATCCCAAATAAAGGCATGTGTCACGAGTCAGAGGTCACGGGTTCCGGTCTTGATCCCGGCACCGGAAATTTAACCCCCGTCTCTAAATACGTTATGAGAGTCTTTGAGAAAAATATATTGCTGTCACTCATACGACGGTTGGTGCTGCGATCTAATTATGTTATTTTCTTGTATACGTATACAGAAAAATATAAATATAGAAATTATAAGTACCTTTTTTTATTTATATTTTTTCCATTTTATGTAAATTGTCCAGATTTTAGTAATTAGGGAAACAAAGAGGGGAGTATGGGTACGGAGACGGAGTGTCCTAAAACTAGGTTCCTTCTACCTAGGTACCATGCTGTACAGGAATAATGGTAAAGTTATATTTTTTAACATTCAATATAATTTTGTTATATACCAAAAAATAAATTACTTTTTATTATTAATTCGTATGTACTTCTAACAGAAAATTTTAATGATATTAACATTTAATTTACTTTCCAATAATAATAATTAATTAGTCTAATATTAATATTAAAATAATGCTTAATATATTTGTGATTAGATTTTTCGTTTATTTTATTCCTATTCGTTAATCCTTTTGTACCGGTTAGTTAATCTATTGAGAAAGGTTAATTTAGACCCTTAGAATATCCCAAGTGCCATAGACATCTCTTCTGATGATTACCAAAGTTTAGTTATTAATATAATCATAATTATCGTTTCTCACTTTTCACCAGAACAGAAATTGCAAATTGCAAAAGCTGTATTTTTTATTAAACTATAAACATTATTATCTGAATAACTTTAAAGCGTCATAATAATTTAATAACAGCGGTTGTTAAATATGAGAAAAATATTTTTCACTTGGAAAAAGAATAATGAATATTTTAAATTTATTCCTTTGTAGCATGTTTGAAAAGTTTATTTTAGCTTTACGCTGTATCTCCAACATAGCATAGTAGGCAGAGGGAACATGGGGAACCTAGAATTAAGGCACTCCGTTCACATTAAGCCATTTCTCTTCCTCAATGTCCTTCAATTCTGGAAACACGGCGTGTTGATTTGCGGAAGTCAACGCCTCGATTTGCCTCTTTACCCGATAAAGTGAAAATATTAAATATTTCATTTCTTCAAGTAGAAATCGAACCCATAAACTGTCGTACTTACAGCCGGACGTTTCGGCCCCTGCGCCACTACTGACAATTTTTGATTTACATAAGTTATTATATTAAAAATGTATTATTTTTTTACGTAAGTAAATATCGAACTTGCATCCTCATATTCAGTGAAAGATTTTTCATAGCTGAACAAAGGCGTCACATTGACAATAGAGTAATCAAAGCCTGGAATTCCTGCTTTTTTTTATATTTTTCCCTCGTCTGTTTCGAAACCAACCATCGTGTAGACTACATATTCGAATAACACCTCGATGTTAGTATTTTAATGCCTTATAAATATTTGTTATTAAAGGTCAATCGTGGCGTTCACTCGCTTGATAACGATGCAAAGCGCGGCGTTAAGTTCCACCACTCAAAACACATTACTGAATGGAATGTATTGACAACTCTTCAGGTTCCCTTTGCATACACTGCTATGTATTGAATACAGCGTGAAGTTAAAAAAAAACATTTGTTTCAGCAGCACTCTTTCTTTAGCAAAGAGATTAATGTATTCATTCCCCAAATGGGAATCAAACCCACAATTAGGTGCATTTTCAGTCACAAGCTTGTGCCTCTACGCTTTCACTGGCCTCAAATCATACAAAACACGCACGCAGAACTATAATTAAAAACAATATGAAAAATATTATTTTAAAAATCCCAACACAAAACATTTAAAATGAAATTCATAATTTTATTGTGATATAACGAGGCTTTAAGCTAAAAAGCCAAATAAGTACATAATTCTTTAATCTGAACACAGTTGGTAGAGACCGCGGAAAAATTTGCAATTGTTTATTTTAAAAATGCATTCATTGCACGTTTCGCTGCGACACTTACTTAAATTTATGGTGCAATTCGTTTTGTAGAGGCTGTAAGTCAACTGAGAATGATAAGGGAGTTGAAGGTTGATTGATAATATATACATGTAGTTTAAATTTAGAAGACACTAAGATAAGTTATCTTTTAAAATAATTATTATTTATTACTTTTTTTAGTTTTATGCTATATCAGGATACGCAGAGAAAACCTAATGTTAAGATACTACTTATTTTTGAGACTTGATTGATTGGCGGAGATTAACGCCGCGTTTTGACTTGTTATCAGGGTCGGGAATTGGTATAATTAAGCATTTTTCATTTCACTGCTCTGACACTAAACAAATTGAGCAAATGTTTAATTTTATATTCTATTTTTCCATATTTTAAATACAAGTTAAACGAACACAGTAAGAATCCATGTTTCAATAAAATTTGTATTTCCGGTCCGCTTGCCATGCTATATTTCAAATATATACAGTTGCTCTCTATATACCTACATATATCAATAATTATATCAATATTCTATATTCTATTAATGTTTGCATTAAGTATTATTATTTCATCAAATTTAGTATTATTATAATTATATTATGTTCTCGTTGCTATGATTAGGTAGAAAAATCAGCTTTACGTTGTTGGCACACAGCTGGGTTGGCAGAGGGAAGCTAGTGTTCAGACACTCCGTTTCCCATTTGCACTGAATTCTGGAGGCTTTACTTATTGAATGGCAGAACTCAACATTGTCTCGTTCAGAAATAGGTATATGTTTTTTACAATAATTTCTCACAATGCTACACAATGAGAGACGACACGTTACGTTTATTAAAAATATAAGAGAAAAAAGAAATACAGTGACATAAAAATGATATGTTAAAAGAACGTGCAAATGACGTCTGAAACAATATACTCGTAAAATACCGTTCAGTTAGTCCGTACGTGATCTTGCCGATGAATGTAGGTGTACGATTGAAATAAATCAATGATAATTGTTACAATTGCTTTATAGCTGTAGGCGGTTTTTTTGGGTTCCTTGCTTAAAAGTTGTATAGGGAACCTTGTTTAACCTTTTAAAATATAAATTTTATCCGATTTTCGTTCTTGATAGGAACATATTGATAATTAATAGCTGCGTACGACTCTAAGGACAGATAGTGCGTTCGCTTCTCACTCGATGAGATATTAAATATTACCGTTACCTCGCTCTGGTAACAAGTTAATAACGCGGTCTCATTCAACACGCAATGACTCCAGATTTCGCTGAAAGGTGGTGTTTGGAAGTGTCTTAATGGGAACAGAGTCTCTTAACACTAGGTTCTACGTTCTCTCTGCTTACCCTGCAATTTGTGGGATACACCGTGAAGCTAAATAAAAACTAAAAAAATCTAATACATCACAAACTAAGCTTATTAAAATATGCCTACGCATAAAAACATAAAGCCTCCTGTAACTTTCAAAACAAATTCATTTTATTCCCTCCAAATTGGTTCAATTGTAAACACGGTTTAAATAAATATCTCTTAATTATTCAAATTGTCGTACAACAGAGCTCACACAGCTGTGTGTTTTATTTTTTGTTTTGAATATACTCTAATTACGTAATATTTAGGCACAAATGTTTGTTTTCACAGTTTTGACAACTAAAATGGAATAATCGAACTATATTTTATACTATAAATATTTGTTTTATTTATTTATTTTTTCATTTTTACGAGACCTTTCGACCTGAGATGTAATGTGTTGAGTGGCGAAACTGAATGCCGTGCTTTACCTTGTCACCAAAGCTAGGAACGATAAATAATATATTAAATATTTCATGTCCTTGAGTGGGTGGGATTCGAACACATTTGTCTAAATAAAATAATATAAATAACTGTTAAGTACTATAAGGAAACAATACAACAAACATCACACTCAGGTGTCTTTGGCTCTCACCCAGAGCCTTACAAAGTGATTGTCTTACACACACGAAATTATTTTAAAAGTTTTTAAATTTTACAGCTCGTGAATTGTATTGCGAATATATTATATTAAAAATTAGATTTTCAGGGTTTTAAAGACGTAAAATAAATAAAAAATAAGTCCAAATGTATTATAGAGGCCGTCGTGGAGCAAAGATATAATCGTTGTACTTTAAACGCGATAGTTGTAGATTCGAATTCCATTCGGGGAAATGAAATATTTATTTGAATTATTAATTATCATTTTATAATTATTAATTATCATTACCGCGCTCTGGTTACGATTACGAGGCAAAGGCCTCGAAAATTCGGCGGAAAGTGACAAACGTTTCTTAGCATTAAGTTGGGAACGGAGTGTTTTAGCACTAGGTTCCCAGGTACTCTGTGTCTACTTTGCTATGATCAGGATGCAGTATGAAGTTAATAAAAAAAAATTTTTGGATTCACGAAATGCATTCACCAACAAAGGTTTTTTAAAAAAAATATTTCTCCATCGTAAAAGACGTACATACAAAGCGCTATCCGCAAATAAAATGTCAAATGCAGAGTTTTCTATCTAAGAGCCAACTTCCTGAGAAGCGCCGGTTTTGGTTGGGATTCTACCACAAGGATTTATACTTAATTCATGATGATTTTGATTATAAACTAGTAGATTTTCTTCCGAAATTTAAGTTATTTTTTATATTTTAGCAGAATAGAGAATGAATGACCTGGGGACCTACTGTTAAAAACTTCATTTCCAACGTACAACCCAATTTTCGATATATTATGTGTTGATTAGTGCAACTTAACGCTGCGTTTTGTCTTGTTACTAGAGCAAAGAAATAAAAATAATTCTCTCCGTCAAGTGAGCATCGGTGATCGGTCAAATTCGGCTTTTTTGTAATTTTCTGGCCAAGTCTAAACATTTTGTCTTTAGTGGGACCTAACATTGTTATTTGACTAACTAGACAGAGAGAGACATTGACTTTATGTTTTGCTCTTAAGTTTCGCACGTCAATTAAATCCTCGTTTGAAACAAAATCGATGATAATTTATTTATAAATATTGTTTTTAATAGTAATCTAGTAGATATTGAACCCGTAACCACCGCACTTACATTTGAACAACAACTTCACTGTGCCACAATGACCTTTGCAAATATAACACATATCTAAAATGTATATACCAAAAAATCCTCTAAAACTACAAATTTTGGTCAAAATATTCATGATATTCTAACGAACAATATATTTGTTTACAATACACGAACAAACACTTGTAATTAACTAAAACCAATCAACATTTACGCTTTGGACAACAAAGCCACTGAACTAAATATTTCCCTTGACAGATAGCTACTTCATTTACTGCACTATGAATATAAATCAGAATAAATAATAAAAAAATCAAGATTAATTGGATGCAGTTGCAATGCATAAAATTTTATTTTTCAGGTTCCCGCTTTGGTACGAACGTAGGCAGAATTTGCTATAAAGACACTCCGTTCTCCTTTCCTACCTATATGAGCAGGGTGAACATAAGATATTGCCTAAAGTAGGCATCGAACCTATTACATCGCTTTTATAAATAAATTTCATACAATCAACTTTATGATTTCGTATAATGTTTTGTTCATTTTGAAGTGAGAGTGACAGATTCATCGCAATACAATCAAGTCTTGAAAATTGTCTTTCCGTATACATTGATATATTATTTAACTATGTAGTTGTTTTTTTTTTAAGTGTAATTATGTCATTGTTGCACCAAATTAGCGATATACTAGTTGTTGTGGAACTTTAAACTTTTAACCATTTTTAGGAAATGATCAATTTCCTGAGTAGAATTTCAATTTGAAACCGTATTGGGCCAGGATAACATGACGTGATAGGATGTGAGTTTGATTTCCATTCCATTTTTCCGACGAAATGAAATATTTAGTAATTTAGCTCTGGTGTCCAGGAAAAACTCCTTGAAAGTTGGCGGAAATTGGGAAACGGAGTGTCTCATCATTAGGTTCCCCCTGAATATTTTGCTTTATGTCGGATACAGCGTGAAACTGAAAAAAAATAGTACTTCCCGTTGACCTGTAAAATTGATACGGAACCTTCAATGAGCGAGGTTGATTCGCGCTTAGGCGGTTTTGGCTTTTTGCGTTTGAGTAAATAAAAAAAATATAATCAGCTACAACTAAAGAATCTCAACACAATTTAAAAGAATCCTTTAAAATTAAAACATTATAGATATCTTATGAAAGTAATTAAGAGAAAAGCCTTTCGTTTTATTACTGTAGAATACTTCGCGTTCATTCACTAACCTTTATATGGTAAGTTCTTAGTGAATCTTTTTCATTTCTTTCAAAGAAACTACTCCTTGCTTTTCTGAACTATTAATTATGGTGCATTTTTTATGTCTTTGGGACTTAATATTTAATTTTTATAAGGCTTCTTCGTAAAATAGCTTATTTAATATATTAAATTTAAAATTTTAGTAATAAATAACAGCGTAGTCGAAAGACTTATTACATTTATTGGTTGTAGATTCGATCCTCAGTCGGGTTGAATTTTATTTTATTTTGTCGTGGCGCAGCACTAGCATGTAACTGTAAGCGTCATAAATTGTAATAATAATAAATTGTAGGCTGTCACGAAACAAAGCACGGTGTTAAGTTCCGCCATTCAACACGCATAGCCACCGGAATTCTGTGAAATATAGAGAACGTAAGTCTCTTAACACTAGGTTCCCAGGTTCCCTCTGTCTACCATGCCATATGTGGGATACAGCGTGAAGCTCTAAAATATAAACTTTCTTCACATAGTAAAATCTCTTAAAGAATATAATAAAGATAGAGCGAGTAATGTAGCGACTTTAATAACGTGAATCTTCGAGCTTCGTTTGATCCAAGAATAGAATAAGTATAAAAGGTCATCTTAGAACGAATATGCAAACGTATTCAATGCAAGAATGAAATAGACTGAAGTAAGGTATTTTCCTAAATTCTCCGTCGGTACCTAAATCCAGGATAGGGTACGAGACAAAACAGATTTATTTCGATCAAATTCTACAATTTTGCTGAACTGTTTGAAAATTGTATTCTTTATTGCGTTTCTCAATGTCCCATTTCTAAAACTCATACAGTTTGGGAATAAATTTTGACGTTGACATATTTTATTTAAAAAAATATATTTTTTCTATATTTTCTACAAATTTTAATAGATGGCACTCACATTAGAATATATTATCACAACTCATTCTAAGTCAAGTATTTTCGTAACATCCATTCTGATGCCGCAGCCATTTCTTAACTAGCTCCGACATATATCCCCGCTACACTCATATTTTTCATGTCAACAATGTTTAAAATAATATTTATATTATACTAAACAACATGTGCACTTTCTTACGCTATTACTTAGAGGGGGGTCTAGTGGTAAAACACTTATTTGACTACTTTTCTTGACATTGAGAGTTAAGTGGCGGACATCATTATCAGAGAGAGAAACTTTAAATAATTAATTTCCCCGAGTAGGAATTAAACTTACAACCGCTGTGTTAAAAGCAAGACGGTGCGCCGCTACGTCGTCGTCGTCTATTGAAATTATAATTCAATTATATAGAGGTCCGTCAAATATACAAAGTGTAAAACGTATAAATTGCTAAAATATGTTGATAACCTATGGCATAATTTTTTTTCATCTCACGTTTTTAAGAAAGACTAAAAATTAAAACAATGACAAGTTAAAGTATTAAGATTGTGTTATTATTCATACAGCAGAGTAGTAGTCCCTCATTTTCCGATCGATTTTTAAGAAATTGCATGTTGAGTGGCGTAACTTAACACCGCGCTTTGCTTCGTTACCACAGCGAGAAAATGAAAGTATTAAATATTTCATTTCCTCGACGGGGAATCGAACCCGCCACCTATCGCGCTTACACATACATAATATGATGCTGAACTTTCAAATTTCTAATAAGAAAACATTGCTTAAAAAATATTACTTTTATGTTTTTTTACTTCAGTGAGAAATCGTTTTGTATGCGCTGTAATTGGAAGTTCCTACTTTTTTAGCTTCACACTGAACAGGCTTATAGAATAGTAGACTGAAGGAACTTAGAGTTAAGACACTCCGTTCTTGTCGCACCACTTCGTTTCATTTCCTATAAATTCAGTGAGAATCGAATCCACAACCATTTCAGTCAGACGATGTGCCGCCGGTTTCATATAGTATGGAAAACTATAAATATTTCACTATATTTCAGTGCACTAACAATATTTGTTCTACGTAGATTTATTAGTGGATCACTAAGTCAATGTTAACAAAAAATTTACGACTCAACATAACAATTTTATTGACACAATTTTGCCGGCAGTAAACAATATGCGATTTAAAAGTTACTACGGTTTTAGTAAAAGTTATTTTATTACTCTATTACAAGATTTTTTTTTACAAATATACAATAATATGACTATAACAAAATAAAAAGAATGTAAAACATGAGATGATGATCATAAAATAATTTCTTTTCAATTCCTCGCTCTGGTGTCGAGGCAAAGCGCGGCGTTGAGTCCCGCCATTCAGCAGATAATGCTTCCAGAGTTCGACGGAAAGTGGGGAGGTGGGGAGCGGGGTGTCTTAAGATAAGGTTCCCTTTGCCTAACCTGCTACAGGGAAAGAGGGAGGGATACAGCGTGAAGGTGAAAAATATATTATAAACACTTAAACAACAATGCTATATGATATTACAGTACGAGTTTTCTTTTAACGCGGCAGTGGAAAGGTTTTTGCTGAGTAAGAACACTTTCATATTCGGTAACGTAAAGACGCTAGCGGGGCGTTAACGTTGAAATATCGTATGCAAACGGTTTTTCACAAAAAATACTGTAATGATTATACTATATTTTACTATTTTAAGTTATATTATGTAAGTTCAACTGTTTACGGTTTTAGGTTTGATTCCCATTCTGGTTTGTAAATTATGAACATTTTCTTACTCTGTCTCATTCAATTTACAGTATAATGAACTCAAGCGGAAGTGGAGAACGGTAAATACTCTCTTTTCTCTCTTTCTGGCCTCGTGACGTGCGAAATACAACGTAAAGTTGAACACCTAGGAATAATCTTGCCCCCACTCCAGCAATTTTATTAACAAAAACCCTGAAAAGTTTCCAAAATATTATTACATGAATTAATTTGTTCAAAGACAGTCTTTAAAAACTCCTGTCCTGGAAAATATCTCCACATTCGCCATCGCCTGTACATACCCTCGAGCGAGAATCGAACTCAGAACTACCATGTTAAATTAAAGCTAATATTATTCAATGTAAGGCTTAATTTAGTAGTAAAACATAAATTATACAACTAATGTTATTCCCATATAAGGTGACGTAGAGTATCTCTATCGAGTACAATACATATGTTATTTGTTGAAACTGTTCACACGCTATGACTTATTGTTCCGGGCTTATTGTCGTGAGTTATTCGTAGGGAACACAATTACTTAGGTATTCACACCAATATATTTGATATTTTGTGATATTATTTCCTTTATTGATGTTATTTTTTGTTATTATATGACTAGCGGTGCGCGGTGTTAAACGCTGAAATTTGTTATATAGAGTCCTCGGGCAGTATAGAGGAGCACTAGGGGAGAATATTCCGAAATTCGGGACCAGGAAAAACAAGATATTACAAATTATGTCATACAGTCTACGCTAATGAAGGTGTGGGCGGAAATAAGTTTTATATATTTTCAAGTTCAGCAGGTGAAATTTTGTTGTTTTGATATTTTGTTCTTTACTTTATAATAAATTAGAAGATATATTATTAATTTAGGCAAAATAAACCTAGTATTAAAATACTTCGATCCCCCTTTCCGCCCAATTTCCAAAAATTAAAAATTTACTTAAAATTTCCAAATTAGATTACTTACAACAAACACTTTGAACAAGCATAACTACAAAACTACAACCCAAAAACCACCACACACCACCACAGGCGTCATACAATCTAATTTCCGTCTATTCTTGGTTGGTACAAAAGTACAGTGTTCTATTCACATTCAGGGCAACAATACCGTGGGCAGGATTAACAATGGCGACCGCGCAATCAACGCGCCTCTAAAGCTAAAACCTGCTGACGTATTTGTCTTTGAACATGCACTAACTGAATTCTAAAGCACAAAGGAAATTACAGTTTTTATAGGCATTTTATTTTTGAATAGGTTTAAATTGTTACGTTTTTTTTAGTTTGTTGTATAGTGTTTGTTCTAAGGTTTATAAAAGAGGATATAGTGACAAAACACTTCAAGATTTAGGGTCATATTTTTTTTCACGCTATATCCCCCATAATAGCAGGTAAGGCAGTGGAAACTTAGTATTAAAACTCTCCTTTAAGAGCGAGAGAGAGATATTACGTGAATTCGATCCACCAACTACCAAATTCATTCGATTTTTTTTCCCATTCTAATTTAATGGTGTTGAACCATTGAATTTCAGTATGTTAATTTATTAAAAACACTAACTGCAGTACATTTTATTTATTACCCAAAACGCTAAGATATGAAGATGTATTTTGGCACGTATGGCCCATACAAATGTATATGTAACAGTTCTTGCGCCAAACATTAAATACGAATATAATGTTGTATGAACTAGCATAACTATTTAATTGATTTATGAGTACAGTTGGAGTTTAGTCACGAACTTGACGACCCTGTTCGTTATATTAAGATTTAGATGGAATTTTGCTTCCTTATAATATATGGTTTGAATATAAAGAATAATGAGAGTATAAAGTGAGGAAATAGTGTTTTTTTTTGCTTTGTTTCAGTGACCCAATTTCAGCAGCAGTGGAGCAATCTTTGATTCTCACGTATCATCGATTTGCACTTAGTGCAATCATTATATTTAAATTGTCTTTATTTCTTAGCCCCGGTAACATGGAACGTCGTTAGGTAGGTCACTCAACTCATGAGCCACATTCACATGTGTGACAGGGAAACGTCAGCTCTGGTCGTTTGGCCGCACACGGTGTGCATAGCTGATGTTAAACGACCGCGTGACGTGTTTATTAGAAGTGAGGTGTGTGATGGCAGAAGAATAATAAGAAGAATAATTGAATGCTGTGGAGAAGCAATCTCTTCGTTGGCTATCCTGACTCAGTTTAGCTGAAGAAAACCGCAATGAAGGGATACACGGAATGGAAGGTACTAGCGATGATATCACGGTGAGAATGAAGTCCGTACTCAAATAATTTGGGCAAGTGGAGAGAATGAGTGACTAAATAATGGAAAAATATTAAAGAAAACATATGAAGCAAGAATAACTGGTCAAAGAGACAGAGAGAGACATAGGTTGATTTTCCAATAAAACATTTGATGATAGTGGACGAGACAAACGAGGTACGTAGGAACCATAGCATTAGAATGATAAGCTGTGAAAATAAAAAAGAGCTAAAATAAAAAAAAGAATGCGCCAAAACATCTTATTTTTGCTAACTAAAATTCCTGTAACAGTGTATAATTAAATCATATTCTACATTTTTGTTCTTTTTGTTGCTTGTTTTAAACACGTGAGGTATTTCATACGAATATGAGGTCAGGGAGTCGAGTGATGAAGTAAAGTGTAATTAAAACAGTTCCTGTGAGATTTTCTGTTCTGCCTACTGTAGTGCTGGCAGCTAGTCATATTATGAGCCTTACCTTATTATATGGAGTAGGGATAAAGGCTGTTTGTTTTTATGTAAATGTGGTTTTCTTTATATTTTTGGATTATTTTGTTGTTTTACGGGTGGATATTATTTCGATTGAAATTAGAACTAAAAATTATTACTATGTTTTCCATCATTTCTCATTTATTAAAAATATCACACTTAAATTTTCAGAATTAAAATGAAATTTTCAGAAACTTCAATAATTAACAGCGACAAATGTTTCTCGTGTATTTATTTACCAAATTAGGTAAAAACACTAGAGATATCATCTTGTTTTGATTACGCAAAATTATCATATTTCACTTGCCCTCATTATTTTCGGTGGCTTAAGAACTGTTGACATATTTACAAAATACTTTTAATTAGGGCCCTTTGTTAGAAGTGTCCTTCTTTTACGCCTCTTGCCTGACCTTATTTTAGGAGCGAGAAATAAATAGAAGGAACTTCTCACTTTTATCCGTGATACTTGTTTACGATTTTGCTTATGAAGCACTGTGTGGACTGTTTTTTGTGTACCTATTTTTTTACTTTGGAGATTGAAGATAAATAACAATTTCGTTTGTGTGGAAATTGGGTTTTTTATATGAATGTTTTTTTTAGAAAACCTGAGAATCTAGTGTTTAAGACTTGGAACGGTGGAACTCAACGCCGTGCTCTGTCTCGTTGTGCCAGAGGAAATGAAAAAAAAAAACATTTCATCTAGTGAGAGAAAACGCGATACATTGTGATGCTTGATTCAGACTAAAAGACAAAGTCAAAACGACGAATATTAGGCAATACGTACGGGCAATTTAGTATCTTAACACTAGATTTTCTCTGCCTTTCCCGCTGCATGCGTGATAGAAGCGTGAACCTAAAAAAAACTAAAGCTCTCCACAAAACACGCAAAAACGACGTGAAACACATATTTTTACAGGTGTCAAAAACTAGGAGAGCGTGAACGCGGTTTTACCACATTGTTTTGTAGGGAAATATTTTTTTTATCCACTTGTCAGTTGTCGCGAGCCCGCCTCTGCCATTTCAATGGTGTTTGTGAAAACAGCAGCCCTAGTTGTTTTTTAGTTTCATATTGACGTTAGCGTTTGATTGCGTGGTATGTAGTCGGTTAGTGCGGTAGTTCTGATGTTGAAGTTAATTTTTGTATACTTTTCTTGTATGTTTTAGTTTATATTTTTGTAGCTTCACCCTAGAGGACCTGGGAATCTAATGTTACGGTAATTTCGTTGCCCACTTTCCATAGAATTCTGGAGTGATTGTGTATTAAGTAGTGGGATTCAACTTTTACCCTCGTTACCAGAGCGAGTAAATCAAAATATCAAACATTTATTTCTGCAGTGAGAATCAAACCTAAACCTTTCTCGTTCACAGTCGCTTGTGTCCTGTGCCTTAGATAGCCTTAGATTTTTTTATAAAAATAATAAACCCGATTTTTTACATGAAGTACGATGGGCAATGTTCATCTACTAACACTTAATTTTTGTGTAAGGTTAGAAAATGAAATAGGGTCAATAGTTTCTATTGGAAAATTAGAGAAAATATTATAATTATTATTATTTAATAACTCAGAGGTAATGCTTAATGATCAGTAGAACAGAGACAGAAAGTAGTACAAAGTTAAAAAAAAGTGTAATTTTAATTTTAAGTTTTCCGTTTAATGTGTGAAAATGTATGTATATATATATATTTTTTTTAAATATACATAGTTATATTATCCTTTGAAAAGATAAACACCTGATTTTTAATTAGAATTGGGGCGTTTCTTGTCTATACGACGTAATATTCTGTGATTACGAGAAGGTTTCGCAATATGGACTTATGAGTAAGTAATTTGCTTTAGCTTAGTGCAAAGTAGATGAATTAATCTCATATTAATATTTAATACTTTCATTTCTTCGCCCTGGTAATGAAGCAGTGTCAGTTCCGCCACTCAACTTGCAACGGCTTCATAATTTGGTGGAACGTGGGATAGCATGCAGAGGAAAACTGGGAATATAGTGTTAAAACACTCCGCTCCCGTTTCCCAGTTTTCCCGGAATTCTGCAAACATTACATTTTTAGTGGGAGAACTCAACGCCGCGCTTGGCCTTTACACGAGAGCGAAGACCGAAAATATTAAATGTAATTTCCTCCACTGGGAATCGAACACACAACCTGTCACGTTTACACACAGGCCGTTACCCTTGCACCACGAAAGCTTCAATATACATATATCAATTACATGAAACTAGTAATATTAACAAAATTGAATCTCAGAACTCAAGATATATTGAAAACATCTCGAGCAAACCGCTTAGATAATTAAACTTATATATAATCAACTATCTAGCAAGATGTAAGGACTTCATTCTGTGCAAGTTAAAGGTTGATAAGCTACAGATATCGGATACCTATTTCATAGTTTGGCCTAATTTTGAAACGTGAGAGTTGAGTGAAATTGTAGAGCAGGTAAAGGATTACCTCTACACGCTACGCGCTTACAGATCAGGCCTGAGTAAGGTGTCGGGTATGGGTTCGATTCTTACGTGTGAATTAATTAATTTTGTTTCTACTGATACCTATACAAAGGGTGGCGTTGAATTCGGCATATGAATATACAATGTCCCAAAAAGTTGACAGAAAGTAAGAATCAGAGTTATATTACGAAAATACATATTTGTATTCACAAACTTCTACATAAAAAACTTACCGTCAATAGTTTTTCTTTCGAAATCTATCATATATGAATTGTGTTATCCCCGCAGCCAGTACCTGTAACATAAGTAGATAAATATTAATAAATACATTTGTATTATAGATTAACTTAAACTTAATTGAAAATGAAAATAAACCAATCCCCTGAGTAGGAATTGAACTCACAACCGCGTTTACAGACAAACGCTGTACCGTTCCTTATTTGTAATATTAAATATAATATAAGCAAATTATTTTAATATATTTTTAAAAATACCACGAAACAGGTCGGTAGTAATATTTTCACAGTAAAAATTATAGATGCGTCCGCTGGCGTAACAGAGGAAACTGCGAAAGCCGCATAATTGTAGTTTACGTTGCGATACGAATAAAATACATTCTGATAAATTGCTGAAAGTAACTTTAAAAATATTTTGGAATTGGTAAAATTAAGTTATGCTTGAAAATCTATTGCTTGTTGAGTATGATAGTGGGTTCAATTCTGTTTCTTGTTAATATTTTTAAGTTTTTATGAGTATGTATTGGGATAAGGCAAATTGAGAGTAGTATTAAAACACTTAGTTCTATGAAGATGCTATTAAAATTTTCTTTTCTATGTATTGCCTGTGTTTCTCTAAGCTAAACAATGAAACCTTTTTATTAAGGGACTTCAAATTACATGTGCACGACATTATATAAAAAAGTTTCATTAAAAAAAAAATAGCTTCACGCTGTATCCCGCACGTAAGAACCTAGTGCTACCACTCCTTTGCCATTTAAATACTTCTGTTTCCCACTTTCCGCCGAATTCTGGCAAATCTCAACACCGCATTTTACCTTATTATAAAAGCGAGAAATGAAAAACCTTAAATACTTAATTTCCTCGAGCGGGATTCGAACCCACAATCTATCGCGTTTAACTCCCGTTTCAGCCCCTGCGCCTGGCCTGGCCTGGCCTCTGTATAATAAACATAAATAATATAATAAATCTTCTAAATAACATGTCGTTTTCTCGAAAGCTACACAAACAATACGTAAAGCGTGCGTAGCAAAAGTATACGTTTTAATCTCGTTGTTAATTACATACATACATTTATGAATTCTCCTTCCTGTTTGAAATTGTTCCTTTTGCTTTATAAGGGAATTCGTTCATATTATGATGCTAATACAATTCGATAAGTTTTTTTACCTTTTTGGTAGGTAAAGGGAACTTAGGAACCTAATGTTAACAAACTCCGTTCTGATTAAGATAGTTCGGCTTAACTATTTCTGCTGAATTCTGGAGGTGTATCTCAACACCGTGATTCCTCGTTACCAGAGCAACGAAATGAAAATATTAAAACTGTAACTTCTTCAAGTGGGAATCAAACTCACGACCTGTCGGGTTTACTGTCGCACGTTTGTGCCTTTTCTTCTTAATACGAATAATAGGAATATTTTAATCTTAATACGAATAAAATCCAAACAATAAAATTTTTCAACATTTTAGAATATTCATTATTTTCAAAAAATATATTTATTCCATCACCATTCACAATATGAACGGGGTACGAGACGAGGCGGGACGGGTTGAGACGAGTTGAGTACTTGTTAATCTTAAGCAATCCGTCAAGCGGAAAGCTTACCGTGATCAACAGCTGTGCTTTTACTTACGTTAATAAGATGTATTTTGGGAATTAAATACGACCGAATATTGTATTGTTCGCTTTGGGAACCTGTTTTTGTATTTAATTTTCTGTTGAAAGTGAATGATATTTTGATTAATTTTAGTGTATTTTGTTGAGTGAATGATTGTTAATTTAGAAGTAATGTTTTAATCATATTCGTTTAATTTTCATTTATACGCTCTGATAAAAGCTTGGGGCTAAGTTCCGCCACTCAACACTGATGTATTGTCATAACACCAGGTTTCCTCTGCCTACGATGCTATATGCGTGATACAGCGTGAAAAAAAGTAATAAAAAAATGAATCAACTTCATTTTGCACACAGCAGGGAAGGCAGAGGGAACCTGGTGTTAAGACACTCCGTTCCCCACTTCCTGCTGAACCCTCTAGGCATTATCTGTTGAGTGGCAGAACTCAACACCCCGCTTTGCCTCGACACCAGTGCGAAGAAATGGAAATATAAACGTGAATAAATATTTCACTTCCTCAAGTGGGGATCGAACCCACAACCGTCGCGTTACAGTCCCATCCTTGTGCCGCTGCGCCAAGGCGGCCTCAATATATATATTATAAATCGAATAACATATATTACACGAAAACAAATTAATAAGAACTAATTATTTATCTAAACTTATTCTAAGAGTATGATTGCCGTCTGCACTTTGTAGCTGAGTGATCGATCGGTAAGCCCAAGAATGGTGATTGATTGAATACTTCTGCTAGAGTGGTGAAGGACGTTTGTTTTACTTTAAACATGAATAATATGTGTTTGTTATTATTGTGTTATTTAGTACATGAACTACAGTTACAGGTAGTATGTCTGTAAGTTTTTTCTATAAATATCTATGTTATGTTGCGGAGTAAGAACTCTCTTTTTAACTATGTTGGTTATAAATTTCTTAAGAATGTATTCATTAATTATACGACGATTTTTTTACTTAAGACTGTAAAGAGTCGCTATAATAGATATACTTTTGTTTTAATTTCATGCTGGATCTCGAATCTCGAATTTAACAGGATAGGCAGAAAGGGCCTAGTATTCAGTTCGTTTCTATTTTCCGACGAATTCTGGATGCATTGCATGTGGCGTCCTGCACTTTTACCTTGACACCAGAGCGTAGAACCAAAAATATTAAATATTTCATTTTCTTGAGTGCGAAACGAACACATATCCTATTTATAGTCATACAGTCGTGCCCCTGCGCTACAACTGACCTCAATATCACCATCATCATCATAATCATCATCATCAGCCTGTCCTCGTCCACTGCTGGACATAGGCCTCTCCAATGGCACGCCAGAAACTCGATCTTCAGCACAGCGACCTCAATATAATAATACAAAATGTAATACAAACATACATACATACATCAAACAAGAAAATATGAAGCTTTCATTGGATCCAAACTCCGAATGCGACTAAACCCTTCCGCAATATCATCTCAAAGTAAACAAGTTGTATAATAAATTCTAAGAGACTGAAGAGCGGTATGATAAAATTTTATTCCTTTACAACTTTTGATTTATGTATTAGTGTTGACGTTTTTGGGCCCTGTTTATGAATAACATAATAAATCCTTTGATTATGTTGTTTTCTTGTGTATGTAAAAGACAGTCGAGAAAAGTAAATTTTAAATATTTTTATTTACTCGCTCTGGTCCAGTTAACATTCACACTCCACAGTTTGGTGGAAAGTGCGGAACGTAAGGTCCTAATTGGAACGGAGTGCATAAACACTTCGTTCCCAAGTTCTTTCTACATGCCCTGGTATGTGCGGGATTACTGTCCTGCACGTAGTAGTGTAGGCAGAAGGAATGAAATTAAAAAAAAGGAATATTGAATAAATAGAAAAAGAACAGCCCGCATAATAGTCTAGTGTAACGACTCTTGAGTTTCCATNCTTAACTATTTCTGCTGAATTCTGGAGGTGTATCTCAACACCGTGATTCCTCGTTACCAGAGCAACGAAATGAAAATATTAAAACTGTAACTTCTTCAAGTGGGAATCAAACTCACGACCTGTCGGGTTTACTGTCGCACGTTTGTGCCTTTTCTTCTTAATACGAATAATACGAATATTTTAATCTTAATACGAATAAAATCCAAACAATAAAATTTTTCAACATTTTATAATATTCATTATTTTCAAAAAATGTATTTATTTCATCACCATTCACAATATGAACGGGGTACGAGACGAGGCGGGACGGGTTGAGACGAGTTGAGTACTTGTTAATCTTAAGCAATCCGTCAAGCGGAAAGCTTACCGTGATCAACAGCTGTGCTTTTACTTACGTTAATAAGATGTATTTTGGGAATTAAATACGACCGAATATTGTATTGTTCGCTTTGGGAACCTGTTTTTGTATTTAATTTTCTGTTGAAAGTGAATGATATTTTGATTAATTTTAGTGTATTTTGTTGAGTGAATGATTGTTAATTTAGAAGTAATGTTTTAATCATCTTCGTTTAATTTTCATTTATTCGCTCTGATAAAAGCTTGGGGTTAAGTTCCACGTAATACCTCAAGAATTCGGCGGAAAGTAGGTGATCTATTGTCATAACACCAGGTTTCCTCTGCCTACGATGCTATATGCCTGATACAGCGTGAAAAAAAGTAATAAAAAAAAAATCAACTTCACTTCGCACACAGCAGGGTAGGCAGAGGGAACCTGGTGTTAAGACACTCTGTTCCCCACTTCCTGCCGAACCCTCTAGGCATTATCTGTTGAGTGGCAGAACTCAACGCCGCGCTTTGTTTCGACACCAGTGCGAAGAAATGGAAATATAAACGTGATAGAATATTTCACTTCCTCAAGTGATCGAATGGGATCGAACCCACAACCGTCGCGTCGCATTCGCGATTGAATAATAAATATTACACGAAAACAAATTAATAAGAACTAATTATTTATCTAAACTTATTCTAAGAGTATGATTGCCGTCTGCACTTTGTAGCTGAGTGATTGATCGGTAAGACCAGGAATGGTGATTGATTGAATACTTCTGCTAGAGTTGTGAAGGACGTTTGTTTTATTTTAAACATGAATAATATGTGTTCGTTTTTATTGTGTTACTTAGTAAAAAGCGAACAAAAGCGAGTCGAACTCGCAAACAAAGGGTTCCGTACCAATTTCAAGGTTGGTGTCAACGGGAAGTATAATTTATAAGAGTTGACAAATATAATCTTGCGCACATATGTACTCATTTTATATGACATGAACTACAGTTGTATGTCCGTAATTATCCTATAAATATCTATATGTCATGTTGTATTAGAACTCTCTTTTTATCTATGTTGGTTATAAATTTCTTAAGAATGAATTCATTAATTATACCACGATTTTTTTACTTAAGACTGTAAAGACTCTATTATAGATATACATTTTTTTTTCAATTTCATGCTGGATCTCGAATTTAACAGGATAGGCAGAAAGGGCCTATTATTCAGTTCGTTCCCATTTTCCGACGAATTCTGGATGCATTGCATGTGGCATCCTGCACTTTTGCCTTGACACCAGACCGTAGAACCAAAAATATTAAATATTTCATTTTCTCGAGAGCGAAACGAACACAGCCTATTTACACAGTCATACAGTTGTGCCCCTGCGCTACAACTGACCTCAATATCATCATCATCATCAGCCTGTCCTCGTCCACTGCTGGACAAGGGCCTTTCCAATGGCACGCCACTGAGCTCGATCTGCAGCTCAGTGACCTCAATATAATAATACAAAATGTAATACAAACATACATACATACATCAAACAAGAAAATATGAAGCTTTCATTGGATCCAAACTCCGAATGCGACTAAACCCTTCCGCAATATCATCTCAAAGTAAACAAGTTGTATAATAAATTCCAAGAGACTGAAGAGCGGTATGATAAAATTTCATTCCTTTACAACTTTTGATTTATGTATTAGTGTTGACGTTTTTGGGCCTTGTTTATGAATAACATAATAAATCCTTTGATTATGTTGTTTTCTTGTGTATGTAAAAGACACAGTCGAGAAAAATAAATTTTAAATATTTTTATTTACTCGCTCTGGTCCGTAGGTCCAGTTAACATTCACTACCTCCACAATTTGGCGGAAAGTGTGGAACGTAAGGTACTAATTGGAACGGAGTGTATAAACACTTCGTTCCCAAGTGCATTCTACATGCCCTGCTATGTGCGGGATTACTGTTGGAATGAAATTAAAAAATTGAATAAATAGAAAGAGAACAGCCCGCATAACTGTCTAGTGTAACAACTCTTGAGTTTCCATTGAATTTTAGTGACTTTGCGTGTAAATTCGCCGCTGTCGCAGAGTTATAAATATAATTATTCCCCCGAATGAGCATTGAATCCACTACCTTACCTACTATGTTTACAGTCAGAAAGTCCCACTGCACCACGACAGCCTTTATTTCTAGTCCTATTTGTAAAAATAACAATATAAAATTATTTGAAATTTTGTAAAAAAAAAATTGAATCCTATTTAAGCAACAATAAATGCATTTTAATTAACGTTTATAAATAATTTGATTGATTAAAGTCTGAGCTGACGTTTCAGGGAATTTGTGTCACTGTCAATATAGATAATTCTATGGGAAAATCATCACAAATATTCAACTGGTAGCTGGATTGCTAGTAGAGGAAAATTTTCTCCAGTAACTTTAGTGTTATTGCTATTTTTGTAATATTTGACGAACTTTCTGGTGATATTCACTAAACCCTTAATAAACTGAATAAAAATATTACATACTTAGTAAAAGATTCCAATATAAAATTTTGTCAAAATTTTCAATATAAATATCTTTCCCCAAATAGGAATCGAAGTCCACACTCACAACATGTCCAAACAGTCATATATCAAGTATATCTCAATAGTGACAATAAACATTTTATAATATTTTTTATTACCTACACCTACTTGACGTTATGCGTAAGAAACAAGGACAAGAACCATTTAATCCAGGTTTTTTAAATGAAATGAATGAGATTGTATGATAAAAAAGAGATAATGGGACACGATAAGAGAATGCATACTAAAAATAAATTAAATTTCACTTCAAAACCAATGTAATAATAGTCACTTTATAAGAAACGTATAAAATTTTGAACGTAGATGAATTTGAACCCTTGGAAATCGTCCACTCTGACCACTAAGCCATCGTTAATCTACATCAAAATTTTAATAAATACTAGTTTATAACCAATATCTGACAAACCAAAGCACCAACTAGGAACAGAATAGATAGAAGAATTGGAAATTGTGTGAATGGTCCTCAATGTCAACTTTTATTTGAACGGTGATAAATGACTTTTAAATTTCAATTTAGGATAACAAATGTTTTATACTTTGAGAGCTCTCCGTGATTTATTACTTGTCTTTGTTGTATTTGAAATCTAATTTTCACGCGATTCACGCAATGTACTTTGACGACAGTATTGCAATCTCCTAGTCTAATAGTTGTTATAAATTGAATGATTTTGAGTAATATCTATATTAATAGTAACATAGGCCATTGTGACGAAGAAACACAAGCATGCGACTGAAAACACGATAGTTTTGGGTTCGATTCCTAGTCGGTTCCACCACTCAATATGCATTGCCTCGAGAATTTGACGGAAAGTGGGGGACGGACGGTGTCTTAATGGGAACGGAGTGCCTAAATACTTAGTTCCCAGATGGCCTGTGCCTATCCTGTTATGTACGGAACTAAAAATAAAATTAAATCAAATTTATGAGGAAGGAGACATACTGTCAAAAAATAATTGATTCTAGAAGTTTCTGTAAGTCGTTTTGGTATTAGAAGTCACTATAAATGCGTTACAAAAAAAACGCTTACTTAATTATCTATATTTAATTATTTAATCACACAGTTTCAAATAACTCGACCGAAAATAGAGATTTTTTTTTCCGCTACAGACTAGAAGTCCCCTTTGGAAACCTTCCAAGCCGTTTTTATACGACCCACATTCGGGTTCTTAGCAAATGCACTAAATTACAAACTCAAAATTGCAAACGATAAGTGGAACTTATTTGCCTTTGGGATAACTTTCTATTCGGATAAAATTTTAACACCACATTTATTTATTTTTTTCATACTCCTTAGGTATAGCAGGATAGGCAGAGGGAACCTAATGTTACGACACCCCGCTACCCTCTTTTTCGCCCAATTTTGGAAACATTGCGTGTAGACTCGTGGACTTTAACGCTGCCTTTAGTTGTATTACAAGAATGACAAAATAAAAATTACCATAGTAATAATAATTAACTGAAAGAAGGAATTGAACTTGCAACTCTTGCAGTCACACACTTGTCTCCCTGCACCACGACGGGCCTCAATATAAAGCTGAAATGTATGTTATCTTTACTAATAGATAAAGATAAGATTAATCTTTTAACAAATCCACTACACCAACCTTCAAAAGACAACAAACATAAGACATAAAACGGGAGGAACATTTGTCAACTTCCTAATGGACACTCCAAATTACAGTTAAGTTGATTCAAAGAGCATTAAAACTCGGCAAATTTGAAACTGACGACAGTTACGGCTTCAAAAGTTGCTAGAGGTTTACGGGATAAGTAATTATATTTATATATTTTATTATATACTAATTAGAGTAAGAAGAAGTTAGTTATAATTCTGAATTAGTATATATTTTATAGTAATATTAATGGTTTGTTTTGGTGTAGATACTCCAGAGGGGGCGTGTGGGTATATTATGATATGAGGCCAGTCATAGCGCAGGGGTACAAGGTAGCTGGTTGTGGGTTCGAGGAATTAAAATTCCTCTGAGGACGAGGCAAAGCGCAGCGTTGATTTCGGTGGAAAATTGGAAACTAATTCACGAGGCATTCCGTTATCGATACATTGATTGACGGAGTTTAACGCCGAGTTTATTCTAGTTACCAGAGCAAGGGATAATGTTTTAAATTTAACATTGGAACCAGGCATACAAAATCCCATATAAGACATAATATCGCAAACCAGAACGCCAAGTAAATTAATTTATCAGTACTTAGAGACACAGCTATAATTCACCCAAACTAATAACCTTATGAATAGCTAGCGGTCCATCCATCACCGTTACAGCCCTGAATCTCTGTCGATCCATTTTCCAATAGAATCTACAGCTTATCGATACCGAAGTGGCGAAGATGTTGAAATTTACTTTCGATGTTTAAAAGCTTATTAAGTACTAGCTGCCGCCCGCAACTTTCATTGCGTTGGATTTTAGGAAATGAAATGGAAAATCTCCTTTTTTCACGTTAGTGTAGGAATTGCCAAATTTACCACATACTCGTATATGCCAAATTTCTACTTTCAAGCCCAGTAATCGTTTGTACGTTGCTTGTTAATCCCTTATTAATATAGCTAAAAATTTTATTTATTGTAAAGCTAATGTTTTAATCAAATTAATATAAGTGTGTTTTTGTAAAAACTTTATATTGGTATTTTTTTTATTTTCGGTGTTCAATTTAAAAAAAAACATTATTGAGGGAATTGTGTCAAAATACAATAGTAAAATCTATATTACATCGGTTAAGCTGTTCCTAAGGTTAGACTCTCATATATCTCCTATGTACATACAGCAATTACATATTTTATTATATGTATATATTTAGAATAAACGTTACAAAATCAATTTCCGCATAACTTCGTATAAAACAAACAAACTTACTTTCATAAAGATTATTAATTTATTAGAGAGTACAATGAGCGTAGCAATATCTTAATTTACTCAACTTACTTTGTGGGTTCTTCTCCAAATATTTTTCCATATTGTTTCTTTAATAACATTTTATAAAGTTAGCAATAAAATTAAGAACTCAGTCGTAACGTAGTCACAAGAGAGTGACTGTAAACGCGTCAGGTTTAGGTTCGATGCCCACTTGAGTATATGAAATGTTTAATATTAGTAACAAGGCATAGCGTGGCGTAGAGTTCCGCCACTCAAAACGCACGTCAGTCACTGGGACTTATGTGGAAAGTTGAGAACGGAAGTGACCCTATAGGAACGGAGTTCCTTAACACTAGTTTCCCTAATTCCCTATACCCTGTTTAATGCGAAATACTAAATAAACTAAAAAAAAATCTTAAATCTTCTTCATTTCTTAATCGGAGACAAACGGTGGGGAATGATTAATACTAAACATTATTTTTCAATTGAGGTTAGACAGATTGTCACTTGCACGATGATGGCATTGTTAGCTTCACGTACCCCGCATGAGTAGGGTAGGAGCAAGAGGCAACCTGTTAAAACACTCCGTTCCCATTAAGACACTTCCATTCCCAACTCCGCCAAAGTCTGAAGCAGTACTGTGTGGCGTAACTCAACGCACTTTGCTTCTTTACCAAAATAAAATAAAAGAAATTATTAAATATTTTATTTCCCCTAATCGCACACTTGTGCCCCTGCGCTACGATAGGCCTCACATATAAATGATAGAGACTATTGTTAAAAATATTTTTATTTTTAAAAATATACGAATACTAAAAACAAGCTAAAAACATTATTAAGAAAGAAATGAAATTTGAAATTAGCAACGAGAATAAGAAAGCTTATATTGTTATATTTGAAGTAAATTGTAATGAAAAATGTCCATTATATTATGTTTTTGTGTTTAATACTCTTTCCACGGAAGGGATTATGAAAAAAGAAATAAAAGAGGACAAAGAAAATCTGTGCTATTATCCTTTTTGTAATATTATGAAATTTAATGATTTGTTTGTTAAATAAATATATTTTTCAATTTTGTGGTTTTTCAAGTTTTTCCATATAAAGCATATAAGTAGGATAAAGAAATATTAGTGTTGAGACACTTCGTCCCCCAATTCCCGTCTAATTTTCGATATTACTTGTTTAGAGCTAAACTCAACGCAGAGAAATGAAAACAATTTGAATATAATAATCTCTTCGAATGAGGGTCAAACCTGTAACCATACTGTTCCCAGTCAACCACTGTTCTCCAGTGCCACGATAATCTATTTTGGAACGTTTAATGTTTTGGAATATAGCTTTCTTTTTTAATTGGAACCTGTAGTTCCTGACATTTGCACGTTTAACCATACTCACATTCTTCAGTTTTACAATACTAAATATATATAACAAAATTATATAATTAAATTGTCCTATATTCAGATAAATCGCAGAATTCTATATTAAAAATTGATATATACATACAAATATTTACGAACATATTGAGTAGTGGAAGCATTTAAATCGATGGCATTCATTTACTGCGTTAAGCTTCTATTAGTAATTGAATATGATTCAGCTAAAGGCATATATGCCTTTTAAGTTCATTTCCACCGAGGAATGTTGGTGAACTAGTAGTAGGTTCGATTATGATTTAGAATGGTATGGTATTAAACTTGAAGACAAAGCGCGGCGTTAAGTTCTGTTGGTTTTGGTTGGAAAAAAGTATTTTAAAACTAGGTTGTTTTTGCCTATCTTGATATATTTATGACACATACATTTATTTGTAGACACCAAATTAAATTTATTTTCCAGCTTCACGCGGTATCTCACTTATCGCTTGGTAGGCAGAGGGAAGACACTTACAAAACACTTCGTTTCACAGCACCAGAGTGAGTAAACGACTTAATTCAATTCCCCTAGTGAGAATCGAATCTACAACCTTCGTATTTTAATCAGACAATGCCACTGCGCTACAGAGGCCTTAATTTGTGTAATAGTTTAAGTAATAGCCCTAACAACAAGTTAATAGGCCGACACTAGACAAGTTAAGTTTTGAAGAGTACGCCGTCTTTCATACAATATTCATGAAACACTCAATCATAGTATCAAACTTTGAGAAATATTCATATATACGAGTCGTTGTTGAACTATTATTGTCGATTCTGAAACTTTTTGAGGTTTGTATACGTGATATTTATATATAAAAAAAATAGTTAAAGAAAAATAATCGCCGCGTTGATTTTCGCCACTCTACCTGCAATATAATCTATATATNTTCTTGTGAATTGATTACGGTGTTGTAATTAATTCGTAATATCACAAATTATGTTTACTCGTGCCAACATTATCCACTGAAGCCCACAGTAGACCGGGTACTCAAAACTATGTGCGAGGGAAATCCACCCAACTCCGACATATAAAAAAATAGTTAAAGAAAGATAATGGCCGCGTTGATTTTCGCCACTCTACCTACAATAAATTATGTACCTTGCACATAGTGACATAGTCTAGTGACTAGTCCCTGTAGTCAGAGTGAACTAAGTAACCTAGTGTTAAGACATTCCGTTCCCATTAAGATACTTCAGCCAGATTCTGGAAGCGTTGTGTATTGAGAGAATGCCTATGCCAAAATATGTCAAAGAAAAACAATTCTACAATTAGAACTCTAATTAAAAACACAAATTACAAAACAAAACAAAATAAAACAAATTAAAACAAAACAAAAAAAACACATTAATTAATTCAGTTAAACCGAACAAAGAATATTGGCATTTAATTTCCGATGGCCCTACAAATTCGAGAGCATCTGAGCAAGCAATCGGTTCGTTTCGTACCAAATTCATTAATGGCCTATAAACAAAATCATTTCGTTACCTCTGACGATTCTATTGTACGAGCCTTATTGAAATATACAGACGGAAAAGGTTGGAGTTAAGGTTTTTTGTTATAAATCTGTGAGAGACAATAAGAAGTTTTAAAAGGCTGAAAAAATGTTTTTATTTTATTTTAGTAGGGTAGATGGCGAGATTTTTCTTGAAAAGTCGCTACTTTTATCTACTATTAACTTAGCTTCATCGTAGGCAGATGGAACGTGGGTGAGGTTCCCAGGAACCTAGGATCCTTATGTTAACTACTAGACTCTCTGTCCCTATTAAGACAGGTTTCCCACTTTCTACAACATTTTAAAGGCACGTACACGTAAGTGTTGAGTGGCGGAAGTAATCACCGTGTTTTGCGTCGTTACCAAAGCGTGAGCAAATATAAAATATTTAATATTCAATTTACTTGAGTGGGAATCGAGTCGACAATCTGTCAAAGCTTATGATCTTCGGCCACGACAGGCCTTTAATTTTTGTCGTAGTAGTGTAGACAAGCTGAACCTGGAAACATAGTGTTAAAACACTCTACTCCTACTACTTACTATACGCTAAAAAAAGTAAAATATTTTTTTTCTGCAATAATTTTCGTTTTTTCGTAGTAGCACCCTAGTGTACAGGTTTATTTAAGCACTGCCGGTCAGGTCACGCATCGTCCTTAACCCAGTGACGCGTGCAAAACTCAGTGGTCACTACGTACTGTACTTTAACGTAAATAATATGTTACATTTTGGTGTTTTAATTATAATTTATTATATTTTTGGTTTAAATTTTAACTATGTTAATAAATGATACAGTTAATTTCGTCGTTGGGCATTGGCACAGCATTTAACTGTTAACGAGACGGTTTTGGATTCGATTCCCACTCAAGGCAATGAATTGTTTTCGTTCTGATTCTCTAGCAATAACACAAACTGCGATGTTGAGTTACGTTGACTGAATAGGCTATATCTCAAAAAATTGTCGTAAAATAAGAAACAGGGCATGTTGAATTCCGCATAGAGCGAAGTTAATAAATAGATATAAAAACTTACGATTGCCATATTATAGCGTAGTAGCACAGTGACAATGGTGTCAATAGTTGTGAATTTGATTTTCACTTGGGGCAACTTACTTATACTTAAGCAATTTTTCCTGCTCTGGTGAGAAAAGCTTGGCCTTCTTTTCTCGTTATCTCTAAACGAATATTTCTAAAAACATTACTATTTCTAAAAGTTTGATTTATTATTCTTGCTTGTAATACAAAAAATATCGTGCATATATAAAACTGTCGAGCACTCGTTTGACTTGAAGTTAGCAATAAACGTCAGGGGAATTCCTTCAGCTCCTTACATGGTTTGAAATATAGAAATAAATTTACGATTTAGAACTACTTTACTACACGGAGAGAGAAAGAGAGAGAGAGAGAAATCTACATGGTCATAGCATAGTGGTACATCATATTATTTTAAACACGAGAGTTGTAGTTTCAATTCCCAAAGTTAAATTCTGTCACTTAACACAAAATGTACCAAATCCAGCCGGTAAGACAGAGTGTCTGAACACTCGATTCTCTCTCATTACGAATCAAAATCGAAAGATATATCATAAAATACAATGAAAGTGATCATAGAAAGATATATATATGGGTATAGAAGCAGACGATATATTTCATTAATTATGCTAGTATCCACCGGGATTAGTAGCACTTTGTCAATGTCAGATACAAGTCGAATATTTGCGTAACCAAATGACTTCCTTCCGTGACAGTAATAAATGATTTATTATATTGAAAATATGTATGGATTTTTTTGCTATATGAGAAAAATATATGTAGTGTGAAATAAAACTACTAAGATTGTTGAAATTCTGGTACATCTTCTAAAAGATTCAGAGAAGTCGATTATGTTTTATTTTTAAAAGCATTTTACATTTTTGTATGACTTTGATCTAACAATTTTTCAATAGTAATATTTGATTGCGATAGTTACTTGTTCCTTATGTTTGCATTCAAATGCTTCATGCTTGTGGTATGATGAGGAAAAATTTCCGAATTCTTGAGGCATTGCGTGTTGAACACAACCTATTTCACAAATATCAAATATTTAATTTCCACGAGTAGGAATCGAATCCACAACCGTCGCATGTACAGTGACACGGTTATCCTACAAAATGTGAAATCAAACAAGAAAATAAAAAGAACAATCTAAAACATCTGCTTTTGACGAAAAAAAAAACTAAATTTAACATTATTTCAGCAAATTTCGAACATCTTTTATGATTACAGAATCTAACCTCATCTGATATTAAAAATACATCGTGAGGTTTTTTCGCAAAGTCACATTTCACAGTGACATTAACAAATGACGCCAAGAAATACGTCGGATAAGCAAAATAGCCAGAATTAAAGAGCGAGGCCGCGTCACATCTACGATTAATGAAAGATTCTAATAGTAATTAATGAAAATGTGGGTAAAATTTTTGGGACCATCTTGGGTAGTTGTGAGAATATTGAGAATCTAGTAATATTCTATTGTTTATTTTCCGTCGATTTTGAAGATATTGCGTATTGAAATGACGTAACTCAACTCTGCAATTATGCTTTAACGATTGATGAGTGCCTTATTCTGGAGATAAAAGTAATAAGTTCGAATTTCGCTCAGGAAAATTATTATTTATATACTTTTTTAATTACTACATGAAGTACGTTGTTGGGTTTCGATAAAAAGTGGCTTAGTTCTGAAAGTGAAGTACCAAATAATCCATTTAATTATGATAAGGAAAACCATTAAATCATCCTTTAAATTAATTATTTCTAAAGATTCATAGATTTCACAGATTTTTGGTTGGAATCAGTTTTTTTGGTTGGAATCAGTTGAAATATCGTTTGTACCAGATATATTTTAGCAATTCACACAAAATCTTATGCCTTGGAATTACGGTCCGGTTGTGGACAACTCAAGGCTGACTCTCTCAGCAGATTTGCATTCCAAGTTTGTGGCAAATTCTATTTGTACTGAAATTGATACTAGAAATCGAAATGCCAAAATATTGATATTAGGTTTTGATAGATAGATACCTAATCTTTTTTAATTATCAAAAAAAAAAGGTAACTGGGTGACAGAAAATTATAAACACTATTCTTTCTCGGGTTCCGTAATAAAAAAAACAATAAAGAAAACTCTCATAGCACCACTTGTCTGTTAAAAACATTTCTCTCAAGATCACGTGACGCATTAAATTGAAGTAAATCTCAAACATCTAGGTCCCTTGGAGTATATAATATGAAATTAGGTTTCTTAGTCCGTTGACTAAATCACTAGTCACAAGATTTATTTATTATATGTATAAAATCATAGCACGGGTATTTATTTACCTTGGACCTCTAAATACAAAAGCCAAAAGAAGTGAAAACAATTCAAAACTTACAATATAAAAAGGAAGGAAGGAAAATATTTAAAAAATGAAATTAGTACGAATAAAGCTTAATTTTTAGTTTATTTTGTACAAAATGAGATGCACTTAAATTAACCTTGAATAGCAATAAATGTGTATTTTGGTACTATACAGAGAAACAAAATTAATAGGGTACTTCCGATTTATCTAGAATTGTGAAATTTGGCAGCTAGCATCTTGGAAAAAATTGGAAACTATGTCTCGATGGGCGACTCGCACTTGTCCGGTTTTTTAATTTTTATTAGTATTGATTATCACATATTTATCCCTATTAACACAATTATTCCACATTTATTATTCAATTGAGGAAAAACGTAGTGCAGTGAGCATGTAACAGTAAACGCGACAGGTTGTGAGTTCGATCCCCTGTCGAGGAAATGAAATACTTAATATTTTAATTTCTTCGTTCTGGCAGCAGGACAAAGTTCGGCGTTGAATTCCACCGCGTAACACGCAATGCGTCCAGAATTCGTCTCAACTAAGCTCCCTCTGCGTGATACAACGTGAGGCTGAAAAAAATAATAAATACGAACAAAACCAAAATCAAAAGCTAGTATTAAATTTGAAAGCAACGCTTATTCCGTAATATTTCTTTAATAAACTCAGCGTAAATTTTACGATGCTTACAAAGCACAATATTGTGGCTGCTCTGAAATGAGTTATGTTAATGAAAGCCGGGGGACGGAGCTAGTGGAACATATTGGCTATTAATAACGAATTCGCTGTAAAATTTAGTGGATTTCTTCTACCGTAAAATTGTGTTGTTAATATTTATATATATTACATATATATCTATTTTTTTTTCAGCTTCATGTTATATCCCGCATGTAGCAGTCCGTATATGGCGCAAGTCAACGCCGCGCTCTGCCTCGACACCAGAGTGAAGAAACTTAAACATCGCTGTCAGCACATGCAAATTATATGAGAAATACTATTATTAGGGGCATTTTACCAATGTAAATACTCGTAGAACCCATAAGACTGATTTTTTAAATATTTATTTTTTTGTCTTTGCGTTTGGGTACGCTAATCTCGGGAATAGCCTTTTTGATTTAAATACTGTTTTCACTGTTGTATTTTGACAACCTTCCCTTAATATTTAGTGTTTATTTTATCTTGGTGATATGGCGTCATGACGGCCTCACAAAACTAATCCAGACGAGAGAATAAATAATTATGTAGTTCAAGCGAGCGAAGCCGCGGGCGGGTCGTTAGTGTTTATAGGTCTTGGCTCAATTGAAGTGTCTTTAACTGAACCACGATTTTTAAGGGATTTATTCTAACATAAAAAAATTATGCTATATAAAATATTTTATGATAATCGATATAATATGCCTGAAGTGCGCTTGCTTTGCTTGGTGTAATATAATTATAATAATTTAGAGTGGGATGTATATATACTCGTAAATAAATGTGATTTTTTTTAAGGACATTGACTTGGAAATTTACGAAGTTAATATAATTCAGCATATTGGTACACTAAATGGGCATAAATTGAGATGATACAAAAGATTTAGATTAAAATATTTTTTAAGGCTTCACGCTCTACCTCGCATCAAGCAGGGTAAACAGAAAGCTAGTGATAAGATATTTCGTTTTCTAAATTGCACCCGAAATGATTGCGTTTGCCAAAACAATGGGTTTTGAGTGGTGGATCTCGCAGTTTGTCCACTACAGCATTGAAATGTTTATTTGTTGAGCTCCATGCTGTATCATGCATATACTATTGTAGTAAGAGGGAACCTGGGAACCTAGTCCTCAGATACTCCGTTATCATGAGTACACGTCCGTTTCGTCAATGAATAGAGATCTCTGAATAGAAATCGAACTCACAACCGTAGTGTTTAGCAATGCCCTACTGCCACGACAACTTCAATGAAGACATTGCTTAATATCAAATAAACATAATATTAAAAAATACAAAATTCACCTTGCAAAATTACCAACAAAAATTTTATATTTCTCAATTTATACAAATAACACTAAAAATTCAATTTCCAAATTTGCATAAGCAAAGAAAATTTCAATAAAATCCACTTCGAGCGACTATATACACGTTAAATAAATAAATAGACAGAGTCGTTCACGGTTTCTTTATAAGCCGTTATTTTTTATTCGTTACTTTTAGTGTTTTTTACAGCAATCGTGGACCTAAATTACTTAACCCCTAAGTTCGAGATAGAGTGTAATAATTTTGTTTTACTGTCTTTTTTACTGGAAAAGATATATAGTATCTTTTTTTTATTTGAAATAAAAGAAGGATCTTTATGTATGTTTTTGTGACGATAACTCGTGTATTATTTGATCTTTGTGTACTATTTTGTTCTTAGTTTATGGTATTCCGAGCGTGCCAGTTGAGAACGAATTACTTAGGCAATGCCACGTTATTTGGTCTTTGTTTTTAACTTAGTGTTAGGACACTCCGTCCCCTAATTTGCTCACAATTTTCGACACGTTGCGTGTTGAGTAGCTGGCGCCTCGCTTCGTTTTGCAAGAAAATTAAAATAATTTATTTCTCAGTAGGAATCGATACCAAAACCGTCGCGTTTAAAGACAAGAGTTGTATCACTACGCCACGACGGCCTTACTATATTAATTATGTCGAAAAATATACATCGTCTTATAGAATACATTGTACATGGAGAACAAATTTTAACATTAGGTTCCCTCTGCCTTCCCTGCTATATAAGCCAACAAAAATATTAAAATGTGTATTACACAATCCTTTAATTTTCTATTTCTACCCAACACACAGTTCGACCTGGCAACATTGTTCTCAGATTGATTTGACATTTCCGTTTCATTTCAACGTTCGATCGCAGTTTTCTACCGAAGCCTTGTTGATGGATAACAGTTAAACAATGAATGCTAACAACTTAAACGGATTGTATAGAATTTTCTATGGAGATATTTTTAGTTGGTCTTTTACTGACGGTTGTTAGGAAATGATTTTCTACCATTTAAATTTTAAAAGGTAGAAAATCATTTCCTAACAACCGTAACTGGTAATTGTTGGAATAATTACAGTTTCATTTTGCAATCTAAGTTGATAGCTTAGGTAGTGTAGAGTTTTTGAATTTTACTTTTGTTTAATTTCTAGGTCGAACTAGGTCTATTTATAATGCTAGCTAATGATTGTACGTTTGAATTCAAAATATTAATATAATTACTAACTGTCACGGAATAAATTAATAGTTATCTTAGCTGATATTTGTAAAGAGATGTCTGTTAAAGTTACTGTTACCAGAGCGAATAAATAAAAATAGTTCCCTCAATAAGAAACCGAACCCACAATCATCGTATATACAGTCAACCACTGAGCCACTGCTCCATGACGGTCTCAACTATACAATAATAACTACTATACCAACAAAGCAGCTTATTTCTCGACTAAAACTGCAGTCCACATAGTTCCGGTACACAAAGGAGAGATTTACATACCTTATTGACCCATTTACTTTGACAGAGACATAATGATATAAATATTCATATTAAAATTCTGTGTTTTTGACTGGATTTTTTTGTTTCAGGATTTCACAAAAGAAATAAATAGAAAGAATAAATTACTTGGAATGAATAATGTTGTATTTTACATTATTTGCTTAAGTAGAACAAGGTGTACTTTGTAAGGGATTATCACACCGACTCTGCGATGTTACTTAATTCATTTCTTTTATAAATCTGAGTAATAAACCAAATTGTTTTTATTTACATAAAATTTTACATATATTTTGAGTGTAAAATATTTTTAAAATTTAGAACTGCCCAGTTTTTGACTGTACACGGTAATTGTGGACTACAATTTGAGGGTATCTGCATCTATCCTGCGATAATGAGCGGAAACCTAGTAATGTCTTATTAGACACATTCAGTATCTTATCGAAACAGCTAAATGAAAATATTTTTTTCCAACACTTGCTCATGGGGGTTGAACCTACAATCATTGCATTTATATTCAAATACTGTCCCATTGCGCCACAATGTCCTATTAAATTCAATTAAACATACGTAATTAAATTTGTATTATAATTTAATACTATTTTTTTTTAAATCATTTCCCTTTTTCATTGTACTATGATTTTTTCGGAACCAACTCCAAAGGCTTTAATTTGGAGCCAGGCGTCCTCTACCTACTTACTTATAAAACATCTTATTATTTTAAATTGACATTCAAAATTCAAATTTGGCTACCATTGTTATATATTTATTTTTGTGTCAGAATAAACGAGGTTATGTTAAGGAAGTCGACTCAAAGAATACTGGGAAACATTTGAATACATTTAAAATACTTGGCTAGGTGGACTTGGATACTGTTTATTATATATTTTTTGCTTTGGTGGAAAAAATATTATGTCACTGAATTCTCCGCTTTCCGCCCAAATTCAAGACATTGCGTTTAGTAACATTAAAATACTTGCTCATTTGAAAACCTTGTAAATGTACATATACTGTTTTCTTTCTACTTATAAATAAATTCTAAAGAGAGATTGAGATGATATATTGGAAAAGTTAATATGAATAAAATCCACGTGCGAGTACACTCGTATGTAATAACCTGTGAAGTTTTTTATTCATATTTCACTTAATATTTATGAGATTTGAACGAAATTGGTTTCGAGTTAAGGGATCTGATTGTACTTATATAAAGTAACTGGACTGTTTCTATACTTACTCTAGTAGCTTGATTAAAATAAAATTTGAGAAAAATCATAATGGTGTGTTGACTGTCACTCAGTAACGGAAGATTTCCATAAATAGAAAATATACATAGATTTAGTATATACAGAACAAACCTAAAAAAATATATATATTACCATTAAATAAGTAACCAAAAACTATGAATAATAAAATAATTATATAACAAAAATAAAGTTGTTCTCTTCAAACTTGGTAATTCAATATAATCCAGTCCCTACAGATTTCGTTTCATAGAAACATTATTCAAAATCCTAAATTAGTTTACTTAATTTTAATTTTATAATAATATTATGAAATTAAATATGGTTATAATTTTTAAGATAAAAATGTAGGTTAGATTATAATTTGTCCCCGCATCTAGAAAGTACCGTCTAATTTTTGAGACATGCCGTGTTGACTGGTGGAACTTAACGCTGTGATTTGTCTTGTTACCAGACTGAGTAAATGAATGAAATAATTACGTAAGTATTCCACTGACAGGTACTTATAATAAAAACAGTTTTACTTACAAGTCATACGACCATCGTGCATCATAATTATTAATACATACTCATATAATTATGTAATTTATGTTATATTTATATATTTAAGTCTATATGACTCTTCATTCAAAAACAATTATTGTTACTAAATAAGTTATTAACTATTAATCCTTCTATTCAAGGCCTGTAGTCTAACTGTAAAAGTTATGGGTTCGATTCCCACTTGGGGGATGTGTTTGTTGATTTCTGCTACTTAACACACAATGCACGATGAGGAACAAATGTAACAGGTAACATTAGGTGCCGTCTGTCTTTTATACCTTGCTATAAGCGAGATACGGGGTGAAGTTGCTTTTTTATTGCTATTTGATCGGTACTTAGTTGATACGATTTCGTTATAAATTCAAAATATTAAACATTAATAAATAATTAATTGAACCCACAATGATAGTTAAAAACGTACTAGCTACCAATCTATTTCTGTAGCTCAAATTCCATTTCACATGCAAAATCCCTAAAGAAATACAAGACAACGTGAGAAAAACTTGTTAAAAATCTAATTACTTTTATTCCCAAATCGACAATAGTGTTAATGTAGTCTTTTTCATTGGAGATACAGTCTAATAAAAGATGAAACGTAAGTACTTATGTATGAAAACAATAAAAAAAAACACGCTTCTATATCAAATATTAGAATTGCTATTGAATTAGTTTAGATCAATAAATTATAATATGAGATCTAGAATGGCTTACTAATAAATTCAGCAGAATTCTAATATGTAGGATTTAGTTTAATCATTTAACCACCAGGATAATTACCAAGTTAACTGATATATTATTATTTATTTTAATAGCATTATTTTAAATTAAATAAAAGGTATGTATGTACGAGGATATGTATAAGTAAGCTCACGAAACAAAGTTAGGCGTTAAATTCTGCCATTCAACACATAATGTCCCGGAACTCGGGCGTCCCCTTCCTGGGCGTCTCGTTCCCTCATCCTATCTAAATAGGTTCCTTCTGCCTCCTCTGCAGCGTGCTGGAGATAGCGTGAAGCTTATTAGAGTACATAAACATGAAATTCAGAATACCAAAAACACACAACTAATCTATTCACACGTTGCATTCCACACAAGACAATGTGGGAGAGAACTCGTTAAAAAATCTAATTGCTTTTATTCCCAAATCGACAATACTACCTAGAACTATGATTACAATTCTCTTTTACGGTGGAGATACAATCTAATAAAAGACGGGGCGTACGTTTGTATGTATGTATGTATGTATGTCTATGTTTGTATGAAAATGTAATTAAAAACCACAAAGCTGAAGCCCCTGCCTATATATATCAAGTGAACGTTAATCTACAAATCGTAGAGGCGTCTGCTACGCTTGGTGTAAGTTATTGGATAATAGGATTTTGTTTGTAGCATGATTTGTGCTGCCTGAAATAAGTATCTTATTAAGAACAGAGTGTTTTAACACTAGGTTCCCAGGTTACTTATGTCCTATGCAGCTTCGTGCGGAATGCAGTGAGAAGCTAAAAAAATAAAATTATTCAATATAGATCTTGTGTTTTTTGTTTCTTAATATCTTTTCTTATCTTTTTTTAGCTTGTCCTTTATAGTTTATCTTATATTTTAAATCTTATAAAATTGGTTACTTCTCTTAAAAGCTCAGACGTCCTAACATTTCAGTTCACACCAACTTTATCAATGTGACACAAACTTTTGTCTAACATGATACAGTTTTCAAACTAAAAAGCTTATTATTTTAACCAAACAATTCAAATTTCGAATACCTACTCTCAGCTCAAAGCGAAATAGTACGTATCATAACTACATATTAAACTGACATACATATGTATGTACAAAGGTACTATCATATTAACATAAATATAACATGTGTACAGTATTCCACTATTATTGAGTAAATATTTGAGATTGGTATGTTCGGATAATCAAAACAAATCAATACGTTCATTCAATAGCATATCGAATAGCATAGCTAAATATGTGTCTAATTATGTGACAATATCTTGGAAACTGACTATTCGAGGCAGTGAGTAATAAATAACGTGGTTTATCGCCGTTTTGGTGTATTTTAGAGTATTTGATAAAATTTTATAGTTGTAATTTTAAATTTTATTGTAGAGAATATTTCTAATTAGGTTATAAAGTTCTCTACTTTCTGCTTAATTTTCAAGACGAGATAAGTGGCGAAACTCAACTCCGCACTTTTTCTTGTTATCAAAGCTAACTCACAGACTTTTAAACTACCAAAAAAAAAATAAAAAAATAATACGAAAATTAAACTATAAAAAAATAATATATACTCGTACACAATTTTACTTAAAACTTTAAAATTTCAGTATTTCCGCATCCCAACTGAAAAGTTAGAAGGAACAAAACGAACAAAGTATATAAGAGACTCAAATGAAACCAAACACTGACGCCACGCGCTACAAATCCTTTAATCCTGGCTTTTTATTTTAAATTCAATTAGACGTTTTTACTTAGGTTTGGACTAAAGACGCTTAATTGTGAGATCTGAGATGTAAGATCATGGTCGTTGCTATGTATTCTTGAATTGTCTTTTATTGTACTTTTGTAACATATACGGATTAAAAGTTTGGTTTATTTTTTGATTCTGTACCTACAGAGAAAGAAACGGATTCTTTATATACACGGTGTTTTCTCTCTGTCCGTCTGTATCATATATCTCAAGATCGCGTGGAGATATCAGATTGAAATCAATGTCGAATATTTAAGCTTATGATCCCTTAAAGCTCAAAAAAATCAGAGAATAGAAAGATCATAAACAGAACAACTGTACCCGGAAAGTTAAAATTGGCATTTAGGTAAGGGAGTGTAAGGGACCATTAGTAAAGCAGGATTTCTTAACATCTCTACAAAAAAGGAGATTATCCATTTTATGTCTTAAAGCTATAGCAAAGCATGTTACTGGCGAAGTGTAGTTAAATTAACAAGTAATAAAAACTATAAAACTTATATATATTTTTTAAGTTTTTAAAATTAAAGTATATACTTTAAATAACAGTTTTAATAAAATTAAATATAAAATAATAAAAAAAAACCATTACTGACAGAACGAATTTACTCAGAGTACTTATAAGAAAATCCCAGCTTAAGCTAAACCGTCCTACATTTATACGGAAATGTGTATTTCTTCGGGCATGCGATCATTGCCGTCGTACAATTCCGTAATATATATGCCGAATGAAATATTCTTTTAAAACTTTTCTTTATATTAATTTTAATTATTGTGGTAAGCATTGATTCACGCTGTATCCCGCATATAGCAGAGTAGGTGATATATACACTCCGTTCTCAACTTTCTACCTAATGTTGAGTGAAGAAACTCAACGACGTATTTTGTTATACGAATGAGAAAATAAAAATAGTGGATCGTGTAGAATAATAAGCTAACGAACCCAAAACCGTCGTGATTACAGTTAGATGCTGTGTCGCTGTGCTACGACGGCATGGCGAGTTATGGTACCAAAATTCAATTAAGAATATATTTATATTTGTGAAAAGACTTTTGCTGTCCGCTTCGCTCACCTACCCCAGTACGATTCGCTCGATGAAATATTTAACAAATATTTCATCGAAGGTGTAGTGATACATTTTTTGCATTGTTCTCTTTATGAAATGTTTCTCTATAGATGATATTTTTTGATTTCAAAATAGTATTTTAAAATCTATGTGTATTATTTTTTATTTAAAAAAAATAAGGCTCCACGCTCTTCCTGAGCATAAGGATGCACGTCGTTCCTCGTTATCCCAATTTCAATCCCAAGTTTCGAGAAAATGCGTTGAGCAGAATTCAACGCCGCGGTTTGTCTATCAGACGGAAGAAGCGACAAAAAATAAATAATTTAATACCCTGAGTGGGAATCGAACCCACAACCGTCACATGAACCGATCTATATATAAAATATATGTTTAATGTTAAGCTAATATTATCTTCCCCAAAAATATTACATTTGATTTAATAAAAACCTTTATATTAATGTGGTATAGCTTGAAGCGACTAGTTAAATTAAAGAAAAATAAAACTCACCTTACCTCGATACGGTAACGTATCGTATCGCCGAAGTTAGAGGAAGAAGTTTCCACAACTCCATACTTAATCAATGTCTTATTCTGGTCTCGACTATTTGCAATGAATGAAAATAATGCGAATAAAAGTTAAATTAAATTATAAAAGAGTCGGCGCAAGGGCAAGACTGCTTTCGTGTTATGGGTTCGATTACCACTGGGGGGAAAATTTTAATATTAGCGGGAAATATTTAATAATTTCATTATCTCTCTCTGGTAATGAGGTAAAACGCGGCGTTGAGTTCTACCAGTCCGTTTCAATTCGATTCTCATTTAAGGTTTGATTTTTTAGTATACTAAGATACTATATTAAGTTAATCTCGTTCCCATACACCACTTACTTTGTCCACTTATTTTGAGTGTATGTCCTCGAAAGGGAATTGAATCCAAAACCACGTTTACAGTCCAGAAATTTATATTATCTCAAACTACGCATACAGCAAAAAAAAACGCGTAAAAATAAAAAAAAAACAACAAATTTAAAACTACCCACAAAATATAAAGTCTAAAAGAAATTCTATTTACCACTAACAGTTTTCGGTTTCATCATCCACACTAGAAAAGCTCACGGGCTGGCGATATAAAACAAAAATATCGTTTTACGTTAATCATGTTAAACAACGTGGTTTGTCTTTTAAAATTGCCACAGTACAGGTACAGGTACGAGATGTTCTTTGAGCTCCAACTAAGCGCGAGGTGCCTTGGAATTAAATTTCGTTGGGACGTCGACGGCGAGGCACGAAATATGGCGGAGTTCTGGATATATCCGGTATTTACTGGATACAACCGGTTTGGAGTTGCTACGCACTGGGGTTTTTAAATGTTGTTCTTTCTTGTTTCTGGTTTTTCTTTTGTTTTGTTTTTAGTTTTGAAATAAAGGTTTATGTTTATTTATATTTGAAATATTTTGTAAACTATATTTTTTTTCACTCGGTTCCCATTAAGAAGTTTCCTCACTTTGAGCCGTTTGTCGGAATTCAACATCACGCTTTACTTCATTACCATAGCGAGGGAATTAAATATTTTTACTCCCTCGCTATATTTGTGTCAGTGTATACGGAAAAATTGATTGTGCTTTCAGTAATATTATTATTCAGCCAAATTGAGCTTTATTATATGTATAATATATTCTAAAGATATAATTTATCCAACGATAGCGAAGAAACATAAATAACAATTAAGTATTTCACATAAATCAATCATCCCACCGTGCGAATGAACCACTAGCACTAAATTTTCCACCGGATGCAGGTTTTTTCCGATTTTCGTTGCATCTAAAACGATATTTCATTTAAATTTCCAAATTCCAATGAAACTAACATTTCGTTTCAATCATTAATATTTTGTGAGGCTCCAACTATTTTTGAATATAAAGTTACATAGCGTTGTATTACAATTGCATGTGAATATTTCATACTCTATATCCATTTCGATCGACTTTTAAGTAAAGTTTGATATCAATCATATTATGATATTTAACCCTTATATGTGCAATGTTAAAGACATTACGGCGGAAAGTACACAACGGAATGTCTTGACGTGATAGGCGTTAATCACGTAATTCCTTAAATTAGGATAAAAGGGAATGTGTTAACACCAGGTTCCCTCCCTTATGGGTTCGATTCCCACAAGTGCAAGAATTATTCTTATTTTCTCGCTCTGGTAACAGACAAGGCGTGCCTACCTTGCTGTTTTATTATATTTCTAATTATAAAATTAAAAACACAATATACAAAATATATAAATAGAAAGGAAGTTTTTTAAAAAAATGGCGATATATTTGGTAAAATCTTTTATATGTAGCTAGCTAGTCTTTAAAATATAAAATTTCCGCTTTGAGCTAAGTTTAACCAGCGCTTTTGCTTTTGATCGTAAAACGTCGTTTGTGCAAGCCTTCACAGTAACGATCGGAATATAATAATTCCTGTACACTGGTGGAGGGTAGTTTTATTGACAGAGTAGGAACAGTGCATCGTGAACTTATGTTTTATTATTTTTGAAAATAAATATTTCTCCAAAGAAATATTATATAAGAAGGAAGATTTTTTTATTATTTTATTTAAGAAAATGAAATGATTTTAAGTGTAGAGTTGTAACTAATTTTTAAATTACTTTTCCTTATATTTATTTAAATGTAACTACTTATGTTCCACCACTCAACTATTGTATAGTGATAGTTCGAATTCAATTAATGTAGAATAGAATTCAATAGTAACAGAGTTTTGAGGTTGTCGTGGCGCAGGAACAAAAGCCCGTGATTGTAAAGTCGGTGGTTGTTGGTTGGGTTGCCAGTAGTGGCAATGAAATATTTAATATTTCAATTTCCTCTCTCTGTTAACGAAACAAAGCATGGCATTGAGTTACACTTAGCACGCAGTGTCTTAATGGTGGACAGAATGTCTTAACACTAGGATCACAACGTACTTGGAGTCCAAGTTACCTCGGACATTGAAAATATTATATGAGATTTTGAGAGTGAGTGTGTAAGTCATTTGTCATTTCACTACACGAACGAATCCACAGATAAAACTTGTATAAAGTCAAAGTCAAAGTCAAAGTCAAAATATCTTTATTCCATAAAAATGCTTAACATTTACTTGGACATGTCATAAAGTAGAAAAAAAATGCAAAATAAAATAACCAAAAAAAAATGTGCAATTTTGACTTGAAAAAAGCCCGTTCAAATGGTTGAGCTCATGAGAAGATACAGGCAAAGAAACTCATGGCCACTCTTTTAAATGCCAACGTAATCAAACATTTTATAAACATTAGTCCCAGACATTAAAAGAGATTCACAACAAATTGAATAGCAGAGAGAGAGATCTGTTTAATTCTACGTCAGAATACTAAATTGCCTTCTTGTTTAGACGTGGGGCCATTCATTTATGTGTTTTCCGTCGAGTCGAGGCCTCGTGGCGGCAGTAGTGCGGTCTGTATTAAGTTAAGAAGATTAATTCGGATAGGACGTTTTACGTTGGGCGCGTTGTTTTTGATAAACAACTTTGGTAATGGTCATTTTGTATTGTCTTATGTTGGTAATTATGAATGTTGAATCGTTTTTTTTCAGTTTTGTGCTGTATTCGAAATATAGCATATATATGTTAAAACACTATTTATATCAAGCCCTTCTGAGATATTTTCTCCTTTTACTGAGTGAGAATCTAACCTATAACCACAACATAATAATTATATAATCAAAGCTTCATTATTGATTATAAAAAGTAAATTAATATTTGCTAATTTTACACTATAAGTGACAATCACTCTATTTTTCACTTTGATCACATATAGTGTATAATTAAATCTATACTATATTTCATCTAAAATCTAAGTAATAATATAAATCGAAAACATTTATATATTATTATAACTTAAAAATAACTATTTCTACAAATAATAATTTTAAAAAATAAAATTACGATCTATAAAAAACCAACCATAAAACTTACAATACCTGCCATATAAATATTAACATTATTAAATTTCCAAATTGAAATTTAAATAAAAGCCACCTCGAATCGTTCATCTTAATGAATGAAGAATTCACAGGAGCGTATAGAATCTGACATTATTTCTGGACTTGTCTTTGTGCAGATTATAAGACCCTAAGGGGTAAGGAAATCTAATTTGGATATAACGTAATTTGTTGCTCGTTTGTGTGAAGGAAACGAGTTGGAGAACTGATCGCTAAGGATTTAAATTATATTTTTTTATGTTTTTGTTATTTTCTATAAATTTCTTTTATATAAATAATAATAATTTAGTCTATTACTTCACGCTGTATCCCGTACATAGCTCTTACATACCAGGGTAGGTAAGAGGAAATTGGGACAATAAATTTTTTTCCTAATGTGTTCGCAGGTGCATAAGTATGAAACATTTTTTATTTTCATTTTTTTATTTGACCTCAGCTATATAAATATTACAATATTTTTTTTGGAAGAGAGATCAGTTAGGACACTTCGTTCTTCGTACACTTCGAGACATTCCGTATTGAGTGACGGAACTAAACGCTGTGTAGCATTTTTCTAACCAGGGAATAAATTAAAATAATTTATTCCTCCGCGTAAAAATTGAACCTACGAGTACACCATTTAATTTATAGTCAGACGCTATCTCACTACATCTTAGTGGCCTAAAGATAAGTATAAGGTAACCGTACAAACGTTAATAATTGACATCACAAATATGTTATTTTTTAGAACTTTGAAATGTAAGATTTTACAAAGATAACCTGATATTCACATTTATCTTCACAAACTTTCACATTTGAAATGTTAGTATAATAGGATCCTAGAATTAATTATTATTCAAAGTTAAAACCAAATTCATAAGGTTAAGGATTTTACTATCTAAAACTTTTAAAATGTTGCGTACTTACATGAAAATTTCAATGAAGAATTGCGATGAAGAAACTGCAAATAAAAATAATTAGATTAGTATTTTATTCTCAAGCTGAAAAATGTTCGTGTTCGAATCAAATCGAACCCACATCTGTTGAATTTACAGTGATGACGATCATTTACTGCCGCAGTCAACTTATATACAAAATTAAACACAAATCTTCCAACATTCTAGATTTATTATAACTTAAAAATATTCCAAACTGTGGAGCGCTATGCAATTTGTGGGTGTTCAGCGTGAACTGAAACACAGGTGCATCTTCAAATATGTGTCTAGTTTACTTGCGGGATGTGGAGGTTATAGATTTAGTTTAAAAAGTTATTTTTAAAGTTTAGTTATTCTTAGTATGTTTGTTATTTGATATTTTTTAGAAAAAGTATAAAAAACTTAAACCTCTTGGAAACCGTCCAAGAGGCGCGGGTTTAAATCCCGCTATGTTAAAATTTTAAAACGATTTCTAAAAAATCTATGTTGTTTTTATTATTGCCATACTGATTCATCATTCGTGATAGTGTTGTGTTTGAATGAGGATAGAATTATACTTTAACATATATGTACAGCTACAGACTGTACATATATGTTAAAGTATAATAACTGAGGGATAATTTCCCTCTACCTCACTGTGTTAAGGAATATACATTGTGTATTAAAAATGACAGTAACTATATACAGGATTCTCTTGTATATCTAACTAATGCAAGTATCGAATATCACTAAAATGAGTAGAAAGTTTAAAAATTAAATAAACGTTTTCCTTTCATCGCTAAATTCTGTATAAATTTGAATAAAGTGTGCAATTTTCTCATAATGTTATCACGATCTTCGCCATATCTTACAATTTAAATTGCCTCCCACGCATACCTAATTGCCTAAAGGAATGTTCCTCAGGACTTCTTCTTTATAGCAATCTATCCGATATTGCAAATTAAGTCTTGTAAGAAAATTTGTCGTTTTAAATTTGTTTTAATGTTGTTGTTGTAAATGTTGTTTATTTATCGAGGAATTTTCAAGGCCGTCGTGTTGCAGAAGACCGTTTTGGCTGTAAGCCTAATAATTGGTTCTAGGCCAAGCCATTGACGCCAGTCGTGGCGCTAAGATCGTGCAACTGTAAATGCAATAGGATGTGGATGCGATTCCCACTCGAGGAAATTAAATATTTAATATTTTCATTTCTTCAATGTGGTCGCAAGGTTTCCACTGAAAGGTAACTGGCCACAGGTATTGTGCGTTGAGTGTTTCGGCATATGTTGGCTAGTTCCCAGGTTCCCACTGCCTACCCTGTTATGTCGAAAATACAGCGTAAAGCTAAAAAAACATTATATTATATTGCTTACTTAGAAAACACCACCAACAATGATAATAGAACCATTTCTTAATGTGACGACGTACAAACTTTGAAGAGTCTCAACGTTAGATATTAGTTTAGTAAAAGCCAAAATAAACTACTCGAGGACTCTACCAAAAGTTTTATCAAATTTATTCCGACTATTAGACCGAGGAAGCCGGCTTGTTGTTTGAGAAAAAAGTTTCCTTTTATCTCTCCACTCTCTTAGAACACAATGCTGGTAATGGAATAATGAAAGTGAGTTTCGAGTACTGTATGTTTCGCTTTTAACTGTTCTAGAGAAGTTTGCGGTTTCGTGTCTATTTTCTTTGTGTTAATTGTAATAGTTTCTTTTGTTGTGATTGTTGATTGTGTCGCAAATTTGTGTTGGAAATGGTTGAATAGTGGTTAATTATTTGAAATAAAGATTGGAATGAGTTGTCTATTTTTAACTTTATTTAATTTTATATTTTAAAAGTAAAAACTTGAAATTTGAGAAACATGACCGTCTCTTATAACATTTTGTAAAGAACAGTACTGGATATTTCTGGATATTTTTTGTAAAGAAATCTAAAAGTATACGAATGGTGCCTTCAATTTTGTCAAAGAAATATGGAAACGACTTTCAGTTATCTTTCCATGCATAAGTCTTTGGCTTTATATCTCACAACAGACAACATTCAAATAATATATTGTATTCAATACTAAATTATTATATCAAATTTTTAAAGCTTTAATATCCAGTGCAGATTTATAAAAATATTCTTGTATCTAGAGTATTCCTTCCGTATTTTAAAACGTAAAATGGAAAATGACAAAAAATGGAGGGAAATTTTGAGAAATCCTCTTTTACTCCTCCCCTAGACTTCCTAAGCACTGTATATGCTATATTTTAAGGAAATATAAAATGTAAATATATATAGATATCATTCATCGAAATTGAAATCGACTTCAATACAATAATAACTTCATGCTAAAGTTAAAACATTATACTATGTTATTTCATATCTGATACTGAACATTAAAGAAACGCATGATAAAATAGAAAAGGGAAATTTGGTGATTGTAGTGAAAAAAAAAAATAGTTTCAAAAAAATTAATCAGTTTTATACTGTATCCAGCACAACCTAGAGTTAAGACACTCTGTTCTCCACTGTCCGCAGAATTCTGGAGGCGTTGGGTGTTGAGTGGCGAAAGTCAACGCCGCGCTTTGAATCGACACCAAAGTGAAGAAATAAAGTTATTAAATATTTTATTTCCTTGAGTGGGGAACCTCGCTACCCACAACCTGGGCCCCTACGCCGCGACGTGCCTATATTAACTTAAAATTAAAATAAATAAATAAATATTTATTATAAAGTTATCTATAAAGTTTATTTTCAGTATAAGAAAATTCAAAGATGTTATTTACTTTGAAACTTTATCATTTAAGGTTATCTTCAGGCTCTCTTTCAAAGCAGAGTCTCAGACATTCGAGGAATTGAGAAAAACATAATTCTGAACTGATTTCAACATGGAATATTTTTATGAATGGGGAATATATTTTACCTTTTTTTTAAAAACCTTATTAATACACTATTTAATTAGTTTTGCACTTGGGATTTTAAGAATTGAATACAAAATTATCACAAAAAATGTACAGCAAAATATTTAAGAATCGTCAGTATATAAAATGTAATTGAAAGAAAAACTTCAGAAACTTATAATATTTAATTATATACAGGCTAGACGTGACGCTAGGCTAGCGAGAAATACACATTAAAAACTTAATAATTTCATGATTAAAACCATAGAAAAACGAAATCTAACTCAAAAGAATACAAAACAATTATTTTATTTATTAGCTTCACGCTCTATCCCGCATATCCGTCCATCTCTCTAAAGAAGCATGAAGATAATGCGTTCTCTGCTTTAATGGCTAAAATCAATGCCGTACTATTTCTTACGGAGCAATAAGATGAATATTAAAATAATCATTTCCTATAATGACAATGGAACCTACAACCCCCAATTTAATAATCAGAAGCTTTACACTGTGCCATAACGGAACTCTTCCTAGTCAGTTAATCACTGACATAGCCTTACATGTTCAACTGGATAGTAAAACCGTACTAACCGCGACGTAAACCGCACATTTTGTAAATGAAAACACTAGGTCCTTTGTAACATTAACTCTTCAAAGTTCGATAGTAATTTTGTCATGCTTATCCTTTTTAAAGGATATTTTAGTGTTTTAAATTATAAGGGATTATTTAGTGATAGTAAGCATGTGTGCATTTTATTATATAAGATGCGTATTTTTTTTAAAATAGAAAAAATGTATTAGTTGTGAGTTCGATTCCCACGACGTGACAATGAAATATCTCATATCTACATTTCCTCGCTCTGATGACGAGGCAAAGTGTGACGTTGAATTCCGCAGCTCAACGCGCAATGTATTAAAACTTCGGCGAAAAATGGAGAACGACGTATGTTAATGGGAACGTTAAGGTTCCTTCTGTCTGCCCTGCTAAGGGGGTACAGTAATAGCGACCTCTTGGGTTCGACTTGAAGGAATGGCTATTTAAATTATATTCATTTTCTCAGTTTAGGTAATAAGGTAAGGCTATGGACGCTATATTTCAAAAATTGGGCGGAAAGAGTGTCTTGACACAAGTTTTTGAGCTTTTCTGAGCTTATCTGGTTAAATAAATAGTGTTATTTTTATTAATATATATTTATAATATTCATTTGAATAAAGGTTCTGTATTTTTAAATAGATTGACAGTTTAGGCAGTAAAAGATTTTCATACAACTATGACCTTTTCATCCCCATCACGTCGATATTGCTTAATATTTTTTTCTTACTGCTATGAAACGTTTCGATACCTCTTACTACCGTACTCGAGGCTAAAGGCGACCTACATATATTTTAAAGTAACAATACTTACTATAGAAAACCCCGTTTCTTTCTTGTAAGCTTATAGGTACGTGAAGACGTGACTTTTGGCAATATGACGTCATACATATTGTATATTAAATATATTATATTCATAATTGTTGTTCTTTTTTGCTTCACGCTATTTTCCGAACATAATCAGGTAGGCAGAGGGAACTTGGGAACCTATTGTTATACAACTTCCATTCCACACTTCCCGCCTAATCATTGAGGAATTGCGCGTCGAATGGCAAAACTTAACGCCACGTTTTATCATCTTCCCAGAGCGAGAAAATTAAATAAATTCATTCATCTGAACGGGAATCGAATCAATGGCCATTGTCTTTACAGCACACGTTATCCTAAAAAACTACCATTTTTTATATAACAATAAAAAAACTTATTTACAAACATTATCATAACATAAACATATAAGAGTAAACCAATATGTTAAGAAAACGCCAACCCATACGTACACATAAGCGATGCTAACAATAAATACTTAACTGAATTTGATAGGTATTGGGCTCTCTGCCAGCGTATAGGTTATGAATTATTATTGCGCTACAGGATCTAGTGCTAAGAGGATATTTGGAGTAGGCCGTCAGTGTTGCGTACGTTGCCTAATATTAGAATGTAACTTTTACAGTTTTTTTGTATCCCGCACATAATAGGCAGAGGGAACCTTGGAACCTTAAGGTACTCCGTTCTCATTTAAATACTTTCGATCCCCACTTGCCGCCGAATTAAATACGAAAGCATTCTGTGTTGAAACTGGGAAAAACGCCGCATCCATAAGGCGTTTTTTTTAAATATGACTAAAAATTGTCACGGCACACACACGGCTGAAAAGTGAGGAATCGAGTGTCTCAACTCTAGGTTCTCTCTATGAACTCTACTTAATGTGGAATACGGCTTGAAGCTATAAAGAACCAGTTTAAATAGATGAAAAATTATTTTAAGAATATTTTTATCATATTCATATTTTGTATCAACAAATACGTTACATATATGTTTCTTGAGCTTACTTAGATGAGATGCAGCTTTGGTTGTAACATTCGAGTCTAGTAAACGTGTAAAATACTAACTTTTGCACCTGCACTGCGAAATGCAGATAAACAAAATCAGTAAAATACATAAATGTATCGCTTTGCGAAGTAATTTAATATTAGCTACCTTTTATATGAACAAAAACATCGGTCAAGTGCGAGTCGGATTTTGCAACGGGGGTTCCAATTTCAGGATCCAATCGTAACGTAACATTTCAATAGAGGATAATTTATCACTATCTATTTTTATACGAACAAAAGTATAATTATCTTCTATTAAATGGTGAAAATTCACTGATTATAATATATTACAATATTAAATTGAAGAAATTAAAACTGCAGCTCTGTAGAATTAAGATAACTAGAGCAAAGTTGAGGTTCTGCGAATTACCATTTCTTAAGATCCTTTCAATTTTATAAAGAAGCACTAAAATTTTTATAACTTTCCAGAGTCAATAGATATAAAAAAAACAAATGAAAAGACGGATCATATTTTATTATATTTTTATAGGTTCACGGTAGGTACAAACCTATCCCGCATGTAACAGAGAGGAGGCTAGTGTTAAAACACTACGCACTACCAAATTTTTGAAACGTTTACTGTTGAGTAGGAGAACTAAACGGCGCGCTTTATGTTATTACTAGAGTGGGATATGATAATAACTCATTCCCCTGAATGTGGATCGAACCCACCTCCATCACGTTTACAGTACGCTGCCCTACTACGTCACGAGAGCTTCATTTTTTACACGCTTTTATTAGTTTCGACCGTATATATCTCTATTTATCTATGTATGTTTGTATGATTTTGAAACGTCGGATTAATTTGAAATTTTGCTTACTTATTAAGGACCGATGAGAATGTAATAATATGCAAAGTTACCAATTTCCGCATTGTGGGTCAATTTATAATAAATAACATTTAAAAATAACTAAAAAAACATGTTTTTGTAAACAAATGAACCAAAGTGTGAGTGTTTTTTAAAAATAATATATAATTATACTATAATTACATTTCTTAACTATTTTTTTCACAAAACCGTGTTTTTTATACAAATAATATACATTTTTTTATGTATTTACAACAACCGATTTGTTATAAAGCTTTTAATATTAGTACGGGACATTGTCAAAACCGGACAAAGGAGCACAATTCTCTTTTTAGCTGATGTAACATCGCTGAAAGGAAATATTAATCGACTAATATCGTCGAGGAATTTCTTATAAATTGAAATCTATGAGATAAATAAGGGCCTTATTATGTTTGATCAATATGGTTTGTATCTGTACTAGACACGACGGTGACTTTGTCTGTGTTGCTATAATAACATGTACGTAATTTCTGTTCTTTTATTTTTCTTGTTCACGCTTTAATATACTTTCTTTCCCACGCACCCCTAATTTTAAGATTTAATCTTAAGATATTCCGTGTTGAGTGGTGGAGCTCAGCGCCGTTTCCCGAAAGTTGAAAACAGAGTTCTTAACAGTAGGTTCTGTCTGCCTCCATTGCGGGAAAAAGCGTGAAGCTATTTTTTGTAAGAAAAAGTGTCACAATAGTACCGATACTTACAATCAATTTCAGTTTCCTTACTTATAAGAATTGATTATTATTCAAGAACATAAATAATACGCGACGGTTGTGGGTTCAATCCCTAATCGAGGAAGTGAAATATTTATTTACGTTTACATTTCCATTTCTTCGCGTGTTGATTTCTGCCACTCAACACGCTTTTTCCCTCTAGAATTCGGCAGAAACTGGGGAACGTAGTGTAAGGTTAACACTAGGTTCCCTCTGCCTACCCTGCTGTGTGTGGGATACAGCGTAAAGCTAATATAATTTAAATAATATTGTACGTAATAACCAATATTCATTTAGATAATGTCTTAATGAGATATTACAATCTTAGGTGTCGATGTAGCGATCGTTGTACCAATAGTTGTCCCAGTTAATAGTTTAATACAGACAAGCCTATGCTAATATCTGAAGAGGTTATCGCTTAACTGTAGGATCAAGTGCCAGACTGGGCTGTCTTCGTTTAACTGGCAATAGTGTGATTCATATGTAGGTTATTTAGATTTAAATTCTGTATAAATTAGACATTTATATATTTTTTTATTATTATTATTTTTATAGCTTTATGTCTTTATTCAAATGAGGGTAAAAATGTCATGATGTGACGGTTGTACGACGGTTGTAAGTTCGATTCACACTCGATGCAATTATTTTTCAGATCTATGTCTTTAATTACAAGACATAATTTCTTTGAAAATTGTAGAAAACGTGAGCAACTAAGTGTTAATAATATTATCCTTTACCTACCCTGTTATATATGTGAAACTACACATATATCAAACGACTCATATTCCAATGTCACTTCTTCTATCTTTGATATTGACATCGAAAAATGTGTTACAAAATTACTATAGAAAAAAATGAAGGTTCTGAACGTTTACAGCCCAGATTTCAAAGCACATACAAAAGGCACATGTAATAAAGTGTTACGAATGAATTGTTTCCTAGCTCTTAGCGCTATATTGTGATCGTTCAATGCTCGCAACCTACATTTCACGTAAAATAGAACTCTGCGATTTGAAAAAGTGGAACTTAGTCATCTCTGGGCTTATTACTTATTGTATTTTATTTTGCCACTTTTTACAGTTCTACGTTTGTAATTGGTTGGGTTGAGTAATGAAAAGGTTTTTGTTAAATAGGTCATAGGTTTATTAATTTGTGACAATAAAATGTTTATTATAGGCCGGTCGTGGTGCAGAGACACAACTGCCATTGTAAATACGACACGTTGTGAGTCCAGAATTCAGCGGAAAATAAGAATTCAGTCTTAACAGTATATTGAAATAAAAAAAAATACTAATGACTGAGATCCAAACCTTTGAATAACTTTTTTTTGTATAGTATAGTGCAAAGAAAACATACTCTCTGAGCATGGCTTGTTGTTCGAGGGAACTTTTAAGAAGAATTTGAAGAATTCTTTTGTCCTTTAACGAGTATAGCTCCAAATTCCGATAGATTCAACAATTTATACGGTATTTTTTTTAGATTCAGGCTTTCGCGTATAATAAAACAAGATAGAAGGTGATGGTTTTCCGCTCAATTTTGGAGACACTACGTATCTAATGATGAGACGCCGTCAACATCCTTCCTTTGAATCCACAAACGTTGTCGCTTCTAAAGTCAGTATATTCAAATACAATTAAAAACCATATTAAAATGCTATATTTATTTATTCCAACGGTACTAAGTAAAGAATTTATAATTATGAAAGTAAATTTGAAGCTTAACGGCAAGAACTTTGAAACCTGCAAATTTTCTCACGATGTTTCACGCTGAGGCGTATTTCCTGGCGTTGTGGAGGACGAGATATTTTCATAATTTGAATTAGTGGCTCAATAATAACTATATTAATATTGTAATGATTATTATTATTTGCTTTTTTTAATTATGGTTGTATACATTATTGTTATTGTTTTTAGCTTTTGCTGAATTTTGGAGACATAATAAATATTTACTTTTCTCGTGGAGATCGTGGTTGCCACGACCAGTCGATTTTGCCCCTTTGTGCCCCTACGCCGCGGATGGCCTCGTATATATTTTAATTCTAATAAAGGTGTATATTAATTTGAAAAATATAAATAACTAAGAACAGCTTTCCAGGATCCCTATGCCTACCACGCTATTTGCGCAATACAGCGTAAAACAAAAAAATATATATAAAACTGTAAAAACAAAAGAGTTCCACCCAGCAACTCGGAAATTAAACGATTCAATCAAACTACTATAGTTTCAAAACGTGGACTGTTAAAAATAAAAGTTTTATATAGTTCGGGCGTCCCATTAGGACAATTAGTGTAACTCGATTTGGCAAACTTCTAGTGTCGTTATAGTTAGTACTAAAAAGAGTGACTTTGTTTAATTAGACTTCTATGTTTTAGACCTAACCAAATGAAAACTGGCCAAAGTTTTAAGTGAAAACTATTCTTTCTTTCTACTTGTTCTAGAAGAAAAATGTCCGGTTTTTTTAAAATTAAGTTTGAATCGACGGTTTCGTGGTGTAGCGGAAATGTTTCATTGAAATCGAGAAGGTTGTGAATTCAATATCAGTTTATGAAAATTTAGTTTTTTTTTTTTCATTTCGTTTGGTTCTTTTTACCAATGCCAAGGAAAAAATAAGTTATAAATTTAGTTTATTATACCCACCGCTATAAATAAAAAAAAATACTTTAAATTTATTAAAATAGACTGACTCTATTTTTCTCTGTAAAAGGAAACTCAAAACCAATAACCTAACTATTGAATTAAGATCTCACATTAATCTTTAACTTTTAAAAACTATTCAGTGATGAAGTACTAAGAAAATTTTAAAGTGCAAGATTTTTCCATCGAAGCGCCCTGAAAAGTTTCGTCTCCGCCGCATAATTAAAATGCTAGAATCCTAAGTAAACTTAATTTCAAAAAACCGAACATTTTTCTTCGGGTACAGTAGGAAAAGAAAGAATGGGTTCACTTAAAACTTTCTCGGGTAGTTTTCAATTGGTCACATCTAAAGTATATTGTTTATATTAATTTTATTCATTGAGGTCGTCGTAGCGCAGCGGCACAGCATCTAACAGCAACCGCGACGACTACAAGCTCGATTCCTAAGTATTCGATTCTGTGAAAAAAATATTCTCATAACTTTTTAACTACCCGCTACGTTCAAATTTTGATATGTTTTCTAAAAAGTATTTTCCTTTCCTAAGAGTGGAATAACACTTTAAAAATATAAAAAAATGTTCTCATCACTTCACTCTGCTAACAAGACAAGTCGAGGCAAGACTCCACCACTCAACACGCATTGTCATAAAAAAATATGCGGAAAGTGATGTGGGTAGTGTCTTAAAACTAGATTTCCCCTGCCTATCCTGCTTCCACGGGATACAGCGGGAATAGCATCACGCTGTAGTAAAAAATACGAGAAAACAACTCTACTTTAAGTGTTTCGAATCATCACAACAGATTACGAAGTGATAATTAAAATATTAACTAAATATGTTTTTTTAATTAGTTTATTCGCAGTAGTCACTTTATTAAAGTATAGTAATAAGCTCACTCGCTTGCCTTTACATTGTAAATACTCGTCAAGCGAGTCAACTTTTATACTGGAGTGCTACCTACTTACTCTAACTTTTCTATAGATGCTATGAAGCGCTATTAAATAAAACAGAGTTAAATGTATTGAAAATATTTTTTAAACTTTCGTGACATAAAGGGTTTGTTGTACGTTTCGTGGTTCTGGCTTTGATTTCCGCTTGGGGTTTTTTTTAATAGATGTTTTATTGATTTATTGTGCAGAGCCCCAACAATGCGATTCGAGGGTATGAAATATTTAATATCTTTTCAATTTTCATTTCCTCATCCTGAACACACAATGCCTCTAAAAATAGGCAGATAGTGGGCAACGGAAGTGTTTTAATAGGAACGAAGTGTCCTAATACTAGGGTCCCTCCCTCTGCCTATCGTGCTTTGTGCATGAAACTGTCTGAAAAGATATATTTTTAGTGCAGTATTCTTCTTAACTATAAAAACTCAGGCTCATATATAAAACGCTACCATTACGAACAGCGAACACGTGTTTGCGTTCGTTCAGTTGAATATGAATTTGTGAAGTTCAGTTAAATTATGTATTAAAGTCTTCTTGTTTCATTTTTCTTGAAGTTGTGCTTTTTATAATAATCAAATAGCCTTTACAAGAGAACCTATTTTGTATCCCGCATATAGCAGGGTAGGCTTTAATGAGAGTCCAACCCACAGCCATCAGACGCTCTTTCCGTAGCAGACCTCAACGCCACACTTTACCTCGTTACCAGAGCGAAAAAATTAAATATTTCTCTTCCTCAAATGAGAATCGAACTTAAAACCTGTCGCTTTTACAGTAGCACGCAAGTGCTACGTCATGACCTGCCTCAAACTTATATTTGCGAAGTTATTATAAATTTCGTATTTCGACGAAGCTTAAATTTGGGTTACAGGAATTTAATTAGTAACGAGCGCAAGCACTGTTAACTTTATATTGGGCTTTACAGCGGGGTATACCATACCAGACAGAACGGAGCTCTAAACACTACTGTGTCTACATACTTCTTACGCCTTGTTCATTCATGTTCTTGTCATCAACTTCTTCTTTCATGGCCTCCGGAGGTCCTCGTGAGTTTTACGTGACCTTTCTCCAATCTCATTAAAACTGTGGCACCAACTGTCTCATCACACTCTGTTTCTGAACTGTTTCGTTCATAAATATTTTTAGCCATTCTTTCATCACACTTCTTTCGACGTGTCGAAATTACCTGAACACCTTCTTCTTCGTCATTCCTACCGTGAGGCGGACGCAGCGTAAGAATTATATTTAATAAAATTATTGTAATATAATATCAATAAAGCCATTCACATTTAACTTAAATATAATAGAATATATATAAAAGGACTTGTCCTTACTGAATGAGGTAAGACGCACGCACAGCCGTAACCGCTGTGCGTAGAAACGTGAAATTTGGACAGATGTTTACTTTCGTAATCTGGACATCCACTAAGAAGGGATTTTGAAAAATTTTAACCCTAAAGGGGTGAAACAGGGGTTGTAAGTTTGTATGAAAAAAAATTAAATCTGCACCGATTCTTATGAATTTTGAAATTCAGACTCTAAAAAATATTTCATTGAACATGTATTTCATCATTTTTTAGAATTCACCTCTAAGGGTGAAAATGAGCAGGCGAAGCTGCGCGCGTCCGCTAGTAGACATATAAAACCAAAATCCCTTCAAACTATTACTGACAACTGAGAGACAGACTCTCTAAAATACGCAAACTTTTACATTTATAATATTAGTCGGATGTTAAAAACTGTACACTATCCACTTGTCGTCCAATTCACTTAACGAGAGTCCCCCAACTACCGTCCTATGGGAGCTCGTTCAGTGAAAAAAAAAAAACAAACAAAATTTATTTATTAAAGTTAGTTTCATGGGAATTAGATAATTTTATATTTTTCAAACTGTTTTTCCTCTCCAGAGGGCAAAGTAAAAGTTTTTGGCATATTTTTTCACTTCTCGTTTTCAGCTTCACGCTCTATCCCGCATACGGCAAGGTAGGCAAAGAAATGGAGAGCGGAGAACAAAATAGAACCAAAAAAGCCTAAATTGTGTGGGATTGTGGGATTAAGCGTGAAGTAAAAAATATATATAAATAAATGAGATCCACAAAATAGATTGTAAATTAGTAACCATACACACAGTACGAGTATGTTGTAAAACTTAATTTTTTCCTTACAAAATATATTTGAAAATAAATAGCACTTGAGATTTCAAAAAATATTATGAAATGTGAAAGAAAAAAAATACGGCAGCTGGTTCCTGGAGCTCAGTTAAAACAAAACTATTTAGTTTGAAAAATTTTTAACAATTCTTTTTGAGGCAAATTTGCATTTAGTTAGGAGGTGCTCCGGCCGGTTGCTTTCAAATTATAAGGTTATCTATATTTTTACAGTCAGTTTCAGGGAGTTTATACTTACTTTTGTTATGAACATTTGGCACAGTGGTTGTTTGAGCTGTGCTGTTGCTGCTGTGCGTAGCTTGAATTTTAAGTTGAAAGGCGTAGATTCAATGCCAATGGTATTTGTTGATTGCTATTGGGAAGTGACTGGTATTTTATTAACTTCAGACTTTATCAAGAGATTAAATAGGAAGTTTCAGTGTCAAGATACTCCGTCATCCACGTTTTGTCCAAAATTAAAACCCTCTGAGTAGAAATCGAACCTACAACGGTCAGGTTTACCCTAAGTTTTTTTATGGTTTAAATATTTACATACAAAAAAATAAAGAAATCCTAAGCTTTTCCGAATGCACTAATAGTATTTACAGTTAACGATTCGATAGCCAAAAGCTTCTACTAACATCTTAAGAGGCTTTCACTTAACTGTTAGGTCAAGAACAGGAAGGAGAAGGCGTACTGGCTTATTTTATTATTGATTATTCTGCTTAGAAATCTGGTCAGTATTAATTTAGATCCATTTCCGACTATACTGAATTTTGGCATAAGTATACTTAACATATTTAAACATTTATTATTTAGAGTGTCTTAATGGGACTGTAGTGTCTTAACACTACAAATTTAATCTATATTAAGTAGTGTTAGTGTTAAAACACTCCATATATTTCAAAAATTAGGTAACTTGTAATTGGAATTCATACTTACCAATGGAGAAAATGAAAACTAAAATGACTAATTCAGAATAAGATAATTTATTTTTTAGTAACACAAAAAATATTTAACTGCACTCAAATGAAACATTCAATAGTTTATATCCAAATCGCAATCAAGTCAGTTCAAAGTGAAAAAGCTAGAAAAACCTAATCTTTCGGTATTTCTGCTACAAAAGAGACGGATGGCTTACTCTCATCCCGTGCACGCCTCTGCCAAAAACAAAGTTTTGTACGAAATGAATTTTGGTCTTGTTTTTTAGTTTTCACAATTTGATTTTGCATTACAGGTCCAACAGCTGAGCTGAGGCCTGGGTGAATTTTGAAAATAAGGAAAGAATTTTAAAAGACTACATACTTTAAAAAAATTATATTGTGTATTATTAAAATTATATTTTTACCAGAGGCAGCTCGCCTACATATTGAAAGAGTGCATTGTATTTATTCTAGAAAGTAATCATCCAACTCTCCACCTTCTAACAGTTTAAACAAAAAAATTATAGGTTATACTACTCGTACATCACGCTAATCGTTTCGTTGTAACCCGCTGTACCTGCGGGCAGTTACCTCAGGCAATTAGTATGTTTCATAGACGACTTTTTATTATTTCCATTCGACTGTGGGGAAAGCGCTACATGTTGATTCAAAACCCATCATATATACATATGGAAGGGTTATATTAGTTAAAAAAAATTATCCTCCTTATATAAAGACTATCTAAATATTAATTTAATTGTGATTTAAAGAGAAATGCAAGAGTGGAACTCTATTCCTTCCTTTCCGTTTTATTTTTGAAGTATTCCGTATTGAATGTATATTTCTAGTTATACAAGTAGAGCGAGGAAATAAAAAAAAAACCATTTCCAAGTGGAAATTGAACCCGCAATGTCCACGCTTACTACCCGATGCTGTCGCACTGCACTGCGAAAGTACCAAATTATATATTTTTTGGTTTACATGTAAAAATTTATCTCTTTGCGACCAAAGTCATTTATACTTATATAGGTTACATGTCCACTACTACGTTGAACACGCAGTAGACCTGGATAGGGTGCATTAATCGTGTGTTTGTGTTTTATTGGGACTCGACTACGGGATTTACACTAAAACCACTCGTTGTATCACCTAAATCGCTTTTTATATTTTTGAAACTGTGGCACAGTCGTGGTTTGACTGTTATTTCTGTTTTAAATTTTGTTTTTACATTTTTGAATACATTGGCTAGTAATGTTCACTTATAGCAGTTTCACGCTCTATCCCGTAATAATCTAGTGTAAGGACACTTCGCTAAATCTTCATAATATTTCGTGTTGAGTGGTGGAATTCAACGGTTTCTTGCCAGAAGCCACCGGTGAGGTGGATGTGTCGTAATGAGAGAGGGTGTGGTACACCCAGAGGAATTATAATAAAACACATAGCAAGGTAGATAGAGAGAAATTGGTGAGATAATGTTAAGATAAACTTCGTTCTCATTACGACACATCCACTCCCTACTTTCCGCCGAATCTTTGAGGTCTTGCGTGGTGCGTGGCGGAAACATCGTAGAAAAAAACATCCAATATTTTTTTGTCAACCGTATTTGACATTTTGCTACTAAAAGTTATTTAATAATTCACATTTAAAAATAAATAATATTATAAAAAATGTCCACTGGGAACGAAATTGACTCCAAAGAATTCTTTCGTTTAATATAGACGCGACAAAGTCACAATAAAGCTCTCGCAACTACCGACAGCACGAAATATTTTATATCATATTGTATCGAATGGTTGATCTAAAAATAAAGATATTATACAATTGCAAGCGAAATATAATTCTCGTTTTCATTAAACTGGAGCAATCGGTGCTGTCAAAAAGATATTTATGTTTCTATTTTCTAGATATTAGTGGTTATTTTTTAGTATTCTATGTTTTTAGTGACTTTTGTTTGGCAAATCGAGGTCTACACTTCCCATTCATATAATGGCTTTGGTTGCTGATGGCTTGGTTTGGATAGTTAGGCTGTATAGTTTTTTATTAAAATATTGACGGCGGCAGCGGCTATCGGCAGCGTTGAATTTCACCACTTCAAATGCTATACCTCCAAAATTAGGGTTGTTATGGGAACAGAGTGTCCTAATACTGGGTTCCCATAACACTAGGTTCCCAGGTTCCCTCTGCCTTCTCTGTAGTTAATGCAGTTGAACACTACAATATTATACAAAATTCAACAAGTAATAGTAACAGCTACATTGTTAACAAAGATATGTAAATATATAAAATAATACACCTGAGTCTCTAATATATTTCGTGAACCCTTCTAAGAGGTACCATCAGCACACCTTTAAAACGTGTTATAAATTTACCTCTATATTTTAGAAGAGTAAAATTGAGAGAAGTAAATGAGGAGAGAGCTGCAAAATGCTTTAAGGCTCTCCAAGACGGATTGGTTGTTTAAGAATTTATAATATTATACATCTTGCTCTAGTAAATCTGGTGTGTTGTACTGAAATTTCGAATTAATAAAAACTGTTTAGTTTTATTTAAGAAAGAAATTCTGATGAAACTGAAACATGATAACGTCGATTATTTGATAAAATTGAATCTAACAACTACAAACTATTTTTTTAGCGTCACGTTTTTGCCCGAACATAACAGGATAGACTTAAGAGACCCGGGGAAATAGTGTTAACACTAGAAGTGCCGAAGATTGAGACCCCCCTTGAACCGCCGCCGTGACANACCTCTATATTTTAGAAGAGTAAAATTGAGAGAAGTAAATGAGGAGAGAGCTGCAAAATGCTTTAAGGCTCTCCAAGACGGATTGGTTGTTTAAGAATTTATAATATTATACATCTTGCTCTAGTAAATCTGGTGTGTTGTACTGAAATTTTGAATTAATAAAAACAGTTTGGTTTTATTTAAGAAAAAATTGTGATGAAACTGAAACACGGTAGCTGAAACATGATAATGTCGATTATTTGATCAAATTGAATCTAACAACTACAAACTATTTTTTTACTCTTCACTTTGTGCCCAAACATAACAGGATAGACTTAAAAAACCCGGGGAAATAGTGTTAAGAGACTCCGTTCTCCACTTTTCTCCGCATTCCGTAGAAGTTGTATGCTGAGTGGCGGAACGAAGCGCTTTTACCACGTTGCCAGAGCGAGGAAAAGAAAATATTAAATATTCAATGTCCTCATAGCGTTTACAGTTAAACACGTCTGCGCCATAAATGGTCTCAACTTTTAAATATTTATTTTATTATTCGTATCTATGTATATACACATGTAAATATAAGGATTGTGTTTAATTTACATAAGGCTAGAGTGAAAATAAATAAAATTGTATACACAAGTAACGTAAAAACTGAAAGCTATTCTTCTATTTATAATCCATTATAAAAAAGGCAAAAATATTTTATAGAAATAAACACCGTACCGGAATAGAATAGTGTTGTTAAGTTTTAATTAGATTTCAAATAATTGGGTCACTGAAGAAACTTTAATGTTTGAAAAGTTTTGAAAAAACACTATATACACCTAATAATGGAATAAAATATCATAACTTTTGCTAGCGCGAACTCTAAATAAAGTCAAAAGTAGTAAATAAATAATCCTACTATAATTGTAACTATCTATGTATAGAGTCATCGTGTTGCGATGGGACTTGGATTGTGGGTTCAATAATGACTTAGGGGATTTTTGTTTCATTTCTCCGCTTTGAAAATACAAAGTATAGCGTTGAGTGCAGTCTTTAAACCATAGAGTCACCCACACCCAATACATAGACTCTTAGATTTGAACGTAAAGATATTTGTTTTTCTCTGACTATTCTGCTAGAGGTCTATGTCTATTCTCCTGCGCGCTATATCCCTTCTATTTCCCCATTATTATTCCCCCTATTTTAACAGACCGAGAAAATTTAAATATGAAATACTTAATTCCTCGAGTTGGAATTCAACCCATAATCGTCGCGTACATATCACACACTACTGCCCCTGCGCCAGGACATCTTCAATACGGGGTGGTATAAAAACGTAGAGTAGATATAAGTTACAAAATATTAAGAACTTTGATGAGTTTAGAAAAAAGACTAATTCTAAAACTTTACAAAAACAATAAACTTCAATGTTTTGAATATAGAAACTCACGAGATTTGAATTCACACTCAACGTTCACATTTATCTAGTCAACTAGACCTGAAAGCTGAAACTGGACCGATCTTCAATCGCAATAAGCAAGATGAGTCGCCCAACGCTTTCAACGGCATAAAACAGAAAATGTTTTTTTCCACGAACATAAATATAGAAATGGTCTTATTCATAAATTATGGCCGCTCGTAAAAAAACACATACGCGAAGGAATTGTACTCTTATCCAGTATATGAACATATTTAATTTACATTATGTGTTTCCTTGTATAGAAGGTAGGTTTATTTTGAGATTTGGTTTATTATACTGTAAAAAGATTATATTTAATTTAATTTCACTCCCTTACTCTGATAAAACAAAGCATTAATTTCCACATCCTCCTACGCATTGTCTCGAAAATTTCGAAAATGAGCAACGGAGTGTCTAAACACTAGGAGAGACAATTTAACCCTCGTTATCCTGCTATACGGGGAAGAGCGTGAAACTGTAAAAAAAATACAATTATCAAAATGTCATCTCAAAACGTACGATCTAGTACCAGTCATACTACACACTCGTCTCTATATGGAAGTTGACATCACGTGTAGATTTAAATCTTTTACGTGCGACGCTGCATTGGACATGTAACTGAAAGCTCGTGTTTTAGAATTCCATTAAAATTATGAAATGTTGAAAAGTTGAAATATAATATATAATTATATGTTTTTCTTGTTTTTATTCTATTGATGTTTTAATATACTAAATTGGAGACAGTGAGCTATACGCGGGGGGTAAGCGTTCTACTAAATACGACAGGTTCGATTTCTACTAGGGGTTTAATATTTTCATTTCTTCTGTCTGGCGTCGAGCGAGCGTTGAGTTCCTCCAATACCTCCACATTTCCCTGGAAAATGGAGAACGGAAGTGTCTTAGTGGGAACTGAGTGTCTTGACAATAGGTTCCCAGACTTCCTCTGCCTACTCTGGTGTTTGCGGAATGAAGCGTGAAGCTATAAAACATAAATATTACGGAGAAAGAATATGTATGTATTATACTTTCTAATACAAGAACTAACAATAACATTGTTATAATACAAAAGTTTAAACTCACTTTATGAATATGAAATAAGTTGCAATTTCTAACTATCAAGTTAGTTTCTATATCACAAACAATATTTTAATATAATGTTGTACTGAGATCACATAAAATATATAAAACTTTATGTACACGTGTTTTTTTTTTGTTTTTATTTCTGCCAGCAACCCGCATACAGCAGGGTACGCAGAAGGCACCTAGTGTTAATCATTCGACGCCTCAGCACGCAGTGCTTCGAAAAATTCAGATTCGAAATCCTTTCTAACTGTAAAATAATGTTTTTAGCTTCAAATTTATTAAAAAAAATAGTAATATCATTTAAATATAGGTTGTTTAAGTAAAAACCACAAGGACATCCAAAATAATTATGCTGTTTTTAATAATATTCAATTCAAAACTAGAAAATCACGCGGAAGCATAATTTTCGCGTATTTCACTTTATTAAAAGTACCTACTCCTTTAATTTGCATAATCTGCATTCATTTCTTTGAAGTTCTTGGTTAAAGGAACGTTGCTCAACCCAGTATTAGCCTCTGTAGAGGAGTTTCAAAAACAACTGACATAACCTATTTAAATAGAAATGAAAATGCCAGAACTGAAAATTGTTTGTAGTTTAAGTTTGAATATTATTATATTAATTTCCTCGTTCTGATAAGATAAATGTATTCGTAAAAATGTATTTCATAGATTTATTGGTATTGTACTAACCACTCCATGATACGTTATTAAAGGGATGTACGGGAAAAGAAGAATTTAACAATAACCTATATTTAGACATTTCAGAGATACAGAAAAATATAGGTTGCATTATTTGTCTGTGAATTATTAGGAACCAACTCTTGCTCGCCACCTTTTCGTAAATTAGACGGTGATTTCGGAAGGGCATGTCGTGACACTAGGTTCCTTAGGGAACCTAGGGAATCTATACGCAAGATACGGCCTGAAGCTAAAAATAGTATTTACCTAAACACTCAGAAAATCCATTGATCGTAGATATTATATTCCTTAAACAAGTGGGTGGGAGTACGGCCCAATATCAATTTAGTGCTCGAAGTCACCTACTCCAAAGACCAACTTTGGTCTACTCAAAAGTCTCAAAACAGCATATGTTAGTTTGTGTTAGTGCTTTCCAATTAATATATTATTATTCATAATTATAATACGTCTGAGTATAAACCGGAGGGATGTGGGTTCGATTACTACTCGGGGCACTGAATTACTTTCATTTCCTGTGACAACCACGGCGTTAAGATCTGTCTTAACTCTTAAAAAGTCTTAATTGAATGGCCTCACACTAAGTTCCCTGTGCCTACCTTTGCTATATGTGGAATATAGCTATTTCATTTTCTATTATAGTGATTTAATAAAAAAAAATATTATTTTGTACATCCTGTAGTATAACTATATAGAGAGAATAGCGTTAGCGGTTTTTTAGAATATTCGTCCGGGATTCGAACTCGATTACTTGATTCGTTTAATCAAATACATACGAACTATATATAATAACATTTATAATATAAAAATAAATATCCTATTGAATTTAAAAATATTTAACCTATTGTTGTAAATATGAAGTATCGGCTTTCACCAAAATCAACACACTGCGGGATTAGTGATGAAACTTGCTTTATATGGCTAGATCGTTCAAACAGAAATAATAAATTCCCCAGAGTGAGATTCGAACCCACAGCCAGACGCAGTTCTACTACCTCACGATAGCCGAAAGTTACAAAATTACAAAATTCATACAATTTTCTAATATTAGGTTAACCATAAAAAATCACACGTCATAGTTATTTTATGTTTACGGAAGATTATTTTGAGTCATGATTTTTCTGAAATTGAAATTCAAGATCAATTAAGGTTACATACGTCGATTTTCAGAATTTAATTTGGTTAACGAACCGTGTATCTTTTGCTCAGCGAAATATGGGTATGGCTGAAATTTTTCACCATGGTAAACAAATATGTAAACGAACTAAAATACATGGGGCTGATCGTGGCGCAGGGGCACAAGTGTGTGACTGTGAACGCAACTGGATGTGGGTTCGACCCCGATTCAAGGAAATAGAATAATTATTTAAATTTACATTTCCATTTCTTCGCTCTGAATACGAGTCTCGAAAGTCCATTCAAAGGCGGAGTTGAGTTTTGCTACTCAACACGCATTCCTCCAGAATATGGCGGAAAATGGGGACCGGAGTGTCCTAACACTAGGTTCTCTCTGGCTACCCTGCTGTATGCGGGATACATGGTGAACCTGATAAAATACATATTCTAGAGTGTAGATCTATATTGTATATTTTTGTACTATATGTATATTTTGGTGTTATCAAAGAAGCATGTAGCCCGTATATGCTGTACCTACATATATTCAATTTTCTACATACTGCTATGTGATCCAGCTCAACGCTGCGTCTATATACCAGAGCGAAAAATTGAAAATAATAAATAAAGTAAGAATTGAACCCATAACCGTCACATGTACTATGACGCTTCACCAGTACGGCCTCCATATTAAAGTTATGATAAAGAAACATTTAAGACTCACACAGAACTTCAGTTGCTAAACAGTTTCCCCAAAGTTGTTTCCTTTTCCAATTGAAGTCACAACTATTTCCATATTGCTATTAATTCAAAATTTTAACTTATTTAGAGGAACTTTAGCGAGTCGAGCGTGTAAGTTAATTTTGAACTTCACTCGATAGTAACAAGTGAATAACTGTTACGTTTCTTACGCTATGTTATATGGATGTAACTTTTATGTAATTCCAAAGGCCTTAGCAGTTCTTGCAGTTTAGGCAATTTCTTTAGTATAAGCAAGCAAGGTGGCCAAAAATTTTACATTTTCATTAGGTACCTCGCTCTGAGAATGAAGCGAAATGCGGCGTTCAGTTCCACCACAATATTACGTGTTAAGTGGCGGAAGTAAACTTCACACCTATTTTAAGTTTGCTAAAAATATTACCGTCTACATCGGGAACATTTTTTGTACAATATATAACGTACGTATTCTAAATTGTAAGACTTCACGCTTCGAGCCTTCAATCGATCGTGAAATTTGGCACATAGATAGTTTGTGACACAGAAGCGAAACTAAGCTTCTTGTGAGCCATTTTGATGAAAAAATACACACTTGTGTCACATATTTGTAGTAGTTTTTTATAGCAAATTTCCCAATAACGTAAGTGGAAGTTTTATTTTATTAATTTACCATATTTCATCTTCACGCTGTATTCTGAATTTGGTAGGGTAAGCTAAGGAAATCAAGTGTTAAGGCACTCTGTTTACTTTACCTACCTTTACCTACCTACTTTTTACCCAATGACTGTGAATCAAACCCAAAACCATGGTAATTACAATGAGATGCTTATATATATTTCAATTTTGTTACAGTATAACGTTGATAATATGTTGAAATATATAAAATGTAAAATAATTTTAAAAAATGTCCACCGTTCTCGTAAGAATTTCAAAAAACTTATTTATTTATTTATTTATTGATCCACCAACATTTGTTTACATCAATACATACAAAAAAGATACATAGTACATGGAACTAAGACTAAATGTAACAAACACTTGAACTAGACCAAAAATAAACTCCTAAGCGTAGAAAACAACACAGAACAAAAAAAAATTAAAGAAATGTTAAATTTAATATATTTTTAGCATGTTTGACTTTTGGTGTTCAATATTAATCGAATCTTGCTATCTTAATTATCTTATTGCTCTCCTTTACTTCCCAATGAAACTACATGCTTGTCTGTCAGTTACATACTACCAAAAAATTTTATATAATAGTCGATAGAAATCAAAACCTTTGCAGTTTTGAATCTAGTCCTTCAATTATACGCATAACAACTACGCCACGATGGTCATACTACAAAGAAATATAGTTCTATTTTAATATAAAAAACAGGGCAAAGCTCTAGGAAAGTAATATTTGATTTTCTACTCCACTGATATATCAAACGTAGAGCAGCAGTAGCCGGCACTTCATAAAGTATAACAGTATAATAGATCTTTTATTTGCAAAACATGTATCTTCACTTAGCTACGACGTTTCATACGTCAATACTTTGTGTATTTATATGTAGGTCTTTTCTATTTTAGTTTCACACAGTATCCTCTACGTAGCAGGGTAGGCAGAGGGAACCTTGGAACCTAGTGATATTTTTTTCTTTAAAAACTCAACCCAGTGTCTCTGTAAAGACTAAAAGAACCAGACGTAAAAACACTAAAACGTTATCTTATCTCATCTTATCTTTTGAGATTTTTTTTCTTATGGACTGATATTGCTGTTGACATTCAATGGTCTTTCCAGAATCTACACGTGGGGTATTTCAATTAAAAAACTGTAATAAAAATATTATTTCTTTTCATTCCGCAAAGAAAGGATACATGAATAATAACTTGACAAAAGAATCACAAGGAAAACTTTTTTTAATACAAAAAACACGACTTAACTTCAATTTTCCAAGGATGACGTCAAAATAAAATAATTCAATGTCTTCACAAAGCTGGATTAGGCGGAGAAAAGGAAAAATATAATGAAATGTATTTTAGCTGGTATTATTAAAACTTTTCACGATATGTACGCAACTTATTATAATTTGTTTATGAAGGATGCAGAGAATGGAATTGGAATTAAAGTTTCTTTGTGTGTTGTTAAAGATTTTATATGATTTTTATTTAAGAAAATATCGAAATTTTTATTTCATAAGGTTTTGTTGTCTTAGATGTTGTTTTCTGTTTATATATTTTTTTTTACTTTTCACGCTGTATTTTGCACATAGCAGGGTAGGTAGAGAAAAGATATTCCATTGTCAAATTTCTGCTAAGTCTTCTAGATTTATAGCTTCGAGTATATTCTATGCTTGAAGCTATAAATCTTATTAAATAAATTGTATTATGTACTTGAACTGGAATGGTTGACTAGACTTCTGAAGAGTTCCATCATCAGTGAGCCAAAAAAAGGTGCCACATACGATGCTTGCTTTCTTTAGCGGTCCTAGAAATAGAGACGAACTCACTTCAATTTATTGTGAAAATTAAATGACTAAACTATTGGTTTTTCACATTTTCACAATTTTACCCTAATAAGTATATTAGAAAGAATTTTGAACATATCCGTAACAAATACTAAAAAGAAAAAAATCATTGAAATTTTAAAAGTATCCTACAGCAATCTATAACATAAAGTAATTGAACTAAAAACAAATCCAAATCGGTTCAGTCGCTTTTCAAATAGATGTCTACCTAAATACCTTTCAAATGTAGTCAGTGACAGACGGATAGACAGCAGATTTAGAGAGAGAGCTGTACCAAAGCGTAAAGGGTTGACAGCCTTTGAATGCGGAAACTAAAAAGTTTTTTTAAAGATATCTAAATATTGGAGAATGCCGTTGTGACGCAAAGGCACAGGCGTGTAATTGTAAATGCTACTATTGTGGGTTTGACTCCTGCTCGAAGGAATTAATTGCTACACTGCCTACCCTTCTATATGCGGAGAATATCAGGCTATTTTATTTAATTCATAAATCATAGAAGTCATCTTGTTACAGTGGGAGTAGTTGAATGTAAATATGATGTGGATTCGATACTCGCTTGAAAGATTAATTATAAAATAAAAATAAATAAATCAGCTTTATGCTGTATTCCGCACTCAGTAGGGTAGGCAGAGGGAACCTAGTGTTAATACACTCCGCTCTCTACTTTCCGCCGAATTCTGGAAGCATTGCGTGTTGAAAAGTAACTATGATTATATTATTGTAATTACATTGATTACTTTAGATTCCCCCACTCAACATGAAATGTCTCGAAATTGGGCATAAAATAGGTTTAATCCCCCTACCTTTCTAAATACGGAAGTTCCGTAAATCCAAAATAAAATAAGTATAAATACCTCTAACTAATTCAGGAAATTACAACGAATCGTTGTAATTACGATTGTAATTCCGTAATTTGTAACCGCGATTACGCATATAGGGCTTATTACAGTGGCACAACATATGTTGGAAATTATTCTTTGAATTAAACGTTTGTTCGCTGAACGTTCACGTTTTGTTTTAATACGAGTATGTTACTAGAAAAATTGATGGGAGTTTTAAATTAACCCTATTTATGTGTACAATAACCTATCGATTATCCTCATTTTTTTCATTATGAATAAGTACAAAGATATGAGCAAAAAACAATCGGCTAAGGGCGAGTTGGATTCACCCATTGAAAATTCCGTACCAATTTCAGTTTTCAAGTAATTCTATAAGGGTTCCGTTTTTAACTTTTGAGATACGGAACCCTAAAAAGTATAAATAATCGAAACACTCAGTATCTATCAATACTATATATTTATCATTGTTAATGGTATTTATTACTGTTATCCTCAAAATGTCAATATTAATATAGCTAAGTATGCTTCTCTTCGGCTTTATTCGTATAAGATTCAGAATTACGGAAAATGAAGGCCGTCTTGGCGCAGGGGCTTATACAATATACAAGCTTGTGACTGCAATAGATTATGAGTTCGATTTCCAATCGGGGTAATGAAGTTTTTAATATATCCAATTTTTAACGAGTTCCGCAACTCGAGTTCCGTCTCTCAGCATGCAATGCCTCAAGAATATCGCGTGTGGGGAATGGAATGGAATAGTCTTAATGAAGAATGGAGAATCTTAACACTAAGTTTCCGTATTAGCTGTGCCTACACTGCTACAAGAGGGATACAGGATGAAAAAATAAAATATTTGCCATTACATTAGAGTACCGTGGGCTATATCGATACAATTATAGTGAGAAATGGAATAAATAACACAAATAGTTTTTTATAATCACAATTTTTCAATTTAGGCCAGTGCTATATAATAGTAAGTAAAGATTAGTATAGATATAAAAAATATCTTAAGTGATCCATAAAATTAGCTTTTTCTTATTAAATGAGCNCGCGACAAGCTTTTATGATCATATAAATTGTGTACAATGAGGTTATGAGTTGATAGTTAAAATTTAAAAGAGAAATTTTATTTTCTCCTTTTTAAAGCGTTTAAATAAAAGCTTTTTCTAAAAATGATTTTTTGCTTATAATTTATTTTCATTACGAATAAGATATGAACAAAAAAAATCGGCTAAGGGCGAATTGGATTCACCCATTGAGGGTTCCGTGCCAATTTCAGGATTGTACTGCAGGAAGTACAATTTATAAAAGTTGATCAGCTAAATACTTCCACACGATCACGAGATAAGTGGTCTTGATAGACGGACAGGCGCACAACAAGTGATTCTATAAGGGTTCCGTTTTTACCTTTTGAGATACGGAACCCTAAAATATATACATAATCGAAACACTCAGTTGCTATCAATACTATATATTTATCATTGTTAATGGTATTTATTACTGTTATCCTCAAAATGTCAATATTAATATAGCCAAGTAGGGTATGCTTGTCTTAGACTTTATTCGTGTAAGATTCAGGATTAAGAAAAATGAAGGCCGTCTTGACGCAGGGGCTTATACAATATACAAGCTTGTGAGTACAAGTGATTGTGAGTTCGATTTCCAATCGGGGTAATGAGGTTTTTAATATTTCCAATTATTAATGAAATGCGCCGTTGAGTTCCGTCTCTCAGCATGCAACCCTCAAGAATATTGCGGAATGTGAGGAATGAAATGGAATAGTCTTAATGAGGAATGGAGAGTCTTAACACTAAGTTTCCGTATTAGCTAATATTATAATAAAATATTTGACATTACATTAAAGTACCGCGGGTTACGTCGATACAATTATCGTGAGAAATGGACTAAATAACACAAATAGTTTTTTATAATCACAGTTTTTCAATTCAGGCCAGTATTTTATAATAGAAAGTATAGATTAAAAACAATATAAAAATATCTTAAGTGATCCATAAAATTAGCTTTTCTTATTAAACGAGCCATAAAAATTTGCAATACAGAAACATATTTTTATATTACTTTTTTTAATCATTTTCAATATAAAATATGTTTGAAATAAAGTATTACTAGACAAACTTTTATGATATAGTGTGTAACGAGAATATTGTAAGATATTTTTTTCTGTTTCGATCAACTTTTTTCATGTTTTCGAACTAGGTCGTGTATGAAATGTCAGTTAACTAAAATGTTTTGTTCTATTTTTATATATCGAATTTATATTATATAATATTATAAAGGAAAAGAGTTTGTTTGTTTTTAACACGCTAAACTCAGGAAGTACTGATCCGAATTGAAAAAATATTTTTGTCTTAGTTATTACCATTTGTATACGATGGCGTAGCCGTAGGTAAAAGCTACTTGATAATTAATAATAAGAATTGTGTCCTTTTTAACCTTTTTTTTAAGTTTCATTAAGCTTATGCATGTATATTAAAAAAGGACCGATATCTTAAATAAAAATTCTGTTTTTGAGGATGTAGTATTGATGGTGAATAATAAAAAAGTCTACTCACGTTTTACACTGAGTATATTCGACACCACTTTAAATGTACATACGAGTATAGTAAATCACTATATAATTTATACAAAAGTCTACCTTGTGGTAGACTTTTGTATAAATTATATAGTGATTATATAAAACGCATTATATAAAACAGACACATTATATAAAACAGAACACGTTAATTACAATAATATTAAGAAATAACTGAGAAAACAACAGAGCGCATAGAAAGCGCATCGAGCGGCAAGCATCGACTGTTAGTTATAAAATACCGTCGACAAGAGGGTAGGAGTAAATATTGCAACTCCTTACCGGTCCAATCGACGCCAGCGGGCGTGTATCAAATACCTAAATGTATACAAATTTTCTATAGCTTGCATGTTGAGCGGCGGAATTCAATGCCGACCTTCGTTTTGTCATCAAACAGAGGAAAACGTAAATAATCGAATCTCTTGAGTGGGAATCGATCACACGACCGTCGCGCTTATACACGGCCTTATTTAATTTAGCATATATATAATATTGGGGTGACGATATTCGCAAAGTAGCAGGCAGAGGCTGGATGCGAAGAGCTGAAGATCGAGCTCAGTGGCGTTCCATTGGAGAGGAATATGTCCAGCAGTGGACGAGGACAGGCTGATGATGATGATGATGATGGTATGTAATATGAACCTACACTCAACTATATGAAAAAAAAAAATACCCGCACTGTGCCAAGAATGACATCAAATTAGATCGAATCATCATTTAAAGGCAAACAGTAGAAAAATTTGGCAATTTTCCTCTCTTTCCTCGTCCGGAACCGAATATCGAAAGGAACGCAAGGAATGTAATGTGATTAATCAGACTCAAAGTAGACTTGTCAAATTCAATTATTACAACGATACCTTTCACATCCAAACACATTTCACGTAATTGAATTGGTACCCAAAGTGTGGCCTTCAGTGTCGTTTTCTAATGGTTTTTTATTGAAATATTTGTGTTATTTTAGGTAATTTATTTGTTAGTAGGTTTTTCTTGAAGTCAGTCGGGTAGATAGAGGGAACCTAGTGTAAATAAAAATAAATAATCCATTTCCCATTTTTTAATTTCCTCACAGCAGCGGTGGAATTCAACGTTAGTTCTGCCTTGCTAAATAGTAATTTATTCCTCCGAGTAGGGATCGAATCGACAACCGCCGCGTTTACAATCACACGCTTATGCCACTGAATCACGATGGCGTCAATTTGTTTTAGGCCATTAATTTTTCTTACTATAATTATAAAAAAATGTCTTAAATAAAATACAAAACAAAACAAACAGATCTAGACTGAATGGTATTTTAAAATTAAGTTTTCAATAAAGTCCAAAATTTATTTTAGTTCTAGGTAAGATAAAGCGCAGCTTTGGATTTCAGTACTTAACACCCGGTACGAAAGGAAAACAAAGGGTTTAGCCGGGTGGCGGAACGACTTGCTGCCCGGAGTCAATTTCAATATAGGTACTAGTAGCTTATATTTTGGATATTGTGTTTATAAAGAAATGTAGGTTAGAGATATTAAATCTGTACTTTTATATTTTATACACTATGTATAAGTGGCGAAACTCAACGCCACGCTTTGCCTCGTGAAGAAATAAATGTAGGTATAATAAATTTAAATAAATATTTTTATTTTTCGAGTAAGGATCGAACCCACAACCAGTCGCGTTAACAGTCACACACTCGTGCCATTGGACTACGAGTGGCCTCAAAACATAATAAAAGATCTAAAGCGATTCGCTCAAATAACTTTCTGTGGAAAAAAATCTTGAGAAAAACGGCAAGATTCATTGAGAGCAAATCCCTTTATGAATCTAAAGGTTTCAGAAGGTACACTCGGCGGTGAGTGCGGCTTTGGCCAGCGTTTTGTTTTGAACTTTGAAGTTCTCATTGAGAGAGGCGTTCCTCGCGCTATTTATTTTTTGTCTATCTCTAATTAATGATACAGATTTTCCTTGCTTCAATAAATTGTTATTTTTATTTTATATTTTTTTTTATTGTACTCGTAGTTGATATTTAAGAAAATGTCGATTGTCAAGTCAGAGATATGGATGTATGATCATGTATGGAGCAGCAAACGCAACGGTTGTTATACCGGAGATTAACGCCGCATTGGATTTATCAAATAAGTGCGGAGTTGAAATCCACCACTGATTACGTAATGTTTCAAAATTGGTTTTAATTCTTGATTTTCTTTGCATAACCCGCTATATGCAAGATACAGCGTAAAACAGAAAAAAAGACAAAAGTAAAAAGAACTTTCAAAGTAAATTCTATAAAAAACACTAAACACAAGATCGAAGCAACAACTTCTAGTAAAGTAGACAAGAATTCCTCCAAGCTACTATAAACAATTCTGAGTATTTTAGAGAAAGGAAGGAACTAACATTTGTCAACTACAAGTCAAGTAAGAAATACAACGAGATGCGTTTGAGCAGAACTAACTGTACCCTCGGCATCGATAGGAAAGCCTATAAACTAACGTTCAATAGCTTCCGTATATAAACTTCAATATTGAGTGAAAATAGGGAAATATAAATATATGGATATGGGTGTATTTTTTTTGTTTTTTTTTTGTTTTTCACTGTAATGTACTAAGATAGGCAAAGGCTATATGTAGAATATGATGTAATTAAAAAAAGTAGAAATAATATTTACCCCAAAATATATAAATCGAACCCACAAATAAAATTCACTGATTCGTAAGAACAAAACAAATTTATCCATTAAAATAAAATTTTAAAATATTCCATACTTAAATTATTAAAAAAATTAACTGTATATTGCCTTCTTAAACTTTGAAAATACATATTTTTAATAGAAACCAGTATAATTTTCTATTTTATAGGAACTTGAATTTTATAAAATTATAAAACCAATTTATCATGATGTGAGAATAAGCTAGATAATTGCTTTTAAGTGGATTTTCTCTAAGAAAATATTTACCAATCAAATCGATTGGATGGCGATGAATGAAATTTATTACCATATAGAGGGTTTTCAAAAGGCACTCTGTCATCGCAGGATATCGCAAGATATATACGTTTAGTCTATTAGTTATTCATTAGGTACATTTAGTATATTCTTTAGATTCACGGTGTATCCCACGAGGTAAGTAGAGGGTAATGAACTGTTAAGACTCTCTTTGTCTTGTTACCTGAGTCAACAATCTCCTAAAGAAATATTTAAAATCAAAGGCAGAAAAAACTTATTTTAGAAACATTACGTATGACTCCATTTCCCACAGGTGAGTCGCGAAACTTTGCCTTACTAACAGAGCTAGGAAATGAAAATATTAAAATAATTAATTGAGAGTGGGAATCGAATCCACAGCCGTTTGGTTTTGAGCCACTCGCTCATGTCATTCCTCTACTACGGCCTTATATATATTAGTATATTTATTTTATGTAAATTGCTCAAAACGCGTCGCATAATATGCCAGAACTCTGAAGTATTTGCAAAGCGTGCCTTTGAACAAGAGACGTCCGCGCCAGAGTTCCATTTCACATTTCAATCGTTTTAGAACCGGGTTCTAACCTATAGTTTTGAAATAAATATTATGTATTATACGATTTTACTTAAGCATATTTTTTTACTAGCCTCTCTCGTCTCTCTTTATCTCGTTTTGCCTATAATAAGCAGAGATCACCTAGTTATGCTTAACTTTCAAGACATTGGTTGTTCAGTGACGAAGCACAACGCCGGACTAACAAAATCCAAGGAAAAAAACAATCAAAAATATTACAAAAATATAATTATAACAGAAAAATATTGTGCTTAATTACTCCATTCTCTATTTCAGAGGTAAATGGTTACCTCACTTTTTAACACGCATTCCTTAGGTCGAGCTTTAACAACTAAGTATGTTATAAAATCTAAAAAAATAATTTTAAACCACTTGTAATAATTGTGATCATGAAATTTGACAGTTATATGTAGCTTAAGTGAGGATATAATATTACGGTATCAACAAGCTGGTGTGATGATGGAGCCAGGACCTGAATAGTGGAACTGTTCCGAGGAGTTCCGAGCATATTCTATTTTCCGACCATTTGTATAAATTGGTGTAGAAAAATATGTTTTTAATTTTTTTTACTATATATTTTTTAACATAATAAAAAAATATACATTTATTTTTTATTTTCAAAAAGTGTAATATATCAACGCGTATCTTATAATCCAATACATCACTGTCTCCAACATATATCATAGGTACTAACACTTGTTATACAAGACAGTTTATTATTTTATTCATATCAGAGTAAAAAATATTGTACAAAATACTTTATGCTTGCCGCTATGTAATTATATAGAAAATTTATGTTTTATATTTATAAGGATAGACAGAGAGAACCTGGCGTTAAGAGACTCCATTTCCCACGCACACACTTATGTCGTGATACCAGAGCTTCTCGCTGTATCTCGCAAATAACAGAGAAGACAGAGGAAACCTGGGAATCTATTCTACCAAAACAATTCCTATTAAGACACTTCCGTTCCCCAGTTTCTACTGAATTTTAGAGGCATTGTTGACTGTCGTAACTTAAAGTCGGACTTTGCCTGGTTACCAGAACGAAGGAATGAAAATAATTCATTCACCCGAGCGGGACTCGAACCGGCAACAATCGCGTTTTAACANTAGTAACTTAAAGTCGCACTTTGCCTGGTTACCAGAACGAAGGAATGAAAATAATTCATTCACCCGAGCGGGACTCGAACCTGCAACAATCACGTTTTAACACTAAGGCAGTTCTACTTGCCTTACCATATACAGAATACAATATTAAGCTAAAAGAACAAACAGATATACTATATTCCAATTATAGAAATCCGTAAAAATAATAAAATAAATCTAATATGGTTATAATACAAATATTCCATTCTCTCATCGGAAGTAACTGAACGGAAATCTAACAATATACATACACTATTATATAAATAATAAAATCGAGAACATGTTCTACTTTTATAATAAAGATATAATTTTCTTATCTTTTTTAATATTGGTGAATGGGTGGAGAGAAACCAATAATAAGACATTCCGTTTGTATACTTTGCGTTGCTTATTGAGTCATGGAACTCAACACTGTACTTTTACTAAAGAGGAATATAAACATGATTATTTGCAACGAAAAAGTATCGAACCCACGGCCCACGTTTACATTCACACTATTTCTCACTTCGCCATGATGGCCTTACTAATATAAGTACTATTTTCTTGTATTTCTTGAATTTTTCTCTAAATAAAAACGAAGGCAGACGGTCGTAAATATGTAGGTAAACAAGTGATGCATTGCTTCCGTCTGTGAAGAATAAATAATATACCTCCATTCATTACACTTTTATTGGTTCAAAAAATAATGTAAAACTGAATAAAATTGAGGACAATCGTGGCGCAGAGATTGTGGATTTGACCTCCACTCAAAGGAATAAAATATATAATATTATCATTTCATCACTCTGATGGCACGGCGTTTAGTTCCGCTACTCAACACTCAATGCCTCCAGAATTCGACGGAAAATGTGAAACAGAGTGTCTTAACACTAATGCCCTCGGCCTCGCTGCTATATGCGAGATACACGTGACACTAAAAAATATATAACTTCACTTCATTCGTTCATTTTCATTCAAAGACATGCCGGTTTCTGCTCGTTTATATAAAACTCCCTACATACGAAATAAATGGGAATACAATGATTTCCTATCTAAAACTCTTCACATTTCCAATAACTTACAAGATATAAGAAATGCGTGAAAATATATATTGTCTTTTCAAAGTTAAATTTATAAAGTATTTTGGTTCCAACCTAGTTCAGTTCAGAGGAAGCTTGGAGAAATACCCACATATATTATGTTGATACCAAATAGATGCATCAGATTTCGACGCCCATCTGCATTTTAGAAACATTTTCGTAGTAAATGATATATTAATTTGATTATTTATTTTATAGATATTTTTCAATTTGAATTTAATTATATGTTAGAAGTCTTCGTGGCGCAGTGGAATATCGGCTGACCGTGAACAAGACGGTTGTAGGTTCAATTTCCACTCGGGGGAATGATTAACAATAAACATTTTTTTACTCTGGTAACAAGGCAAAGCGCGGCGTTGAGGTCCGCCACTGTGTACGCCTGACAATTCTTCTTGAAGATTGGTCGGTGAGTAGTTAGCATTTGTAAAATATATATATTTTTTACGATAATTTTAAAAATGTGCTTTTGTCATGTCAGCTTCACGCTGCTTTCAGCATACAGCAGGATAGGCAGAGGGAAACTCGTGTTAAGACATTCCGTTCCCCATTTTCCGTCGAACTCTGGAGACATTGCGTCCTCCTGAGAGGGCTCCTGTACAACAAATGTATTTTTTTGTAGATAATGGTACATAACCCTTCACGTGATAGTCCGACTCCCACTTGTTTCAAATTTTTAAAATATTCTCGTTGCTTTGCTCTTATTAGTGTATTCTGGGTGTTAAGTTCCGTCTCTCAGCACGCTATGAAAAACGGAGTGTGTTCACACTGTGTCTACTCTCTGTCAACCCTTGTATGCGAGATAAACCAGGAAATTAAAAAAAGGGCATTATATATGTAGATATATTGTAAAAAAATAGAAAGTGACTACAAAAATAAATAAACCAACGAAGAAATTCGATTTGCCCCATGTCCAAGCCATGCATGCTATCTCAAGTTTTAAATAGGTTACAAAAGTTTTTCAGTTACATGACTATCTAAAAGTACTAGACAAAGAAAATCTAGACTTACTTTTTATATAATGAAAAATGTGTGTTACTAAACGTGTAATTATGACTATCAAGGATTCGATTCTCACTCAAAGGATGAATTATTTTCTTTTGGCTCGCTTTGGCTGTTCTCTTGTAAGTAATTATATTACCATCTATCATTTAAATTTTCATATATTTTCTAAAAAGTAGGGTTAAAATAACTTTGAATAAGAAAACATAAAAAAAAATAAAGAATATTATAATTTTGTAGCATTACAACGATGAAAAGATGAAGCTGTCTAGTTTAAATGTACGTAAATAATATTTAGCGAATGTAATTTACACCCACAATTACTAAATTAATTGAAAGACATCCCAATTGCGCTAAAATAGCGTTCATTTTCTATCCATAACCTTAGAAAACCAATACAATAAATCAATCTACTCAAATTAGAGGGTAAATCTATCTTACGTTTCAATTATTAGAAACTTCTGAGCGATTATGTTATTAGACTTAAACTAAGTTAATTACTGGGCATGTGAAATTAATTGGAGTTAAATGTATGGATATAATAATACTAGCGAACGCGCGCAGCTTCGCTTGCGTATTTAAGGGTGAATTCTAATAACCCATGAAACATGTGTTCAACAAAATATTTTTAAGAGTCTAAATTTCAAATTTTATAAAAATCGGTGGCTATTTAAAGATTTTTCCATAGAAACTTTCAACCCCTTATTTGCACCCTTAGGGGGTGAATTCTAGAAAACCATGAAACATATGTTCAATAAAATATTTTTAAGAGTCTAAATATCAAATTTTATAAAAATCGGGGCCATTTAAGATTTTTCCATACAAACTTTCAACCCCTTATTTGCACCCTTAGGGGGTGAATTCTGGAAAACCATGAAACGTGTGTTTAAATATATACGTTTAAGATCTCTGAATTTCAAATTTTATAAAAATTGGTGAAGAATCGGTACCGGTTTAAATTTTTTTCTATACAAACTTTGAACCCCTATTTCACCCCTTTGGGGTTAAAATTTTTCAAAATCTCTTCTTAGTGGATGTCCAGATTACGAAAGTAAACTTTTGTCCAAATTTAACGTTTCTACCCACGTCGGTCACGGCTGTGCGTGCGTCTTACCTCAGTCAGTGAGGACAAGTCCTTTTATATATATAGATAAGAGAGGCCGTCATGGAGCAGCTGTTAACGTGACAGTTGTGGGTTCGATTCTGATCCGAGGAAATTAAATATTTTCATTTCCTCGTTGTCTCGCAAGCAATGTTTCAAGAATTTGGTGGAAAGTGGAGAAAAGAATTTCTATACAAAAAGAAACAGAATGTTCCATTACTAAGTTCCTTCTGCCCACCCTGCTATCTACAGAATACAGTGTGAAGATAAAAAATATTTACAGAACTAAATTTTATATAAGACTCTTTTTCCGCAGAGTTCACCAAGTGTTTAAAACATTAAGTGCTAAGTGATGGAACTCAACCCCGCGCTCTGTCTCACTATAGCTAGGGAAATGAAAATAATAATTTCTCCCGTAGAACCAAACAATACACCAAATTTAATTCACATTCGAATATATAATATTCTACATATATACAAGAACCAATCGACCGAGTATAATAAGCAATATCGAAATGCAAAGAGGTACTTTAAACTTTCATTTTGTATGAAATAAGTGAGTTACCGTAACTGGAACTTTTATTGGTAACAATAGATTTGTTTGATTACGTTTGTATGGAGATTTTCTTTTTTTGTAAATATTAGCCATCTATATACATTAACCATACGGTTAATGTTAAAAATTAATATTCGTTTAAGACGAACGTCGAAGAACGACGTTTCACTGAAACTCATTTGCAGGTTCAATTCTAAGACGAAATAGAAAATTAATAATTAGGCGGTCGTGGATCGGTACATAAGGCCNTTAAATTTTAACTATCAACTCATAACCTCATTGTACACAATTTATATGATCATAAAAGCTTGTCGCGTTAATCAATATTTAATTAAATTCAAACTTTAAAAATTGAAACTTAGCAGATTTTACCTAATTAGCACTAGTTTAGTTACACAAGTAAATCGCGCCATATTGTAGAAGTGCATTAAAAATAACAATTCCGCCATCTTGCATGGTCCGCCATATTACATTTAGAATGACGTCACATATTTTATCGTGCATTGTCATCCAAAGTAAACGTGTATACAAAATTTCAGCTCAATCGGTTGACGATATCTACTTCAAAATTGAGCTCCAAGATTTCACCCGAACCCACATACATACATTGCAAGTTAAATAAAAGCTTTTAAAAAAATAAAGAATATTATAATTTTGTAGCATTACAACGATGAAAAGACGAAGCTGACTAGTTTAAATGTACGTAAATAATATTTAGCGAATGTCATTTACACCCACAATTACTAAATTAATTGAAAGATATCCCAATTGCGCTAAAATAGCGTTCATTTTCTATCCATAACCTTAGAAAACCAATACAATAAATCAATCTACTCAAATTAGAGGGTAAATCTATCTTACGTTTCAATTATTAGAAACTTCTGAGTGATTATGTTATTAGACTTAAACTAAGTTAATTACAGGGCATGTGAAATTAATTGGAGTTAAATGTATGGAGGTAATAATATAAGAGAGGCCGTCATGGAGCAGCTGTTAACGTGACAATTGTGGGTTTGATTCTCATCCGAGGAAATTAAATATTTCATTTCCTCGTTGTTTCGCAAGCAATGTTTCAAGAATTTGGTGGAAAGTGGAGAAAAGAATTTCTTTACAAAAAGAAACTGAATGTTCCATTACTAGGTTCCTTCTGCCCACCCTGCAACTCAACCCCGCGCTCTGTCTCACTATAGCTAGAGAAATGAAAATAATAATTTCTCCCGTAGAACCAAACAATACACCAAATTTAATTCACATTCGAATATATAATATTCTACATATATACAAGAGCCAATCGACCGAGTATAATAAGCAATATCGAAATGCAAAGAGGTACTTTAAACTTTCATTTTGTATGAAATAAGTGAGTTACCGTAACTGGAACTTTTATTCGTAACAATAGATTTGTTTGATTACGTTTGTATGGAGTTTTTCTTTTTTTGTAAATATTAGCCAACTATGTATGGGTAATGTTAAAAATGAATATTCGTTTAAGACGAACGTCGAAGAACGACGTTTCACTGAAACTCATTTGCAGGTTCAATTCTAAGACGAAATAGAAAATTAATAATTAGGCGGTCGTGGATCGGTACATAAGGCCATCGACTATGAACGCGACAGTTGTGAGTTCAATATCAACTCGAAGAAATTAAATATATTATATTTTCATTTCGTTAACAATTTGCCGAAAATTGGATATTACAATGATTTTCTGCAGATATCAGTATCAAATAAACGACTAATTGTACCACGAAAACGACATTTAGAATATTAAATTAACTAACTGTCGTATTATTAATATTTTCTTCGAATTCATCATAATTTATGGCTGGAATTCGGAGTTGGGTTCAAATAGAAAGTTATATAAAGGTGTTTGACGTTGCTTCTAAGAAAATACCTTGCTAAGTACAAAATATGACAAATTTATTTGAACATTTAACTTTATGACTCAATTAAGTTCTGATCGCGATTTTGTCTAAGTTTGGTTTTTTAAGGTGAAAAAAGAATATATAGAGAGGTGGCGTACTCGTGGCGCAGAGGTACATGCCTACGACTGTAAATGCGGCTGGTTGTGGGTTCGATTCCCATTCCAGGAAATGAAATAATTAATATTTTTGGTAATAAAGAAAAGCAAGCGACCTTGAGTTTCGTCAATACCTCCCGAATTCAGCGGGAAGTGTGGAACAGAATTGTTAATGGGAACGGAGTATCTTCCTTCATTATAATTTTTCATTAACTATTTGTAAGTGATTTTTCTATTACAATATCAAGAATAGCGTGTGTAATTAATCACTGTCGTCAGTGCTGTAATATAAGAAATATCCTAAAATGACTTTGTTTTATAATTACAGCGGGCGAAGCCTCGCAGTCTCTAAATAAATATTTCAATGAAATTACTAATATGTGTATTTGTGTATTTAGCACAGTCAAAGGTAAATACATACTGGGCATTCTAACATAAGCAATTATAAACAACTAACTGCTAATTAAATTCCATGCAAGTTGCAAGCTTGTTCAAATAAGTAATGAATTCTATGTACATTGGTGCCTGCTGCCTGTTTGGATTATCTTACTTGTAATTCTTTTACTTATGAGGCAGTAAGAGTATTGGGGCGTGGACATATCTAGATCTATTTTTGGAGGTGGCCTGGACTTTAGCTACGAACAGATACGTTCCTCAGGTTGTATTGTTGCATTTTTAAAGACTAATTTTCTATTAGTAAAAATATCAGGGGTGGGCAAAAGACTATTCTGGGATGGTCACGGGGCACCTGACCCTCTCTATTCCTACGCCTATAGAGGCATCTTTCTTTTTTTTCATTCTATACTCATTGATTTGTAAATTTAAAGTTAACTAAGGGGCTATAATCTTTATATAGTTTCAACATATCCACATAACGACAGTTCTATAGCAGTCGTTAATGAAGAGCACGGAAAGGATTTTTTTTGTAATTATTTTAGATTCAAAATTTATTCCACATTTCTATTTTAAGACGATAAGATTATGATATGTTAATGAAATTGGCACGCGCACTGATATACTGTATCTTCTTGTATGAAGTGAAGACGTGGACTTTACTGGCAAGAGAAAGCAAATTATGCATTGTGGTGCTGTTGACGTATGCTAAAAATATCCTGGACTGCTAAAAGCACCAATGACTCAATTCTGAAGCAGTTCCGTTCGATCCAGCTCCAGCGCGCTTGATATATATCGATGGAGGCAGGTCATTTACCTCAGAATGAGCCCTGATGCTGACCACAATCCTTAGACTTAAGGGACTATATATTTGTGAAAACAAAAAAAAAACTAAAATTTCTACAGCCAAGCTATTTCTGCTTGTTAGTGAAAAACATAAGCCTACAAATTTCAGTTAATCAATATAGTAGATTAAAGACCACGGATTATCAAGACCGCGTTATCCTTCAAAGAATTCTGTTCAGATTACTCAGTTAAATCAAAAAAGTTGAATTTTCGGTAAGAAATTGCCATTTAAATTCCTTCATCAGTTTCTTCCGCATCGGAAATTACACGTTCGATTTTGTATAATTATACAATTTATGAGACATTTTAAGGTTTCTTTTACCCGACTGTGGGATGCAAAGGAGTAAAATATCTTTATCGGTCTTTCAACATAATTATGAAAAATAAATAAAAATGGTAGAACTATGTCAAGTGGAGTATCGTTGAATAGGTATTCAATAATAGTTGTTAGGTTCCTTTCATGAATTTTCATTCAAGTTTATAATACCAATATTAGTTATATATAGGAATATTTAATTTTAATTTTAGTTTAATACCTCCACGCAATCTTAAAATAAATAGTCTTGACAGATGGACTACTAGAATAGTTCCGTTTTTTTTTCTATTAAGTTACGGAACCCTAAAATACATTCTAAGTCCTCCAGAATGTTGGATATAAAACTTCGACACAAGCACTATCCAATAGCGCAAAGTTAATAAAACGGATCTGGCCGTGATTAAAAAAGTAGCGAATTCGAAACAACAATTGGCTCGGCAAGAGCTCTTAGAAGTTCGAATTTTCGCAAATGAGAAAACAATGTTGAAAGTGCCCTAAATTTATGTATAACTTTGTATAAATATAAAGTTGGGTAATTAAGTCAGTTTCTAATATTAATGTGATTAGGTGTTTTACAAATTTAATATTTATTCTTCTATACTAATATTATAAAAACTAAAGATCTAACTACGAAATGTTTATTTTTGTGTCGTATATATTGTATATATTATAAGATGTTTGGAAATGAGTTGCTCTATTTCTAAGTTAAAATTGTTAATTGTAATTTGTAACAAATATTGGCAGTTAAAAAGAGTGGCCATGAGTTTCTTTGCCTGGATCTTCTCATGAGCTCAACCATTTGAACGGACTTTTTTCAAGTCAAAATTGCACATTTTTTTTGTTTATTTTGTTTTTAATTTTTTTTTACGTTTTTGACATATCCAAGTAAATGTTAAGCATTTTTATGGTATAAAGATATTTTGACTTTGACTTGACTTTTGACTTATATAAATGATATTATTCCGCAACGTCCATATGAATTTACTAGCGTACCTAGCAGGGACGCATGGTGCATGGTTCCCATTCAGACACTTCTAATCCCCACTTCCCATCGAATATTAAAGGCATTGCGTGTTGAGAGGTGGAGCTCAACGCCGCGCTTGTCTCGTTACCAAAGCGAGGAGATAAAAATAATAAACATTACATTTCTACGAGTTGGAATCTAATCCACAACCTATCGCGGCTATAGTGCCTTTGCGCTTATTGCTCCGCGGCTGACATCAATTACTCTGAAATTTACTAATTTAAACCATTAATTATATAACAAACAATTTGAAACATAAACTATAATCTATTTAACCTCAGTCCCGTTATTTCATACATCTATTCTATTCTATACAATATATAATTTTATAATATCCCTGTTAGAGCATTCCCACATAATCCAATGCTATGAATTAAGTTATCAAATCGTGGTTAGAATGCGTAAAGGTTTATTTACAGTGTTGGTATACCGTTACGGTGCTTTTGGTATGTTATATGATATTTTATGGTTAAGGCTCCAATGGTTTAAGGCAGTGTAATTGTGGGTTTGATTCCGGAAATTTTTTGAGAGACTTTTAAGGTGGAAATTCAATCCACTACATATTTTTTCATACTTTTTCAAGCCCAAAAACTGTGATAATGTTTATTGTGTCATATTGGTAAAAGCATGAATTTTTCTTTCTTTTGCAGCTTCAAACTGTATGTTATGTATTTTTTATAGTCGTAGCGTGTTAAGTGCCGTGTCGTGGCAGACAAACTATCAAAGTGGGGAAAATCATTTAAATATCCCCGAATGGGGATCCAACTTTAACCATCGTATTTACAGTCAAGCGCTGTAAACTGCGCTACGACAGCCTTTAACACTTGCTGTATCCCGCACAAAGAAGAAGAAGCAGCAAGGGTCCCCAAGAGGTCAACCTTAGATTCTAGTGTTGAGACACTTCCATTAGCCATTTACCGCCAAATAATTTAGCTGTCTTATATATGAAAACGTATGTAAATCTTAATTATTCACAGTGAATTTAAGTTATTTGCTTTCCATACTAACATGGACAAGATCTCGCTGTATTAATGAACTTCTCGAACTTCACTTCGGTCGTCCAAACTTAATGTTAAGACATTCTGTTTGCATTCAATGCGATGTATGTGTGTGGATGTGTGATGTTCAGGATTAAATTTGTTATATAGTTAAGGGTGGATTAAATGTTTAAGATAATTTATTTGGGGGTTGATTTCGAGTTCAAATTCTGCATTACTTTTTTACATTATAGTACAACCAGTTAGAAACAGAATGTTTTGACACTAAGTTGTCACAGGAAAAAAGGCCCTGGTTAATAAAGAAACATTTGGGAAAAACTACTTATACAAATTACCGCGTTAAATTCATCTAAACAACAAATCTTAATTATTATAAAAAAAAGATTGGGATTTTTTTAAATTTTCCACATGTTTATAATTAAACACCTAAATACATATATAAGGCCGTTGTATCGGAGCGGCACTGCATCTGACTTTAAACACTACGGTTACAGATTCGATTCTCGTTAAGAGAATAAATTATTTTCATTTCCACGTCACCACTACACTAGGTTCACTCTTCTCTTCTGCGATGCGGAATACAAGATGAAACTAAAAAAATATTTAACACTTATAAAAAAACACATACAACCATTTTGGTTGTTATAAATCTTTAGAGTGCAGTTAGAGAGCAACCTTCGTTCCAACGGAGTGTGAAGGACGCGATGACATTTAAATAACGGTAAAGGCTCAGCATTTTGTCTAGGCTTCCTCGTTTGCCGTGAACCAAAAATAGGGTGAGGTTTTTTCATATTTTAAAGTATTTTGAAAAAAAAAAACTTAAAAATTTGGATATTTATGTATAACTTATGTATATACGAGCATCTTATGTTTTTTGGGTTGAGTATATCTATTTTGTATACAACGAAAAGATTTTTCTTGTCGTTACATGCAGGATAGATAGTAATAAAATATACGAATATATAAAACTTAGGTAATAAACTAAACTTCTCTCTAGTTAAACAATTTCAATATNTTTAAGTTACTTAAATCGTTGTGATGCGTAAAGTTTAATAAAAAGCGATTTTATTTATATTGATTTTGTTTGATTAGAGGCTATTCATGTAAACTAAAACATAAAATTGTCTTCTTCCTTTAAAAAACAGACGGAATATGACCAATAAATACACTGGTCTGACAGACCCGACGTCCATATGTGTGTTATAAAAAATTCACGTCCATAGTTAAAGGTTAAGAGAATAAATTATTTTCATTTCCACGTCACCACTACACCAGGTTCACTCTTCTCTTCTGCGATGCGGAATACAAGATGACTGAAACGAAACTAAAAAAATATTTAACACTTATAAAAAAACACATACAACCATTTTGGTTGTCATAAATCTTTAGAGTGCACCTTGAGAGCAACCTTCGTTCCAACGGAGTGTGAAGGACGCGATGACATTTAAATAACGGTAAAGGCTCAGCATTTTGTCTAGGCTTCCTCATTTGCCGTGAACCGGAAATAGGGAGAGATTTTTTCATATTTTAAAGTAATTTGATAAAAAAAAATAAAAAAATTGAATATTTATGTGTAACGTATATATCTATGTTATGTTTTTGAGCTTCACTATATCTATTTTGTATACAACGACAAGCTTTTAATTGTCGTTACATGCAGGATATAATAGATAGTAATAAAATATACGAATATATAAAACTTAGGTAATAAACTAAACTTCTCTCTAGTTAAACAATTTCAATATTAAATACTTTAAATTAAATTAGTTATAAGTGATCATTTACGTCGGGCATACCGAGATGCACATGCTAATGGTTTTTTAGTTGTTTTAACTATATGAATTATGTTATATAAAACAGAGAGCAGTGTCTTGTCACTTGTTACTTTATAAGTGGTAATATTTATTGAGAGATTGTAGAAGCGTGCATTTGTGTACGTGACAGGAGAGAATTTCTGAAATGTCATATTGCTAGGTTCCCTAGTTCCCTCTTCTTGCCCTGCAATGAGCGGAATACAGGATAAAGCTTAAAAAAAATGTAATAATACAGCACCAAAAATATTTCATTGAATTGATTGATTGAATGTAAAAAGAGAATGTTCAAAATTATCGACGTGTTTTGCTTCTTAGAGCGTTATTTAAAAATACTGGTGTCATACATCTTACACCATTTTGTTTGGACAACTTTAATTGCTTAAGTTAAGGGCCAGACGACTGTATTGAAATTATTGTATAATTACCAAGCGAACTGAAAAATGAAAATCAATTTCATCTTATATTATGTGTTGATACATAAGTAATAATTTCATATTCAAATTTTCTAGTTACAATGGAAACAAAGGCGTTAAGTTACGCTCCCAAAAGCGAATTGTGTATTGTTTTGAAAACAAACATGAAGAATAAGCTGTTATTTTCTAAAATCTATCTGTCTATGTAATCAAATATTTAAACTCAAAAAAACTATTAAATAACAAAATAAGTTCCTGAGATAAGTGAGTGAGTAGTAGCTCCGTTCCCATAAAGCTCAACCTTCGTTCCCTACGTTTCGCCAAATTGCGTGAAAAAATGAAAATAATAAATATTTTATGTATTTAAGTGGGAATCGAATCCACAACCTATCGGACTTATGCATTGCTAAGCCATACGCTTGAGTATTGCTATAGTCTATTAAAATGTAGCTTCAATTTTCAAATACACCGTCCACAAAAAAGTGTAGAAATGTAAAAACAAGAAAGATACAAAGCGACGATTAACAGTCAGCAAAACATGTTGGCACAACATCGTATCAAGATTGTCTTTTCCAGTTACTTTTCTTTTATTTCTTCTATTTGTATAGAGGTATATACGATAAAATGTTTGTACAAACAAACACATTAGTTAGTTGGATTTTATAAAATTTTATTTTATTTCATGAAATACAAATATGCTGAGATAAATAGGATTAAAGAGTTTATTGCATTCAAATTTCAAATGAGAAAATATATAGGAACATGTCTTAACACAAGGTTCCCCCAGACCACCTTGCTATATTCGGGAAACAGCGTGAAAAATAATATTCAAAGCTTGTAACTTCAAAGCTCAACTTAAACAAAAACAATAATATAATATCAAAAAGTCAAAACAACGCATGCACAAATTGTCATAAGTCGAACTCGAACAACAAAGCTCATACGATCGAGCTTATGAAAAGGAATTTTAAAGAGAGACTGAAGACAACAATAGGTTTAACTTTTGCTTGGAAACTTTAATTTTTCCGCCAGACGTGAATATGTTGGACAGTTCAAATGTTCTTCCCGTAGAGTATAACAGAATATATTTTTAGTATAAATTTTCATATATTTCTATATACACAAAAACAATTCAAGTGTCTGTCATTTCAAATATTAAATGTGTTTTTTTACAAGACAAATAAATTATGTTAGTTTTTTTTCTGCCTGTCTCTGTTTGTCTGTTCGGGCTTATCTTCGGAACTATCTAAACCGATTTCTATAAGACTTTCTTTGGAATATAGAGAAAAATCACACTTAACGCGCTAGCTCAAATAGGTACTCGTAATGAAACTTTTTTTATGAAATATGTCAATTAAAATTTATTCCGTATAAACAGCATAAATACCAGTTCAAGCAAGTGAAGCCGCGGGGCGCTAGTATTATATAAATATACTAGCGGCCCGCCCGCGGCTTCGCCTGCGTGAACTACGTTATTATTAATTTCTGTCTTCATGAGTACCTACGTCCTATAAGTGACGTCCATGC
>JAKRZM010000022.1:141758-152887 GCA_036379175.1 Heliconius cydno galanthus | reverse complement strand
ATTAGTTTTATTTTTATTCTGTAATATATAATTGTGTACTGTTTGTTATTCAAAATAAATTAAATTTACGCTGATTGCTCTAATTCTAATATTGAAAGAATATTTATTAAGGCTACCCAGCAATAGAAGCACGACGCTTTTGAGTTCGATTCCTACTTAGGGGAATAAACTACTTTAATTTCCGCGCTCTAATAAGATTAAGCGCAGCGTTGAGTTGCAGCACTCAACGTAAATGTCTCGATTTTTATCGAATTGTGTAATAACATTTTGAATTAAATTTTCATAGCAATGTCAATTTTCTTAGAAGTTCTTGAATTACGAATTCATTTACGTTACATGCAAAAGCTAAGTAATGTCATGTAAAAGTCACACACAGTCAGTCAACCAAACCAAAACTTAAGAAAACTAGAAGAGAAATTTCCCCTTATTTTCTATTGAATAATAAATTTTATTTCTATTGAATAATAAATTAATAATACATAATCTAAATAAATAATATACAATTCAAATATTAAATGCAGAAAATACAAGATTTTTTTCATAATTTAAAACTATTTCTTTGAGCTAGGGCATCGCTATTCTTATATTAATTTTAATTAATAAAAGAATCTTAGACTATTTTTATTTAAAACAACGAGCTAAACGACCAACATAAAGTCTTACTTTTACAGTTTACTTTGTCTTTGCTTTCTATAAAAGAATCAATTAGAAAACCTTTTAAGAGTACACAAAAAGTGCATTAACGGCACAGTGGCGTAGTTAGGAAGCACCTATCTGTAGACGCAGTGGTTTTGGGTACGATATCCTGTCGTGGAAATGTTTATATTTCAAATATTTTATTTTACTAGCTTGTTGGGACCGCATCTGACTGCAAATATGATGAGTAGTGGGTTCAATTTCGATCTTTACTTAAATTTTTGATTTTATAAAATATCGAAAGTCTGAAGATAAAATAAAAATGTAATATGTGTGAACGTAGTGTCATAACACTAGATCGTCTCTATTTATCTTGTTTAATGCAGTACAGAGGCAAGGCGGAATTCAACGCCACGCGAGAACGTAACCAGAGCTAGAATAATGAAAATAATTCGTTTTAAAAGGACTCTACCCTAAAGAAAGTTACAGAAAAAGTGCATTATTATAAAGATTATTCGTAATGAATTTGGGGAGTTATCTTCCAAGTTCAATAAAAAGCAATAAGGATTTGGAAGATTAGCAAAGTAGAGTCGCATCTGTCGTAGGGTGTGCTGAGACGACGGTATCGCACGTTTTCCTTGTAGATAAATTTTGGTAATAGTACCCCATCCTGGTACTGTAGATGAAGAGTGTAGTTAGAGCTACATTTGGTATATTTGTATGTAATTTTGTTTTATTGTAAGTAAGTCGTTTGACTATTAACGCGATGGCCGTGGGTTCAGTTCCAACTTGGAGGATGAGAATTGTTTAATATTAAAAGTAAAGTTAATAATGTTATATTAGATGTTTAAAGTTGTCAAGGCGCAGGGGCACAAGCGTTTAACTAACGTTACTCGAGTTTTTGGGTTCGATTTCCACTCGGGTGAGTAATAAATTAATAAAGTTATATTTAGTTATATTTTGAATATAATATAAATTTTCTTTTAGCTTCATATTGTAGTCCGCAAAGAAACTTAGTATTAATGCATTCCATTCTCTACTTTTCACTCAATCTTTGATAGATTGCGTGTTGAATAGCGTAACTTAACGCTGTTATTTGTCTTAACATCAGATCAAGCGATAAAAATAGCTCTTCCTCTGAATATAAATTCAATATACATCCATTGTGTTTACAACCGGACGGTGCACCATTAGAGAATAAAAGGAAAAATATATAAACATATAATAATATATTATTTTTTTCTATAAATAATACTATATTCCAAAAAAGGGTCTAAGTATAAAAGCTGAAAGCCTCAGGTCACCGCCCCATTAGTTTCCATCAGAGCAATTACTCGCACGCCAAAACATCGATTCTCACACTTCAGGAATCTCGGCCCCGATGAATATCGATATTCACGATTTTTAACCCTTTGATTAAAACAAGATTTTGCTGAATAATTTAATTTATAAAGCTTGTAAAGTCCAGCGTTTACAGTTGAAAAATAATATGAAAATTTTGCGATATTTTTAAGGTTTTTAATTGATTAGTCGTTATGTTTGTTTTTATATTATCTTCGAATAATATTTTAGGAAATGTACTATATTATATACTTTCAGTTTTATATTCGTTTCATTAAATATTTTTCTATCCTTACCATAGAAACCATAATAAAATGAACTAGAGTCTGGATAATACAACAAACGTTATGATTAAATAATATTTTTTAATTAATTATTTTTCACGACAGATATGTTACACAGCTTAAAAAATAGTGTTAGCAATTTAAACAAATTTCCAGTCAAAAAAAGTTTTTTATCTATCTTTTAAAACTTATTAGAGTACCATAAACTATAAAATAAAGAAAGTTGTCCAGAAAAAATGTTTTAGCACCGCTAAAATGTAAAATTAAAAACATTTTAAGTCAGACGCCTTGGAAGTACACTTGAGGGTACGGTTGAGAAGTATCTACAGACACTGTCTACTTTAAAGTAAAGCTGTAAAATATGTTGTTTTTTTTATTTTAAAGCATTCGTATTACACATTTCAAGCTTTTTTGTAAAGGACTTATTGTTTAGGAATCAAGAGAAAATATAGAGTGGCGGAACCTAACTTCCTAGTTTCTTCAAATTGTCTCTCTAATTTTATTTCCTAGCTCTGGTAAAGAGACAAAGCGCGACGTTGAGTTCCGCCACTCAGCACGATTGCGCCTTCAGGATTTAACGGAAAATGCGGGAACGGAAGTGTCTTTCTGAGAACGTAGTGTCTTAACACTAGGTTAGGTAATAATTTATTTTCTGGAGTGGGAATCAAACCTACGACCTACGTGTATACAGTCGGACACTGTTCTGTAATTAGAACTTAAATAATGATTTCCTTCATTCCCAGAAGTCTTGAGAGAAACACACTAAAGCATGTTAATGTGCGGTTGCATCAATTGCTTCGGTAATGGACGTAGTATTAATACCTACATATGCATATGTATATCAGAATATAATTATATATTGAGAGAGAGAGAGAGAGAGAGAGAGAGCTTAAACTTTTAGCATTTTAAAAGTTTTATTCTACAATTAATAAAGTAAACTATTTTTTATTCGTTTATCAAAATAGATATTAAGTCTTATACTTTGTAAGTGAAATTGTTTAACCGACATAATCACTTATATTTAGTACTGTCGACCCGCTCGCGGCTTCGCCGGCTAGAGCTTCATTATTATTAATTATTACTATTATTTAGATAATACTTTAAAGACAATACAAACATCCACTTATTGAAAGCTAAAATTTCAGCCTATACAATAATAAAATTATTTTGTTGCAACTATGTATCTTATATTCATACAACTTTTATATTTTTGAAAACATAAAAAAGTCATTCAATTTTGACATTATTGTAATATATTTTTAATAAGTAATGAAAGAATGGCAAAAAGACCTCGGTTGACCTTCGAAAACACAGTATCAAAGATACTGGAGGAAGGTCACGTAAAAAGCATGAGGACCCCCCAGAGGGCATGTATGAAGAGGTTGATGACAGTGGACGAGGCGAAAGAGGTATGTAGAGACCGTAGCGTTTGGCGCTCAGCTCTCTCTGACTACCCCGCTAGGGATAAAGCGTGAAGTTAAGTTTTTTTTAATTACTTTTATTCTGCTAAACTACTAATCGACAACTTTATAACGGTTGATTAAACAACCCAAATCTTGCCTGAAAAGTGCTGAGATATCAATCGGCTACAACCTTCTGGTTAAATTGCCTCTTCACCCTTCATTTTTGATAGCATCTACAAACAAATTGTAATTTACGTTTAGGAAAGTTTAAAGTGGATTTCCACTTATATGGAGATGTGGCGTGATGGATAAGTGAACATTAGGATACCCTAAGTCAAAGTAATTATGTTAAAATATTTAGATATACATATACAAATATATATTTATAAAAAGCAGGCAGTAGATACGGAGGCGACAGGCTGTGGGGTTAATTTCAACTAGGAGAAGTCAAATATTTAGTGTTCCTCATTCTGGTAACGAGTCCAAGCGCGGCGTTAAGTTATGTCACTCAACACGCAATGCCTCCAGAATTCGTTCATTCATTTTTTATAGCTTCAGGCTGTATTTGCNTGTTAATGTGCGGTTGCATCAATTGCTACGGTAATGGACGTAGTATTAATACCTACATATGCATATGTATATTATATATTGAGAGAGAGAGAGAGAGAGAGAGCTTAAACTTTTAGCATTTTAAAAGTTTTATTCTACAATTAATAAAGTAAACTATCTTTTATTCGTTTATCAAAATAGAAATTAAATCTTATACTTTGTAAGTGAAATTGTTTAACCGACGTAATCACTTATATTTAGTACTGTCGACCCGCTCGCGGCTTCGCCGGCTAGAGCTTCATTATTATTAATTATTACTCTTATTTAGATAATACTTTAAAGACAATACAAACATCCACTTATTGAAAGCTAAAATTTCAGCCTATACAATAATAAAATTATTTTGTTGCAATTTTGTTGCAACTATGTATCTTATATTCATACAACTTTTATATTTTTGAAAACATAAAAAAGTCATTCAAATTTGACATTATTGTAATATATTTTGAATAAGTAATGAAAGAATGGCAAAAAGACCTCGGTTGACCTTTTAAAACACAGTATCAAAGATACTGGAGGAAGGTCACGTAAAAAGCATGAGGACCCTCCGGAGGGCATGTATGAAGAGGTTGATGACAGTGGACGAGGCGAAAGTGGTAAGTAAAGACCGAAGCGTTTGGCGCTCAGCTCTCTCTTACTACCCCGCTAGGGATAAAGCGTGAAGTTAAGTTTTTTTTAATTACTTCTATTCTGCTAAACTACTAATCGACAACTTTAAAGGTTGATTAAATAACCCAAATCTTGCCTGAAAAGTGTTAAGATATCAATCGGCTACAACCTTCTGGTTAAATTGCCTCTTCACCCTTCATTTTTGATAGCATCTACAAACAAATTGTAATTTACGTTTAGGAAAGTTTAAAGTGGATTTCCACTTATATGGAGATGTGGCGTGATGGATAAGTGAACATTAGGATACCCTAAGTCAAAGTAATTATGTTAAAATATTTAGATATATATATACAAATATATGTTTATAAAAAGCAGGCAGTAGATACGGAGGCGACAGGCTGTGGGTTTAATTTCAACTAGGAGAAATCAAATATTTAGTGTTCCTCATTCTGGTAACGAGTCCAAGCGCGGCGTTGAGTTCTGCCACTCAACAGGCAATGCCTCCAGAATTCGTTCATTCATTTGCACATAAAAGGGTAGGCAGAGAAAACCTGGGATCTGGTTTTCTTCTGTTTCTCTCTTTCCGCCTTATTCCTGAGGCATTGAGTGTTAAGTGGCAGAACTCAACACTGCTCTTTACCTCGTTACCGGTTTCATTCCCCTTGGTGGGAGTCGAACCTACAACCGGCGCGAGTAAAATCTGATGCTGCGCCGCTGTGGTTTTATTATTAGTATTGATTCAGCATTAACCCTTTCTAGTCGTATAAAAGAAAAAATCCACTGATAAATTCAAACATTTTAAATAAAAAAGCTTCAATTGACACTTTTAACAATATTCACACAAACGCGTGTAAACTGGAGGAGTTTATTTATACTTCAATGGAACGGAATGATCGATTAAATACACTCTTCTTTTATGTGTAAAAGTAAAAAATATATGGACATATTCTTTATTCTGGGTTTTTGGTGTCAGATTCAAATGAGAAACGAAGTGTTTTAGCATTAATTACTATCTGCTTACCCTGCTGAGCGGGAAAAAGGGGGAGTGGCCCTGACAAGGCTAAGCGCATCGTTGGGTCCGCCACCCAACACGCAATGGTTTGGAAATTTGACGGAAAATTTAAAAACGGAGTGTCATAGCACTAGATTCTGCTGCCCAGCTATCTGTGGGATTGGGATTATAAAAAAAAAATGTACGTCGACATTACATAAAGTCACAGTGAGAGGCGACGGTTGTAAATTCGATTCCCAATAAAGAGAATAAGTTTTGTGATTCAAAAACAGAAAGTGGAGATTGATTTTTTCTATGCAATCATGAAACATCATGTCCTTCGAAATACTTCAAATATTTAATATTTGTTAAAAGTTAAACAAAAAAAACAAAAGGAAAAAGTATTTGTTTGTTTGCTACATGAATCTTTACACTATACGCCGCTACGACAAACGCGCGAAACAAAAACATGTCCATTCTACGAATTAAATTTCAACCATCATTTCTTTCTCAATATTTAAAATAGTATATTAATAAAGTTAAAAACGTAATAAAAAGCAGTAAATAAGTTATTTGTTTGTTCATAGTAATATCTAGAACTACTTAGTCGATTTCTAAAGCTTTATCATACTTGACAGATGTAGGCTATTTTGTACAATAGAAAAATTTTTAGTTCAAATTCTTTACTTNCGAACCTACAACCGGCGCGAGTAAAATCTGATGCTGCGCCGCTGTGGTTTTATTATTAGTATTGATTCAGCATTAACCCTTTCTAGTCGTATAAAAGAAAAAATCCACTGATAAATTCAAACATTTTAAATAAAAAAGCTTCAATTGACACTTTTAACAATATTCACACAAACGCGTGTAAACTGGAGGAGTTTATTTATACTTCAATGGAACGGAATGATCGATTAAATACACTCTTCTTTTATGTGTAAAAGTAAAAAATATATGGACATATTCTTTATTCTGGGTTTTTGGTTTCAGATTAAAATGAGAAACGAAGTGTTTTAGCACTAATTACTATCTGCTTACCCTGCTAAGCGCATCGTTGGGTCCGCCACCCAACACACAATGGTTTGGAAATTTGACGGAAAATTTAAAAACAGAGTGTCTTAGCACTAGATTCTGCTGCCCAGCTATCTGCGGGATACAGCGTGAAACAAAAAAAAGGAACGTCGACATTACATAAGGTCACAGTGAGAGGCGACGGTTGTAAATTCGATTCCCAATAAAGAGAATACGTTTTGTGATTCAAAAACAGAAAGTGGAGATTGATTTTTTCTATGCAATCATGATTTCCTTCGAAATACTTCAAATATTTAATATTTGTTAAAAGTTAAACAAAAAAAAAACAAAAGAAAAAAGTGTTTGTTTGTTTGCTACATGAACCTTTACACTGTACGCCGCTACGACAAACGCGCGAAGCATAAAATTCTCCATTCTACGAATTAAATTTCAACCTTCATTTCTTTCTCAATATTTAAAATAGTATATTTTTAAAATTAAAAATATACTATTTTTTATTAAAAAACGTAATAAAAATAAGTTACTTGTTTGTTCATAGTAATATCTAGAACTACTTAGTCGATTTCTAAAGCTTTATCATACTTGACAGATGTAAGCTATTTTGTACAATAGAAAAGTTTTAGTTCAAATTCTTTAGTTGCATTGTTTTTAGCTTCACGCTGTATCCCGCACACTGCAGGGTACGCAGAGGGAATCTAGTGTCAATATACTCCGTTCCCCACTTTCCGCCGAATTCTGGAGGCATTGTGTGTTGAGTGAGTGAAATCAACGCCGCGGTTTGCCTAGACACCAGAGCGAAGTTAATAATTAAAATAACAATATTGTGTTGAATTATAATAAGCAATATAGAAATATGTTCATTATAAGTTTTCTAATAATTCAAATTTGTTTATTTTCCTTTTGAAATAAAACAGTTTTCTCTAATCTATATATATAAAAGGACTTGTCCTTACTGACTGAGGTAAGACGCTCGCACAGCCGTAACCGCTGATGATAGAAACATGAAATTTGAGCAGATGTTTACATTCGTAATCTGGACATCCACTAAGAAGGGATTTTGAAAAATTCTAACCCTAAAGGGGTGGAATGGGGGTTGAAAGTTTGTATGGAAAAAAATCTAAATCGGCACCGATTTTTATAAAATTTAAAATTTAGATTTTTAAAAGTATTTAATTGAACACGTGTTGCATCGTTTTCTAGAATTCTCCTCCTCGGGGTGCAAATAAGGGGTTGAAAGTTTGTATGGAAAAATCTTTAAATGGCCACTGATTTTTATAAAATTTGAAACTTAGACTCTTAAAAGTATTTAATTGAACACATGTTTCATGGTTTTCTAGAATTATCCCCCTAAGGGTGCAAATAAGTAGGCGAAGCTGCGCGCGGCCACTAGTTATTAATATTTTGTAAACGCAATATTGTTTGCTTAATAGTTATTGTGTAAGTATTTGCAAGATTCTTCATTTTATAAATCATTTTTTTTTAAAAATAGGATAATAAACAAATAGCAAATTATCCAAAATTTCAATTAAATAATAAAATAATGAATAACTAATATTCTTAATCATCTTTGATTCTAAGTTATTAAATAAAACGAGAGAAATACAAGTTTCAATTTCGCTATTATTGAAAATATAATTAAAATACGAATAAAATTGTACGAAACGTTATTTCGATATCGTGAAAACGCTATAATTACTGCCAAATGAAAACAGGCAAGGTAAAGGTAATTAACGAATCAATCAACAATATGCTTACCATTTACATTGATTATACATCAAAATTGTTATTTATTCTTATATTTATTTGTTTATTAGATAAAGTAAAATAGAAATGTAAAGTAAAAGTATTTAATTCTTAATTAAAGTATTAAATTCAAAGTTTCAAAGAAAAATGATGAATGAAATCTTGAATAATTTTAATAGTTAAAAAAATATTTCTATGTATTACTATCTAATGTAAATGTTTTTTGTGAAATATACGAAACAATTTAAATATTAAGCTTATTTTTGACGTATATAATCTTATTACACAGTAATTACTAAACTTAAAAAAGAACACTAAACAAAAATAAAAACCTGCCAAAATTTACAACACAAATCTATTCTAAAAATAACAAAAATATAAATAAATACCTTTAATCCAATAGCATCCTTTTAAATCGAAAAAATACACTCACAAAAACATTACGTTACTACGTCAGCACGAACTCGCGAGCGAGACGCTACCCTCTCGGCGTCTACAGTACGACTGAAGCTCTACGGAGAGACACCCTGTCAACTTGTGCATTAAAAACTTTGAAATGTACAATACTGGCCAATCTTACTATAACGTAAGTAAAGTAGTTTAACTCTTTTAAAATTTTCAAGTTTTATATAAAATACAATAGATGTGTTTTATTTTGCCAATGGATGTATAATAATGTAAGCAAATTTGTGTTTTAAAGTAAATATTTTTTGGTATAACATTGACAATATATTATGTGAGTATGTTTTTTTTTATTAAAAAATAAAAAAAAACATACTCACATAATATATAGAGAGAGTGCTTAAAGGGTTTTGTATTGATTTTATTCCATTTTGACATTTTTTTTCTTAAATAGTGTTATTGGAGCTCCGCATATACACTCGTAGACTCTAAGATCTTGTGCAATAAGAACTTTTAAATGTACCACCATGTACCATTTCTTCCTATAAAGGAAGTTTCTTATTTTTTTACATTTTTACTATTCAAAAACTTTCTTATGCTATTTTTTTTAGTGGTTCATATTATTTTATTTGTAATTTTTGTGTGAAAATAAAAATATTTGATATTCAATGCAGTGAATATTTTAATTAATGAGATACTTAGCACTATTTATATATTAGAGCATACACGTACGATTGCATAAAAGTCACAGTACAATTTATTCTGTTAAATGAAATGCCCCAAGGCCGTCATGACGCAGTGGCACAGTATATCCAAGTAATTGCCATAGTTGTGTGTTTGATTCTCGGGGAAATGAATAAATTAATATTCTCATTTTATCGCTCTTTCTTGCACTAAGAGTGGAGAAACTTAAATAAATTAAAAATATTCATTTTACTCACTGAGTATCAAACCGAAAATCAGTTCATATACATCAGTACTGCCCAATTCGCCTCAACAGTCTCTCATAAAATATCCACTACCATTAAACCACAAACCACAAATGACTCTACGCGTCTACGAATTATCATTTAATGTATATAGGTGTCGCTATGTTCTTCTGTCTACACCGCAATTAGATGAGCACCCAAATCTAGGCCGGCCTTCATATTTTGAGTACGTACGTTAAGTACATTGGTCAAAGAATAATGAATAATATAATAAAATAAAATAAAATAAATAAAAATAAAAAGTACTATGGATAATTAAAATAAAATAAAATAAAAAGAGCCTTTATTTTCTCTGACCTGTTTACAAAATTTGTTTTACTTATAACTAACATTTTACACAATATATAAAAATGTTTACTAACATAGAATAGAATATTAACTGAAATTGTCCTTTTCTTTTTCTTTTTTTTTTTGATTTTTTCAAATGTTATTTATTTATTTATTTTTTTTAATTCATTATTATTATTATTCAATAAATCAAACTATGGATAATTATTAATTATTAAAAAATTGAGGAGGCACAAGAGTGTGATTGTAAACGACAAAGATTGTGGAATATTCGTTCCCGAATATTCGGTGGAAAGTGGGAAACGCAATGCTTTCACAGTACAGTATGCAAACTGATACACAATACACAATAGATTGTGGATTCGATTCCCACTCGAAGAAATTATTTTTTTTAAATATAAAAAAATATTTTCTCGCTTTGGCAACGAGGCAAAGCACGGCGTTGAGTACCGCCGCTCAACACGCAATGCCTCCAGAATTACTTGACCCTGCTATATGTGGGATAAAGCGTAAAACTGAATAAAAAAATATTTTCTTAACAAAATGGCATTAATTTTCCTTTTTAACACTGTAAATAACGCACAACAATAGCTTCCAGTAATTCTGTGTAAACAATAGGCGCAACTTTGAGTCCCCGAGAAACTTAACTTTCTTAATACTTACTTTTAAGCAGTCTCTTAAAGATCCTAAGGGAATACTTTATAATTTTAACCGAGGGGTGAAAAATACTTAGGGGTTTTAGTTCCTTTACAAGGTAACCCATCTACCTGTCCTCATACTGTCAGCGTGAGGCTGAAAAAAA
>JAKRZM010000022.1:117514-140951 GCA_036379175.1 Heliconius cydno galanthus | reverse complement strand
AAAACAAATAATTCATTCCTCTAGATGGTCTTCGATCCTACAACTATCGCCATTGCGTCCATCAGCAAACAAAATAAACGTTTATGAAGGAATCAATCAAACTGATTATTCAGCAAGAGTTCGGGTTAGTTAACATCGGTCCATTATGTCATATGAAATTGCTTACCACGCTTAATGGGGGCTGACACAGTAACGTTTTATTATTATGAACGAAATAGTTAAAAATTAATAGGCGCACCCTTACTTTGCAATATGTGGATTTTGTCAGGTTTTTGTATTTATCTTTTATATTCTCAACGCCAACAGATTATTTATTAATATTTTCATTTCCTAGCTCTGATAACAAAAAGCAAAGCGCGGCGTTGAAATCCGAAAATTAGGCGGAAAATGGAGAACCGAGTGTCTAAACATAAGTTTCCTATGAGTACCTTGCGGGATGCACCGGGAAGGTAAAAAAAGTTTATATATTTATTCCAATTATATAAATATTATGTTTATATACCCGTATTATCTAACTAAAAAATTTAACACTTTTTAAGCAATATTTTTCCATTTCATTTCAATATTCGAAAAATTTTCATTTTAGCTTTCAGATATTTCACAAAACCTTACTTACAATAATTACGCTACCTACAAGCAACTAGCAAAAAAATTCACCAAGTTCCATCAACATCTCTTTACACTAAAATCTAGATTTCATACTGACACACTATTGAACAAAGGCCGACGACGACGATGTTTAAAATGAGGACAAATACATTTTAGATTTCACATTTTTTCCTTGTGTTTTGTAATTGTGCATGATGACAATGGATGTTTTATGGCTAAGAGTCTCCCAACGAGAATTTTATAGCGAATTTCTTTCTGCTTTATATTGTTGTCTCGAGTTAGCTGTTAACTATAGTTCTGTGTTATATCTTTTATAAAAGTGTTTTCTCCTACTAAATATGTATTATATTTGACGTAATTATTTTATCTGTTTATTATTCTTTTATATCTATAGATGTTGTAATGGAAATAAGAAAGGTTATACGGCGCGTATATTATCGCTCGTATTTGATTGTATTTTTTTTAAATCTGCCTGATTACATATATTTTATCATTTTTGTACATTCACTGGACCAAATTATTACTAATCTTACACTATTAATAAATCGAACACAAAAATAAAATTTGTCACGCAAAAATCAGTATTAACAAGCTTAGGTCAAGCAAAACATGTACCTACTGCGCTTGCCGGCGACCTCACATCTACACTAATATGTATGTACACTCACACAAATGCAAAGCTCAGCTTAGCGCCAACTGTAGACTAATATAAGCATACATAAATTAATATAAACACACACACACACACTTTTCTGTATATCACATATCATAGAAATAATTAATAATTTTAGCCTTAGTACTTAAAATAAATTATTCAAACGAAAACACAAACACGAATAATTCCTAAAGGCAATATCTCAAAAGTCAATTACTTTAAAAAACCTCTCAACCAATGTAGAATTGCCCTCTGGAGGACTATTGTGAAATGTCGTAACGTAACGATTTTGTTTCATTCATTCATTCGTTCTTGTTAAATATAATTAATTAAAATGTATATAAATATAAAGAAAGTCGCTAAATGTTAGTGATTCTTTATTTTTTACTGTATTTTCTTTATATATGAGAGTAAAAGGTGTCTATGTATTTAATTTTCGTTAAAAAAATATTTTTAATAAATTTATGCTATTGCTAAGATAATGTATGACTTAATGCCATAAATCTTTGAAAGATTTGTCTCATTCTTTTAGCTCCACGCTGTATCCCACACATATAGAGGGTAGGGAGAAATAAAAGTAAATTATTTCTAAAACTATAATTATATACCTCGAAGTGGAGGCTCCATCATTTATTGAGTCTAAAGGTCAAAAAATGTCAAGAATAATAATTCTAAGCAAAATCAGGGTAAATCAAGTTATAAACAAACTAAATTAGACAATCAAACAATACTAGTCAGTTTAAACAGAGTGAAGTTAAATAATTCGAAGTCGATTACTTTTAAAAAGGTTTCGTCGTATCTAAATCACTCTCTAGAGTGCTATCGGGTCACTAGTGTGCTAACTGTAATTAATACTAAAGTAGATAAAATGTAATTGAATTTATTCTTTATTAACTGTTATTTGTATGGAAAGTTGTAAGTGTTGATTGTAGGTTCGAATCTTAGTCAAGTCATAATCTTTTTTATGGCAAGGTAAGCATAGGGAAGAGACTTGTTCAGATACTCCTTTCCCCACTTTCCGTATTTTTTTTGAGACATTGCGTGTTTAGTGGTGTAACTCAACGCCGCGCTTTTCTCTGGTGCAAGAACGAAGAAATTAAATACTAATAAACAACTATTCATTCCTTTGAGTGGAAATCGAATCCACAACCAGTGGCGTTTACAGTCGCACGCTTCAACCCCTGCGTCACGATTGGCCTTAAAAGTATACATATATGTACATACATATAGTAACAATTACAAAAATATTCGTCATTTTCGATACAACAATTGACTGAATTTTAAAATTTCATAAAAATAATATACATAATAATATTATATTTTGAAAAGAAACATGTCGGTAAGAGTCTCGATGCATCATCGTTATTTGCCTCTTCATTTATAATATCAGTTGTAACAATATATGTGAATTTCAATTATATTGTTTTTTATATACATATGTATGTACGTATGTATGTATCGTATACACTGCATCTTTTGTTTGATTTTCGAAAATGGACAAATATATTTTGTGTTAATTTTATTTTTTTACTGTAAACACGACGGCTGTGTTTTCGTTTCCTACTCGGAAGGATTAATATTTATCATTTTCTCGTTCTGAAGATAGAGTTGAGTTTCGCCACTCAACAAGCAAAAATTGGGTGATAAGTGTGGAATAGAGTACGTTAACATTAGGCTTCCTTGGCCTTCCTAAGCCTAATATGCCGCATAAAACTGAGAAAATTGAATCATGAAACTGAAATTAACGAATATTACAACTACGTATACATTATTTATATAATCAAACACTCACATTTAGAAAAAAATAAAGAAAGATTACAGCAATAAAAATGGGGACAGTATTTTTCATTTAATCCCATTCCATTCCACCCAGAAAATAAACAAACAAATCAAAATTACCTCGACAAAAAACATGTTATAGTCACCTTACCTTGAATTTCCAACATAAATCATCTTAAAACGATTTAAACGTAGAATCTTGGCTTTCTCGGGTTCCGTACCTCGAAAGAAAAAACGGAACCCTTATAGAATCACTTGCTGTCCAACTGTCTCTCTTACTATAAGGACCATTTTACTTTAGATCGCGTGGAGGTAACATGTTGAAATTAATATCATATATTCAGGTTTATACTAGAGCATAGAAAAATTAAGCTTTCTTAGTCAACGAATATAAATTATGGCGAAAAATATATTGAAAAAATTATTATATAAATCACAGAAATCACACTGCAAATTTATAATCGTAATTTATTTCGTACAAAATACGTACATACACCCCAAAACATAAGTTTGTCCCGTGACCTGCAATCATGAAATTTGTACGGAATATTCAATTGACGAATAGAACTCGCACTTGGCCGTTTTCTTTTACATAAAAACCGAAATTGCGAAGCTACATTTTCAAAAGATTTTTTACGGCTTAAGATTAGAGGAGATTCGATGGAGATTCGGGTATTAATAAAACGCGGCCATTGAATACGCCAACTGATTGACAAATTCTACATATTCTCCCTAGAAATCTGAAAGGTTTGACATTTATTTAATTTCTGTGATGGAAGGTCTCTTTTGTATTATATAATGTAAAATTGTGACGATTTACTTTTGTATTTTTATTTAACTTCATGCTGTATCCCGCACATGACAAAGTAGACTCAGGGAACCTGGGAACCTATTGCAGAGTCACTCCGTTTTTATTAAGACACTTATCTTACCAACTTACCGCCGCTTTCTGGAAACATTGCAAGTTGATTGACCGAACTCAACGCCGCGCTTCGATTTGTTACTAGAGCGAAGAAATGAAAATATTGAAAAAAGTTTTTTTTTTTCCTTAAGACCAAGACTTACTTGATAGGCTTAAATATGTCATTCAATATGAAATTTCATTTTTATGGTGAAATCAATAAGTGCTGTCAGGGTTGGTTGTAGATTTAGAATTTTGGATAGTAAACATCTTAATAAGGATAAAATTTATATGATCTAAGTGTACTAACATTATAACCTGAAGAGGCTGTTTGTTGGAAGGCATTAATTTTAGCAACTATTGGAACAGATGATTTGAATAAAAAAAAATATTTTGCGTTGCATAGTCTATATACATAATTATATATATAGGAAGTCAATTTATACATGGACTATCTAACATTTATGGATTTTTTTAATGATTGACGATATCGTTGCGCGGGGACGGCGGCGGACATCGCCTACGCGACGGTCGTGTCCTCTCAAGTATATAAAAAAATATATATATTTAAAAAATATACTATATTTAAATTACATTACAAGTTATTGTTATTTTTCATTCATATTGAAGCAAGTATGCATGATTATAGATTAGTGTCATAGCTTAATGTTTAGTTCTCATATGATAACTTTCTAACTAAAACTCTACCTAAAAACAATTCTTTACACTAACAAGAAATCAAATCCAACTGGAACTGGAATCTCATAAATTGTGTAAAGTTATAAATGCAAGTTCGACATTTTATTTCCCTGCATAGGTAGGTTGGTACTTTGAAAATTTTAAATTTTAACACTCACCATTCTCAAAGGTGACCCGAGTTTAACTTGCAGTCTCACGAAGACCTCGCTCGCTGGATTTCTGAAGTGTCGACTAAGTACTGGGTCACTCGACTTTTAAACTTTACTGATGCCATACTAAGTTTTATATTAATTATGTTTTTTTAAGAACTGACAAAATCAGCAATATATTTTTTCCTGTAGCGAAATCTTTGGATTTTTCTGTTACCATAAAACTTTTTAAATAACTTCCATTTATGTTTGTTTCCAAGAACAATAGGGTGTATATATATATTATGGGTGGTGATTTCCGTGTTCACATTTAGTTTGGTACCTGTTGGTAAAAATAGCCAACGACGAGTTACAAATGGCTCAAGAGTGGCTTGAAATAGTTTCCAGGTTTTTAATTTGGTCGGACACTTGTCACGTGTCTGGATCACAGCTGCGTTTCCTTCATATAATATTATAGCGCCAAATTGAGTATCTATTTCCTGGACTGTTTACAAAAACGCGATAAAATCACAAGACGATCGTATTTTATTTGGACAACTAAATAAGCTGTTATTTACATAATATTGTTTATAGACACATTAGTTCAGTATACTAATATTGTAAGGCGGAAGAGTTTATTAGGCTTAATGCGTTAATCTCAGAAACTACAAATTCTTTTTGTGTTAATTGGCAGATGTAGTTGTCAGTTGATATCCCATTCGTCAAGAAAGGCTAACAAAGGCTATATTATATCACGTAATATAACCCACTGTACCCGCGATCTAAGTTCAGCACTTCGATCAGCCATGTAGGTATCTTATATAGTTCTTAGTTAATACCATTCTACCATCCTGGTGAAGCCGATTTAGAGCTAATAGCTGGCTTAAAATAAAATTTCATTAAGTTAACATAATTTTGCTTTGATAGTAAAGCCTAGGAGATGCGCTTTCTTAAACTATATTAAAATCCTAAATCTTCGATCATTGCCTATATAGAATATACCTACCCTACATAATTCATGTAGCTTTACTCGTATGTAGCTTCATGCCTAATATAGAATACGGATATTAATAGCTTTGTTTCTTATAAATGTTATTATTTATTTTTAGGTTTAAAAAAAAAAATCAGCTTCACGCTGTATCCCAGACACAGCCAGTGATGCACACAGCATGGTAGGCCGGGGGAACCTAGTGACTTCCCCACTTCCTGCCGAATTATGGAGGCATTGTGTGTTGAGTGGCAGAACACAACGCCGCTTTTTGCCTCAACACCGGAGCGAAAAAAATGGAAATATAAATAAATATTTCACTTCTTCAAGTGGGAATCGAACCCGTCGCGTTACAGTCACACCCTTGTGCCGTGTTTATCTTAAATAATAACAGAAATAATCCTTAAAAAAATTTTAAAATGGACTGAATGGATTTTGAGCGCAAAAAAAGGAAATGAAAAGCACAAAACATATTTTTCTGTTAAGCTTAAAAGGTTTTAAAAGGATTTGTTAAGTTGCATATAAATAACGAAATCAATATTGAACAGAATTATCTTTATATAGCGTTTGTCTATTGATAAGCTAAATTGACAGGTTGAAATCCGGTATATTTTTATTTAATTGTCTTATAGTATATTCTATTATAATCGTTAAATGAAATAGAACAGTCTGGGACTGTATATGCGATGATAGTTGATTCTAGTGGGGTAAGACTAAAAGCGGCGTTAAGTACCGCATTCCATACGCAATGTCTCGAATTGTGATGAAAAGATTAATAAAAAAATATTAGATAATGTATGTATGTTTATAGTAGTAAAGTATGTGTGTGTGATACCAGACATAATCATCAATCAACTTTCGAGACAATGCACCTTGTTACTAGAGCAAAGAAATGATGGTAATTAATTTTACTACAACCATTACGTTTACATTCATACAAATTACTACAATTGCCTCTAGATTACATAAGAAAGTAATTTATATTTTCATAAATATTTCATACATATTTTTTATATTATGTTCATAAATTTCAAAAACCCGAGGCGACAATTATGTTTTCCCGAAACACAGTTTCGATGGACACCTATTAAAAGTTTGCGAAACTTTCGCCGTATGCAGGTGTATTTTTGTAATAGTGACCGAACTTTCGATCATTCTATAATATGAAAACTAACTTTTATGAGTTTTGTAAAAAAATGTTCTGGAGTTTTAATTTTGTTTCAAGTTAATGAGATATTGATTAAGGTTATGAGCTTTATTGATAACATTGTTTTTAGCTTCACGCTCTATCCATGACATAGTAGGCAGAGGGAACCTGGGAACCTTGTCTTAAGACACTGCGCTCCTATTAAGACAATTCTGTTCCCCATTTTCCGCCAAATTCTGGAGGCAAACTCAACCAGAGCGAGGAAATGAAAAATTTAGTATTTCATTTCCTCGGAATCAAACCCACAACCTATAGCGTTTACGTTTTAGCGCGCTTATGCCTCTGCGCCACGACTGGCACTCTTGGAGTTTGCAATGGAAATAATTTGAAATTTTGTATGACTCATGACACATTCAAACTGTCCGAAGAAGTTCTAGCTGCAGGTACAGTAAGTGACTGATATTTGTGACATTAACTTCTCTTTAATTCATACTTGAAATAGTAAATTTACTTTTTTTATTTGTAAAACTTAAAATATTATTGAAAATAAATTTAACAAATTCATATCCACAAATACTATGAACCACTTAAGTGTATGAAAATATCAATATTTTGCTACTAAATTGTTATACGTAGAAATTATTTGCATTCGAAATTGGGCTCGCACCTACAGTTCAACTATTGAAAAACAAATTCAGTTAGAATTTCGAAATGAGAGGTGCTCCAAATATCGATAACTTTATTCACTCGTAGAAAGTATGCCTATGTTTATTAACTCTATATAAAAATTAAAATTTTGTTATAGACTTAGACAAGAGGCCGTCGTGGCCCAGTGGAACACGCATGGCTGTTCGCGATGGTTGTAGACTGGAATCCCAGACAGGGGGACCGTTAGGTACAAATATGTAAAGAAATTGATTTATATTTCTACTAGTGGACCCGAACGCGGCTACGCCCGCTTGAGCTATAAGAATATTTATTAAATATATTTATGAAATTATTTTCAGTTTTCAATAGAGAGATGCGTTAAGCAAGCTCATTTTGGGTGACGTTTTCTGACAACAAACTTTGCAAATCGTTGCTTAGCAACGCGACGGTTGTTATTAAGATGGCGGAACAAATTGCACGTCAAATTAATAAGTATTTTAATATATTGGTATATATCGAAAATATTACAAATATGAGAAAAAAAAGTATCCTATATTCATCCCGAGACCCTCAAGTATCTCTATATGAGTATTTTTTCAAAATTTAATTAGCGGTTTGGCTCTGATTGCGTAAAAGACAGACAGACAGACAGAGTTACTTTCGAATTTATAATATAGGTATGGATGGATGGTGTAGAAGACCTATAGATCACAGATATATCTAAAACTTCAATTGAAATTGAAAATCGATTGCAATAGAAATTCCAAATTGTACGCATTTTAGTTCAATTATCCCAATTGATATGAATGGTAATAATCTATCAAATGCTGGTGTATAAAATGGTTATGAATTTGCTATATTAGCTGTTTTAGCCAATTTTAATTTTCATAGTTGTAGATAATTGGTGTGGACGTGGACGTGACTGATGGTAGAAACGTGAACGTTTGGACAGATTTTTATTTTCGTAATCTGGACCCACTAAGAAGGAATTTTGATAAACTTTAACCCTTAAGGAATGAAATAGGAGTTGAAAATTTGTATGGATTTTATTTAATCGGCACCTTTTTTTATAAAATTTGAAATTCAGACTCTTACAAATATTTCACTGAACACGTGTTTCGTGGTTATTATAATCCTCCCCCTAAGAGTGCAAATAAGCAGGCGAAGCTGCGCGGGTCCGTTAGTATTACATATTTTATTGAACTTCTTTGTCTATAAGAGCGGCGTTGAGCCACTCAACATGCAATGCCTCCAGAATTCGGCGGAAAGTAAGAACGGAGTGTCTTAACACTAGGTTCCCTCTGCCTACTCTGCTGTGTGCGGGATACAGCGTAAAGCTGATTTTGATTTGATTTTAATTCTTTGTCTATCGACGTGAAAAACTAACCTCGACCGCCACGTAAGTATTAAACGTACTACATTTACCAAAATTACAAAGTCAAAGTCAATGAATGGCATTATTTATTGCAAATATTTCATAATTTATACGAGTATATAGGTACAATAAGTATACGAACTATAAAATTCTTGCCGTACTTAAAACTGAAGCCTTACTTATATGACGATATAAAACTCCAAATAGTCGTAAATCGAGAAATTTTACAGTCACTTCAAACTATATTTCTAGAAATATAAATCAAGAAAGTATAACACAAGTTAAGTTTGTTGGTAACTTTAAATTTAGTCGCTGTACTTCGCTTATTCGCGAGTTTAGTATGTGCATGCATGTATTAATATTTATATGTAATTTTGAATATTTAACTTTTTATGAAGCCATCTTGCTCGTTTTTGCAAGTGTGGCGTTGAGTTCCGTGAAACAACACGCAATAATCCGACTTCAAGGATAAGGTGGAGAACAAAATGTCTTGAGTACTTTGCGCGATATAGCCTGAAGCTAAATAGCAGCTCGTAGATTCTGTCCTTCATTTAGAGACCTATCAATAGAAGAGACACCCCGTTTCCCATTTACTACCCAATTTTCGATATCTTTCATTTCGTGTGGCGTAACTCAACACCGCGCTTTATATGTGTTACTAGCGCGAGGAAATAAATATATTTTCTTTTCAGGCAAACACTATGCAAGGACAGAGTCTAGAAATATATTTTCGAAAAAGAAATTCTAGAATTCTAGAAATTTATTTATTTATTTATAAAAGTCATAAGTTATAATATTCAATCACAATATTCAATTGGCTACTTAAAATTATGATACGAAGACCTGTCTAGACTCTATTTGGCATATCGTAAAAGATCAAAGATAATGGACCTCGTTAATACGAATCTAGAAATAACCAAAAAAGACGCCACCGTGACGGTATAAGCTTTTGTCTTATAAGTTATGCATTTAAAATAATAATAGCGACCCGCTCGCGGCTTCGCCCGCTTGAACTACACATTATTTCATTACTAATATGAATTTACAATTAAAATTGTAGTAATTTTGTCGATACAAAATAAACCAATTTAAATAAATTAAACAGTAAATGTTAAGGGAAATTTTGCAAAGTACAGCATTGAAAAATGGATTTAAATCGGTGAAGGTTAATTAATCGGGTTGTAAGATTATTGTTGCTATCTGCGCTGTTCGCACATAGAAGGATAGGCAGAGGGAACCTGGGAACCTAGTGTTAAGATACTCCGTTTCCATTAACTCGAAGAATTCCATAGGCATTGCGTGTATTGGCGTATGTCAACACCTTGCTTTGCGAGTTGCGTAGAGCGAGTAAATAAAAATATTAAGCTACCCACAATGCTTACCTACCCCTATACACATGCAATATTTTATAGGTAGGTATATAGGTAAATATTATATAATATTTATTACCACTGAGCTATAAGGGAACAATTCAAATGTCTCAGAACCCCAGATAGATCACTTAAGGGTAAGGCCATGAATACGTCCCAACAAGCTTGGACAAGACGCCGCCGGATTTGAATTGCAAATGATCGCCTACAAAGAAAACAAGACAATTAATTCGGTAACAGTGTTGATGTTTAATCAGTAAAGTGAGGTTACGCTTTGTGAACAAGTCGCGAATATATTTTGAATATATTTCATATAAATACTAAACAGCTTTATCCTCTTTCCGCGAAGGAGGATAGGCACAGCGAACTAAATGCTAAGATATTCCATTTTCTATTTTCACCCAATTTATCTCAAATATTACTTGTGTGGTAGATTTCAGCACCTACATTTGTTTTATTACCACAGCGAGAAGAGAGAGAGAATAGAGAATCTTGATCGGATAATATCAAAATTAAAATTATTTTTAATGCAAGTAACGTTTAACGTAATCTAATATAACCTATAGCCACTCTCGATAAACGGGTTATTTTTTTTTTGTTAGGTTCACGCTGCATACCTCACAAAGCAGTATAAGCAGAGGGAACCAAGGAATCTAGTGTTAAAAACGGACTTTTAAACATAGAAATAATTTTACAATTCAAACTTTTAGTTCCAAAAAGTACCACGTTCCACCAAACACTATATACTTAACTGTGTGCACTAACACATAAAAAACACATAAGTCTGTGTAAAGTACAGATTAATCTAAGTAACTCGATAGGTTTATGCAAATCAAACCAATTCACACTTCATTAATATGTATATCCGCGTAATAATTACGAATTGACAGATAATCGTGAATTTATTGCCAGCGAGCGTCGAGTGTCTCATAGTGCCTGTTCGGAATTTCTAATTTAGATACATTATTAGTTGTGTTGCTGTTATACTAGTTATTGGATATTGAATACTAATTTATTGTTATTGTAGAAGTTGAAGTGTCTTAATATAAACAGGGTAACAATAGGTTCCCAGGTTCCATTATCAGCAGAAGATGGTAGATATACCGTGCTAAGTGCGAGATACAAAGAGAACCTAAAAGGTAGATGATAAACTATTAGCATTGAAGTGCGATGGTTAAAAGTCAATTCTTTGCTATCTATCCGAGTATTCTTCTGATAAAATACAGCGTTTAATGCCACCAGTAGTGATGTTGCGACAATTGCACTTATTAGAAATCTGATAGTAATTTATCGTTTTGGAGGTTATAAGGACTAAAACTATAAATTAACAAAAATTAACTTTACGATTTTCCACGCATTTAGATTAGGCAAAGAGAACTTACCAAGACACCGTTCTCGTGCAGTGGCAGAACTAAACGCCGCCCCTCTGTTGCTGCCAGAGAGAGGAAATGAAAATATTTTAAATATCAAAGCCACAACCGTTGCTTTAAAATTAGGCTTTGTGCTACTGCGCCACGGTGGTCTCAGTCATAAGTAATGTAAATAAAAGTCAATTAACCTTTTACAACAGAGTTTGTAATAAATTATCATTTTCAATGGAAACAAAATCAAATGGACTTATAATAATAAATTAAAAGGGAACGAATTCAATTTGCAAGAAGAAGGCAACGCCTAAATAAACTAAGTATCATCATTTGTTGTGATAGGAGGAATCTGTGACAAATTTATTTGATTTTCTGAACCGCATCCCGCATATAGTAGTATAGACAGAGGGAACCTGGGAACTAATGCTAAGGCACTTCGTTACTCAATGGAAACGGAGTATTTTATCACTCACTCTTACTACTTCCATTACCCACTATTCACCAAATTATTAAAGCATTGAAAGTTGAATGGTAGAACTCAACGCCGCGTTTTGCCTTGTTATAATAAATTTATAATAAATTTAAATTAAAGTTATAATAAATATATAAATAATATATGTAATATGATACGATAGGCCCATTACTGAGCTGCTCTCAATTTTTTCAACCAATAGTCGGGCAGCATTTGCTAATTTTGTCCAAGAATCCGGGTTGCTTCCGAAAAAATAAAAATTCCCAAATATCTGCTTAACCACTGAAAATTGCTGAACGTATATGGGGATGAAATGGATAGGTATTGAAGTCACCTACAAATAAACCATCGTTGATCCATAGTTCGAGTTACATCCTGTATATACAAGGACAGGCTAAACATAAAATAGCAATAGTTTCATTCCAGTCAATAAACAGTCAGAAGTAGTGCCTCGCTATTTGCGGTACAAATGACGATCATTAGTTTAATTATCACTATACCGTATATTAAGGAAATTCCAACTCCAACGCCTTACTTTATTTTTTTGCCTCTGGTGAAGATGTCTTTCTCATAAGTTTTGTGGAAAAGAAACTATATAGAATTCCATGGATTTATCGTAAGAGAGTCCAATGAGATGCCGGTCGTAGTCTCTTCTTGCCCAGCATCGGCCCAATTTGCAATATATTGTATGTCGGATGGTGCAACCAGAGCGGAGAGCTGAAAACAACTTAAATATTATTATTCCACCGAGTGTGAATCGAACGTCCAACCATTATGTTTACAGACATACATACGACGCCAATTAAATATAACTTTTGTATATGTGTATAATATATAACATACGAATATACAATATGCATACGGTATATACATATAAGCCAAGGGACTATCGTCAATCTCAAAAGGCAATAGCAGGCGAACACAATCACCAAGTCTATTTGATGTGTCGCACGAATAACAAGCTGAAGTAACTCAACCGTCGCGTCGTATCTCAGGCATTTGGGACTTATCAAGCACTGTCTAAAGCTAGGAATGGTTATGGGTTTATGGTTGGTACCTTAGTTATATGTGGGATTTTTTAATTTTTGTAGTTAAATAAAATAAAGGATTCGCTCTAACTTCATCTGTCACTAAATACGTACGCACTGACTGGCGTAGCGCAGTGGCACAAGCGTTTGGTTATAGATACGTTGGTTATAGGTTCGATTCTCACTCGAAGGAATGAAATATTTAATGTTTTCATTTTAAAAAGGCAGAGCGCGGCGTTGTGTTTTCACTACTAGACATACAATGCCTTGAAAATTCTTCGGAAGTGAAGAACAGAGTGTCTTAACACTAGCTTCCCTCTCTGCCTACATGTAGTTGAGTATGGGGCAACCCGATCAAAAATATATATTACAATAAAAAAATACTTTTATTACAAGAAATATTGAATATTAATATTAATATACTACGTAAAATACAGCTTTCAAATATAAATCTATTTATTAATAAGACCCGGTAAAACCTAAGTATACAATGAAATTGTGTGATTCATACGTTATCCACGTCCGCCTCAACGATATGAAAATATTGTTTTTGCATTTAAATGGGTTCATTAATTTATATAATATTTTTATTAAAAATCTTCCTTTAGGCTGTTGGGCTTTTAATATCAATTTAGTTATATGACCTAATATTTGTATGTGAAATGTGTGTGAAGCCAGTTCTAGCGCAGGGGCACAAACGTATGGCTGTAAACGCGACCAGTTGTGGATTCGATCCCACTGGAAAAAATGAAATATTTAATATTTTTATATCTATGATGTGGGGTCGAGACAAAGGGCGGTGTTGAGTTGCGCCACTCGACACGCCATACATCCAGAATTCAACAGAAACGAATGTATCTCATCCCTGCTATCTGAGAAATGCAGCGTGAAAATGAAGAAAAAAAATATTATTATATGTTGAGGTTTTGTTTTGTAATAATAATATAAGGAAAAACTGCTTAAAATATCAAGATTTCACTGTTTTCCATCTTCACCTGCAGGGGAGGAACAGTGCCCAAGATTTGCTAGGTATCAATTAAATGGGGCTCCCCCTTATAACTTTATTCCATAGAAAATTCTAAGAAAAAGTCAATTTGATCTTGTTCCACCAAGTTTCAATTACGTATGCAACACATCACTATAACGAAATTACGTGGACAGACAACGGCTGACGTCTGGTCCAGACTATAGTGCAAGAAGAGCAAAAATTAAATGAAAATTCTTTATCGTACTCCAATTGAATGATTTTTTAGCTTTACTCTATATCCAGGACATAGAGGATATAGAGATCTTCTGTGACTCCCATTAAAACATTTCTCGTAACATTTCATTTCCCCGAACGGATATTGAACCTACAAGTTAGTGCCCTAAGCCACGACGGTTTTTCTTATAGAGTATATTAAATAAATATATGAAATAATTATGTGGCTATGGTAAAGTTGCATTATTGCTTCTGATTGTAAACACAGTGGTTATGGGTTCAATCTCTTTTCTCTCTTTTTTGAGACAGTATATTAGGTTCAGACGGAAAATGGTAAACGAAAGGTCTTCACACTTGGTTCTTTTCGCCGACATTGCAAAGCGGAATGGCTCAAAAATTTAATGTATGATTATATTTCACCACGTGGGCGATGGTTCACTTTCAACTTAATGATTTTACCAGTTCGTCAATATACAATGTCTATAATAACAAAATATTTTACCAGTTCGTTACTCAATTCGTTTGCTATAAATATAACAAAAAAGTAGTATAATAATCCTAAATAATCTTATGGACACCCCAAAAAAATACCTTAAAGGTTTTTTAATAGTAAAATAAAATTTCCAAAAAAAATCCGTTTTACCAACAATATAATTCCGTTATCTTCAGATTCGAGATCCAATTTGCATTGCAGATCCATTTTCAATTTACAATCAAGCGAATGAATAAATTCAATAGGCACTGTCGGGGAATCTTTATAAGTGACATAAGCATGGAATAATAAATACTTTTTGACCGTTCGACGAAGTGTTGTACAGTGTATACGATCTACCGTCCTGTTTGGAGCTAGTGTCATTTTTTAATTAATTTTAGTTTCACAAATATATTAAAGTTGGTAGAGGGAACCTTCTGTTGTGTCCTGAGGGAACCTGTCTGTGTCTTAACAGAAGGTTCGCCCTTTAAAATTGAGACTAGTAAAGGAACTCAAAGTCATGTTTTGTCTTGTTACCATAATAAGTAAATAAAAACAAATTTAGCCTCACTCTATATGCCGCATACAATAAGTAAGTAATCTAGGAACCTACTGTTCAGACATTCTGTTCCCATTAAGACACTTCCGTGCCTTACTTACTAAATTCTGAAAGCATTGCGTGTTGAGTAGCGAAATTCAACGATGTACTTTGCCTCATTACCACAGCGAGGAAGTTAAAATATCAAAACAACAACAACAGAAACAACGCTACAACAGGATCTCGGTACTTTATAACACTAGATTTCAAATTTGTAATTTTATTTATTATTTACTTTTCCTAAGTTTGGTTATATAAATTGTGGCATTGGGTACTACTTAACCCCCAAAATAAAAAAGTGGGCCAAAATGGGTCAGTAGGTTAATATTGGGCCAAATGTACATATAACAGAGAATACTACGTTTTTTCATTTATATCATTCACATAAATTTAAAAAAAAATCACAAATATAAACAAAAATCAATTAGCTGTATAAATATACAGTATGTTACTAATGTGGTATCCTTCTGTGCCGGCCACACGCCCATACATTTCATTTAACTCACGTGATTCTATTCATTATATAAATTGGATGGTTTCTGACCATTGCAAAGGCGAGGGCATTTGAATGGAATAAACATGGTCTCATATAATTTTATCCTGCATGGTTTGTTTGTTTCAAATCTATGCTAATTACACTATTATTTATATTTCTATACTAATATTATAAAGTTATAAAAAATAATTTTATTTGGCTGATTATTTCGAAACTAAATTCAGCGAAATCGGCCCGGTCGTTCTCGAGTTTAGGCGAGAACAGCAATTGATTTTTATACATATTTCCCCGAGTGGGAATCGAACCTACACCCTGTCGCGTTTATAGTCGCAGGCTTATGTCCCTGCACCACGACTGGCTTCGTTAATATTATAGTAGGTACGTACATATTCATCTATATGTTTTATCATACCTTCGTGTATTTTTACTCCTTTGTTTGGCCGGTGTTAGAGCAACTATATTTTTTTAAAAGTTTTTTTAGTTAGTGTTTTTCCTATTTTCGCGAGCTTTCTGGTGAAAAAGTCATATTTCTATTTTGAAATTGTAAACGAACAAATATTTTCATTTGTATGGAGCCGAAGAAATAAAACATTGTTTTTTTAAACTTTAAATAAAAAACTTTAGAACTTTAAATAAAATTCTATTGTGTGTGCCAAAGTGCCACACAGTTTTTTCTTAAAAAAATATTTTAATGAGTAAAGAAAGTATGGTTAAAACGATAGAAGAAATGAAACAAGAATCGTAAGAGAGGCGGAGATCTCGATTGACTTTCCAGAAGACTGTATCGCTGATAGTGCTATTGGCGTCTCATTCTTGCTACTCCGTTAGGATGGCGAAAAAATATAACTTTGAGTTCTGCTGGAAAGGTAGAGAATGGAGTGTTTTGATACAAAGTTTTTACTGTCTACCCGCAGGCATATAGTAGAGTAGGCACCCAGAAACTCAGTGTTAAAACACTACATTCCCGTTAAAAAGCTTCCGTTCAACACATTTTGCCAAATTCTAAAGTCATTGTTTGATGAGTGGTGGGATTCAAAACCGCGCTTTGCCTCCTCACCTGAACAAACAAATGAAAATAATAAATATTTCGTTTCCTCGGGTGGGAATCACACCACAACCAGTCACGCTTAAGTCGCACGACTCGCAAAATTTTATAACAACATCTTTATTACAAGAAAGAAAGAATTTTAATACAATTTCTTTGCAAAATTAATTTCTATGCATCTGTCAGTAGAAAGAGTTGCTTAAATAAAACTATTCCCCTGATAGTGTCATTCAGTAAATTGGAACGTTTCTATTTAGGGATCCATTGTCCACGGGAAAGATCTATCCATCAGTGGTAATGCTTTATCTTATGTGAGTTGAGGCCCTTAAGGCTACTTAATTTCCGTGGACTATAAACGGTAAACTAACATTTTGTTTTGGTTTCCGTAAGAATTTCGGAAAATTTGTCGAAAATGGGGAAATCATTGATAATGCTTTTGTTAAGATTGCTCGGTTTTTTTGCCTACTCTGATATATACGGGCTACAGTAAAAGTATAAATGTTTACATTTATAAGTTTGTAACTTTATGTGAAAATTTCGTATAATTGGCTACAATAACAAGGGGAAGAATAATAATATTACGTCATTTTAAGAGACCTAAATAAAATACATAATTCGAAAAAAATACATACAAAAAGCATATAAAAATGTACAATTCACACTTTGACCAATTTTTCCCTCGTCTCTCACAAATGGAGACATCGACTTTGAGACGTAATTTTACAATGTTCCGGTGCAAATATTAGTTCACTGTGAAAGAATTTAACTTCACTAGTCTAGTGCATTTTATTTTATTTACGTTTGTACGTTACGACTGTCATAGTTTAGAAGGTTTAGGATTTTGTGTATTAGTTTAGCTATTTACCTACATTTACTCTTTTTTATCTTCACGCTGAATCCGTTTCTCTTTTAGGCATTTCCGTTCCCCATTTTCCGTTAAATACCACACACCACAGTTAAAATATCGTCAAATTTGAGCACATACACATAAAGATTCGAACCTATAAAAACAATTAAACAAACAAAAGTGTCATTTAATTAACGACAACCCACAAAATTTTATTTTCAAAATTAAAATTTCAATCTCAATTACGAACAAATTGCTATAGAATGTGGAAATGAAACGTTCGCAAGAATCCTTTCACTAAAATACGTGAAAAATAAAGGCTAAAAGTTGGTGGATTGCGGCTGGACCTTGATTACGAAGCTCCCTAGGTAACCTGACCTGGGCAAACTAAACAGTGATTTATTAAACTTTAAATTACTACATTGTAAATTTGCTGAATCAACATTAAAACTAATATAAAGTTTGAGTTGACAGAAATATTAAAAGTAATATAAATATAGTAGTAACAATTATAACTTTTGATAAAAAAATTTTAATTGTATGGATTTTTTAGCTTTATGCTTTAGCTTGAATATAGCAATAAGGAAACTTAGTATCTAAGTGTCTCTAGTATATACAGGCTGGAATTGTCAGCACCACTTTAAATGAAACCACAGTTTTAACTACTCTATAAAAGCCTAATATAATTCGGAAAAAAAATAATTCCCAAAAATGAAAAAGTTATTTTTTCAAACAAAATAAATAATAAAATTATCGTTTTAAAATAAAACGCCATTTGTAAAGTATAACATAGGCACGCACACACTTACCTGTCAAATCGGAAACGTCGCACACGTATGTGTGCGTCACACGAAATACAGGTATGGATAAAAATCGTGAAATGAAAAAAAAATCCTACGTCCAAACTGTTGAGGTACCTTGATTAATTTCTTAGGTGTGGGTTTGTAATATATTACCCTATATGCAGTTTCAATAAAAGAAGCGCTGCCTCTTCCACCCTGTATAAAATATTTGCCTTTTAAGTAACTAAACGTTTTTATAAATATTATGTAGGTATTGTCTATACAATATCAATGACAATGACAATTCTATAACTGTCATTGTTTTTTTATTTTAAAATTATTATACACATATAGATGCTCTTCATATATTCACTCGACGTACTATCGAGATTTATACATGATTCTTTTTTCCGTATCATCAATAGTATGTCAACTCAACTCACTCCACCTGAAATTGTAACATTTTCTAATCATTTTCACTCATAACTATGTAATAAAATGTATGCAAATGATTTTGACCCAGTTATAGAAGTTAATAATTATATCATCATGAAACTTGACAGTTTTGTTATAGTGTTGGTGAAAAAACAATGTATCACCCTGCTGATCTGACGATGAAACCAGGACTTCAATAGTGGAGGATACTAGAAAACTAATATAATGAGTATAGTTTCATATAAATCAATTCACATCTTGTAGGACTTGGTGTAGAAAAGCGTATGCTTTATTTATATATTATTCCAAATGTATCTGGAAAATATAATAAGAAGAAATATATAAATATAATTTATTAAGATGATTAAATTAAATTACAGTAAAAATCTCGTAAATTTACATTTATTTGTTATATAATACCTAAACTTAAGAAAAAAAATACAGTCTGAGTGGCAATCAAGAGTACAATAGGCACAAATTGAATTTAGGTCACTTTTGTTAAATCTACAAAGGCATCTCCAGATAGGTCGTATACAAACAAAGATTGAGTGAGAGAATCTCTAGCAGATTCTTTGAAACACTTAATTTTTAGGGTTTCGTATCTGAAAAAAAGTAACAGAAATGTCGTCCGTCTGTTGAAATATCTTTATGACTGACATGTTGAGGTCAACCGACCACAAATAATATCAAATTTCTAGGTCTGCAGTCCTGCATGTGCTCCGTTTTTTGTCGCAATTTGTTTTATGATTGCCACGTAATCAAAACCTATAGGATATTTTCCGTTGACCTAGATATTAGAATTATGAGATGTCGCAAGGAGCGAGCACATATAATTAAAATAAAAAACAAAAACTGATAATTCGATTTTTTTATGGATTTCATTAGAAAACAATAAACTTATACAAAGAAACTTAAATATGTAATTCATTTCAACCAATATGGGTGCATTTTCATTTAAAATTGTAGGCACTTTATTCCTTATTTCTTCCTTCCCTGATATACAATCCTGTACTTAGGGATCCTTAGTAGGCGAGTCCAATTCGCACTTGACCGAGTATTTTATTTAGGCCTTAGGTACACAGGAACAGGAATTTCTGAATAACACTTTTTTTAATCATTCGGTAAAAAAAATTACAATCAAACATCAATTTCATTTCAAAAGTGGAACGGTTAAGATACAAAAGCGATATATTGATATCCATTAAAGGGGTAATTGGATTTTTTGAAATATAATCAAATGAGTTAACTTAAATTAGCTTCACGCTGTATCCCTAGTGGGAAGCCAGAGTGAACGGGGCACTAAACGCTGAGGTAAACACGTGAGCGAAGAAATGAATTTCATTTCCTCGAGTGGAAATCGAACCCAGAACTTGTCTGTGAGAGTTATCAGATACACGCTTGTGTTCCTGCGCCACGACTGGAATATTATAATATAAATAATATTTGAAATTAATAACCGTCGACGTACGACGCCGGAGGTAAACTAGACTGAGATATTATAATGTAATATCCCTATCCTGGAATACTCGTATAGTCGGCGTTCATATTTTAAAGACATATCGTATTCCAACTAAACTGGGAAAAAGTGTCGCTACACGTTAACCAAGACTCTTTTTTAAGTGATAACCATAAACTACTAAAAAAGCAATAAAATTAACATATTATCTTAGATCAATTATACACGAATACTTGATCGTAAAATCAAAGAATCGAATCAAAATTGAATCCACAATAACCGTGCTTACAAATAGACACTGCGCCNCAGTTTTGTTATAGTGTTGGTGAAAAAACAATGTATCACCCTGCTGATCTGACGATGAAGCCAGGACTTCAATAGTGGAGGATACTAGAAAACTAATATAATGAGTATAGTTTCATATAAATCAATTCACATCTTGTAGGACTTGGTGTAGAAAAGCGTATGCTTTATTTATTTATTATTCCAAATGTATCTGGAAAATATAATAAGAAAAAATATATAAATATAATTTATTAAATTACAGTAAAAATCTCGTAAATTTACATTTATTTGTTATATAATTTATAAACTTAAGAAAAAAAATACAGTCTGAGTGGCAATCAAGAGTACAATAGGCACAAATTGAATTTAGGTCACTTTTGTTAAATCTACAAAGGCATCTCCAGATAGATCGTATTCAAACAAAGATTGAGTGAGAGAATCTCTAGCAGATTCTTTGAAACACTTAATTTTTTGGGTTTCGTATCTGAAAAAAATAACAGAAATGTTGTCCGTCTGTTGAAATATTTGTATAAATGTCATGTGGAGGTCAACCAATCAAAAAAAAACATTAAATGGCTGCAATCCTGCAGGTGCTTCGTTTTAAACCTATAGGATACTTTCCGTCATAAAGTGTCGCAAGGAGCGAGCACTTACAATAAAAATAAGAAACAAAATCTGATAATTCGATTTTTTATGGATATAATTAGAAAACAACAAACTTATACAAAGAAACTTAAATATGTAGTAATTTCATACAATATAGCGGCATATTTTTTTAAAGTTGTTGGTACTTCCTTACTTATTCCTTCCTTACTTGATATACAATCCTGTACTTACGGATCCTTAGTAGGCACTCGCCGATTCGCACTTGACCGGGTTTTTTATTTAGGCCTTAGGTACACAGGAACTGAAAGAATCTTTTCAAATAACACTTTTTTTAATCATTAGGTAAAAAAATTACTTGCGACGCAATTGTTCTTTTCGTGTTGGATTTGGGTTAGATCAAACATCAGTTACATCAAAAGAAGAACGGTTAAGATACAAAAGCGATATATTGATATCCATTAAAGGGGTAATTGGATTTTTTGAAATATAATGAAATGAGTTAACTTAAATTTCCGCCACTTCACGCTGTATCCTTAGCGGGAAGCCACGTGCACGGAGCACCAGGGCTGTGGTAAACGAAGCGAAGAAATGAATTTCATTTCCTCGAGTGGAAATCGAACCCACAACTTGTTTGTGAGAGTTATCAGATACACGCTTGTGTTCCTGCGCCATGACTGGAATATTATAATATAAATAATATTTGAAATTAATAACCGTCGACGTACGACGCCGGAGGTAAACTAGACTGAGATATTATAATGTAATATCCCTATCCTGAAATACTCTTATAGTCGGCGTTCATATTTTAAAGACATATCGTATTCCAACTAAACTGGGAAAACGTGTCGCTATACGTTAATAAAGACGCTTCTTTAAGTGATAACCATAAACTACTAAAAATTAACATATTATCTTAGATCAATTATACACGAATACTTGATCGTAACATATCATCATTAAAATCAAAGAATCGAATCAAAATTGAATCCACAATAACCGCGCTTACAAACAGATACTGCGCCACAACGGCGTGACTCTCCAAATTAAATATAAAAAAAATCATATTAATTCTTTAACATGATTTTTATGATTGGAAAGTATGAACAAAAGTTTTAAATTAAAAAAGTTAAACATGCTCCGTTTAGTTCAGCGGACCTTATGATATCATTTTAATTTTACAACTCCCCAACTGTTGTGTGAACTTTTTAAGAACAAATCTGTACTATGAAAAGTTAAGTAAATAGTTTATATTTACTTAACTTTTTATATTGTAATTGCAATTACTTAAATTGTTTTGGAATGTTGAAAAGTAGTCGAAAATACAAAAATTGTCGATTTTTTAGCGATTTCTACGATTGGGGACAACTGGTAATTTTATTTTTGTAAAACTAAATAATAATCAAGAAGCTAAAAAACTTATACTTTTTTATCCACACCGATGTAAATATCCTAGAAAATTATAAGGAAAAAGATTATTCGGTCACAAATTCCTACGTAACACAAAATACTCGGCTAACATCATTAAAAGTTACCGCTTGGGCCGAAAAATAAATTACTACTAAAGTTTTAATAGCATTCTGCAATATGTGATATAATTTCTTATATAATATTATATCCTTGTTACAGTCTTATTTAACTTTGGTAATGTAAGTGTTGGTACTAGAGATAAGGGTTTGTAGGGATAAGTAGAAAAACTGTGAGGAAATACGTATTTTCTTCGTGTTTTGGAAACTTATTAGTAATTTTTACATTAATTTATCTTTTGTTGTTTTAGCTTCTCAGTGTATCTTGCACAAAGTAGGGAACCTGGTAACCTAGTGTTGAGACATTCCGTTCCCCAATTTCGGCTGAACTTAGCCTTGGCCAATAAAGTAAGGTTAATTAACTGAATAATGCTATTCGACAATTTAACAGTGCTTATAATAGTCTATTTGAAAAAAGAATATTTTGAATTTGAATAATAAATTTTAAATTTTAATATATAAAACCAATTGTTGCACAAACAATCAAAATTCGCGGTTAATCGCCGTACGACAATAGTATAATATATA
>JAKRZM010000022.1:59710-108170 GCA_036379175.1 Heliconius cydno galanthus | reverse complement strand
TGGAAATTATGATTACTAAAATAAAATCGTGGGGCACGTCCAATATCTACAATCGAAAGACATGGCATGAGACTTCACCCACCTAGTGGTAAGTAGAAAGTGTCCCCACGATTTTATTTTAGTAATCATAATTTCCATGAAATTATTTTTTATCTTTTAGTACATTTATCTGGAATATAAAACCGTTTAACTTAAAATTTTTTTTTTACGTTTTTATTACTCACGCGGACAAAACTTGTGCACCTACTTCGACAGCTGATGCGGCACCGAGTCCTACGCGGTGGACGCTTCTTATTATGATCAAAAAGAAACACTGACAACACGTCTAACTAGAGCATTTGAAACTGAGGCATGTATCCGTCCGAGGCAACTATCCGGGTTTTACCCTATTCGTTATTGAATCAGTATTCAATTGAACAAAAATATTTAGTAATAAGCCATATCGCGGCGTTTAGTTCTACCCAACACGTAATGTGACTAAAAATGGGCAAAAAGTAGGAAAAGTAGTGTTTGCATACAAGGTTAACTCTGCTGTTAGGCGTTGAAATCCTCAACTCAACACACAATATTATGAAAATTGGACGATCCCTGTAGAAGGGTCCCTCTGCCAACCCTACTATAAACGAGATACACCGTGTTATAAATACCAACATTATAACACCACAATTACAAACAACCTATCTAATTCCACTACTAAATACGTGTACCATCTCACTCACGCTCTATAAACGAAGTCACAGCATTCATTTAGCTAAATCTAGTTAGGGACGAAGGAAACAAGGCAAGAAAGAGCCTCGCTGTGTTGCCATCTGTCAACGGTCGACCACCCGGTACTGTGAAGTTATATCCTAGACTAGAACATTCAAATTTGAACCTTATATCCATAAAAATAAAATTCATTTTATTACATACTTCAATGTGAGTGAAAACAAAGTTTTTAGTTAGAAACGAATTATAGGAAAGTATATCTAATAACAATGGTATAAAGTTGAGAGTGTATGTGGTAGTTGGAAGCTAACACTTCAAAGTCACGTACTTTAAGCGATAAGAACGAAGACAAACGGGAGCTTTCGAGGCCATTTTTAGATTTAGACCCCAAAAAATTCTGGATTTCTTGTTTTGATGTTAAAATTATTGTGAAATATTTATTATTCTAAATTACATATTTAAATGATTATTGATAGAGTATAATTGATCCGTTGAGTAGATGTGGCACAGCTTCTGGTTGTAAATGTGACAATTGTGGGTTCGATTTACACAGGGTGGAATGAACTACCTTCATTTTCTCGATCTGGTATTAGATAAAAGGTGCTTTTCGCCACCCAATATGGAATCCTCCGAAAGTTGAGCAGAAACTAAGGAACGTATGTAAAGCTACAAAAATTTATAACCTATGTAAAAAATTGACTACCAACATATTTTTTTAGCTCCTCGCACATAGCAGTATAGTCAGAGGAAACTTAGGAATTACCCCAATTTATTTGAAATAGCCAGATATATTTAAAAGGAAAATTGTTCTTCAGTTTCAAAAATATATTAAACGTACAGATTTTGCAACAGCGGGTACAAAATCAAAGTTTATTGTATTTAACTACATGGTTCACTGGTTAGTTAGTATAAGAATTAATTTTCCTTTCTTTCTAATTACTCTGCTAACCCTATTGGTATAATGTGTAAAGATTTTCAGGTTTTCTATCAAGAATAAACTCCTTAGCATTCCGCGGGCTGACATGGCGATGCTGGGCCCATCGTGAAGGAGGTGGAGTACACAGCTGTTTCTGGGACCTGCGAACCATGTGATTGTGTATATTTAAATCCTTTTTAAGCAGCAAATTAATGCTTGCATTCACAAACCGAGCTTCTCTCACTAGCAAATAAAATTTAGAATAATCCTGCTAATACTGTCTTTGAAATAAGTTCTAGAAATGAACTGATGATAGTTCTAAACTTAGAAATATAAACAAAGTGACTAACTTTGTTACTAATTCTGTTAGTGAATGAGACTAACCATCGCTTTCATCTGAGACGTATATATATTCACTAATACGTTAGTTTTAAACTTTAAATTAAATTTTTGATGTACTTTGCTTATTACTTATTCTTTGTAAGTTATGACAAGTTTATTAGAAGTGAAATTAAAAACAGCTATATTTATTTTAAAGTCTACTTTCAAATAATTTAATTTAAATTACTATTAGTAATTTGGAAGAAAATAAGTTTAGCCTTAATTGATTAATAATTCACAAAAAATATTAATTCGACTAATTAATACAAAGAAAATTTAGTTACATTAACAATACACACAATTTTGGACTTCACTCTTATTACAAGAAAATTAACACAAGTTAAAATCCGTCAAAAAGTAAAACAGAAACTACTATAACTACAAATTGCGCTACAAAAAACATATATAAATCTAACAAAATAAAACACTCGGATTCATAAAAAATAGTTCTTTATATCGCCTCTACAAAGTATGGTCTATTAGGAAGCGATAGCGGCAGACAGATGGGGTCAATTTGTCAAGATCGCGATACCAAGGCCAAGCCCTCGCGAATACAATTCATAGTGCTTATCCAACTGTGAAACTAAAGAGTGTTATGTGATTTTGTAGAAGAAAATAGTGTTAATGTCTAAAACAATAGAGTAGGCAAAGGGAACCTGGGAAGGCACTTCAGTTCCCCACTTTCAGCCGTATATTCAAGGCATTGCGTGTTGAGTGGCGAAGTCAACGTCACGTCAACATGAATCTACAAAAAATATATATTATAAAATATTTATCACTTATATCCAAAAAACTTCACGCTGTATCCCGCATATAGTAGCATAGGCATAGGGAATCTAGTGTTAAGACACTCCGTTCCTGCTGAATTTTCGAGATATTGCCTGTTGAGTGAAGAAACTCAACGCCGCAAAATATAAATAAATAATAATTAATTTCACTGATCGGGTATCGAACCTACAACCGTCGAATGTGCCATAGGGTCACGACGGCCTCAAACATCCATCCAAAACGAAAAGGTCCAAAAGTTTTCCTTTAATTAATATAATCATGATGTCGCTCTATCGGATACAAAAGCCACGGTTGGAAACGTCCCGCATAATTTCCTTGTATTCTTTGTAAATTTAGTGTCAGATTTGCAATTCTGATCGAAGTCGGGCTCGGTAGGGTATGAGATTGTACCGAATTTCAGTGAATTTCTCATCATTTGTTAAATCTAAGAAATATTTATTGTTTGAATGAGTAAGAGAAGCCTTTGTCAAATTTCCGTTTTGTACAGATTGTGTTGGAAGTTTATGTTGTCCTTTTTCTTGATTATTTATCTAATTTTGTTGTTGTTTTTTTTTAATAATTTGTATTTAAGTTTAATATAAAATAATATATATATTTACTTTTATTAGGATTCCCATAAAAAATTGATCGTCTTCGCAGTCGTTACACGTTGGTACCGACCAACACTGCATTGTCGATTCTAATAAGCAGAAATGAATTACTTTCGATTCTTTCCAGACAAAGCATGCCATTTAGTTCCTCCACTCAACACACAATATCTCAGAAATTGGACGGAAAATGGGAAACAGAGTGTTTCAACACTAGATTCCATCTACCTACCCTGCTAAATACGGATAAGAAGGTAAAAAACTCCATAATATCGATACAAAATGAAAAGCCACTCACAAATAAATTCAAAATCTCTTACAACGCTAGCAACGCAACCGTAAAATTGTTTCACGAACGATAGGGAACTCAGTAATGCGTTAAAAGAAATAATGTCATATAATTGACAAGAGAACTATAGGGGAGAAATCTTGTATTATATATTGGGCACGTTTTGTACGGCTACGGCTAATCAGGCTGGATAAAGACGTAATCATCTGGAAATGTATTGAGTTAGCGAATCTTTTGGAGTCCCTTTCATCCTGTGTTGACTGATATAATTAGTTCGCCTTTTAGAATGGAATTAGTGTAGGTGCAGGTGAATATTGAATTGTGTTTAAGGTTTTTGTTTTTTGATGTAGTGTTCTATCTCTTTTTTTCTTTTTTTTGTTTGTGGCTCTAGCGGGGTAGCCTTCTTTCAATGTAAGGGTGATGTCCCTCTGCCACTCTTATCAGTCATATTATCATTATTTTATCATTCTCATTCTCTTGAAGTAACCAAGGGTTTTCTTTACATAACGATTTCTTTACATTTGATGACCCGCGGGGATTTACAGACTGTAAATTACAGAAATATTTATGTAACTAGTGGTTGACTTTATATTATAGTAAACCGTATGCAGTGTTAACCTCCGTGCACGATTTCCTAATTAGATATCCACTAAAAAACTCCGAAAACGCAAGACGTATTAACAATAAAAATCTAATATATTTATTCCAAACCACATCAAGTCTTAATAGCATTACATGAAAACATTTAGTGAAATACGCAAACAGATTCTGCTAAAATATAATATTTTAAATAGTTCTCAAATTAATTTCAATTCAGACATGAAGAGATGTAATGGACTGGCAATTTTAGCGCTCACTGAAGTTCTCATTTAGCATTGATTTGTGTAACTACGGATATGAAATGGCAATCACAGTAGTCGAAATAAAAAAATGTTACTTTAGACGTCTTTGAGAAATGAATTTTGATGTAGACGTGGCCTACTTAGAACTTTACCGAATAAACCTCAAATGAACCTTAATTTCAGGTTTTAGATATAAACAGTGTATTATTTAACAAAAATAATTACTTAAATAATCATTTAGAGAGAGAGAATGCTAATATTAAATATTCTTCTACATTATTAAAGTATTATATTTATTATTCCACACTTAGAGAAGAAAAAATCTTTTTAGAGAACGTATAAAAAAAATAGTGTAGCGGGATATGAATTTGTGCTTCTTGGAAACCGGTTTCCAAGAGCAGGAAATTGGCAAGTGGAAGTTTGTAAAAATCTGCCTTCGGAGATGCTAGCAGCGATAAGTTGTAACAAGCATATAAGACAAGAAAATAAAGCGTGGCGAGTTCAGACAGACAAACAGTCGATACTGTGATTGGAGGAATCCAGTGTCAAGATTACCCTGCTGCGGGATATGGCGTGAAGCTGTAAGAGTGAAAACATAAGTTATAAATTGTCTATTTAGATAGATGGTCTTGAATAACTCGCCCGCGTTCACTCTACACGTTCATTCAATGTGAACCTATAGCTTAGTTGGCTTCAGTACTTGGAACATATCCAAGAGACGCGGGTTTATGTTCTGTTAACTTAAATTTTATATGTGAAATTTAATATGCTTATTATACTTAGTTTATGGATAATATTTTAATATTTTAAGCAAAATAAAAATAGCTTAAATAAATGATACCCATTTATGGATAAATAAAAGTTTTTACATATTATTTTAGTGCGGCGTTATGTGGCATTGCTTGTTGAGTTGTTCGGCTACTCGACACGCAATGGCTCCAGGATTCGGCAGAAAGTTAGGAACAAAAGTGTCTCAATGGGAACGGAGTGCCTTAACATTAGGTTCTCTGGGACAACAAGGAATATCACGATGTTAAAGTTCATCACTCACCTTACAGTCTTTAATTGCTGCAGAAAGTGGAGATCGGAGTGTCTCAATTCTATATTCTCCGCCTACCCCATAACATGCAAGATAAACCATGAAGCTAAAAAAATACCAAAAACCTTCACCCAATCTGATAAAATTTTTGTTTTGTAAACCGTTTTTACAAAACAAACTGTCTAAACATCAAACAGTATGATGTTTCAGAGGATTTTGAGGACAAAATTTGGCTCGACGCGACGTATTCAAAGTATAAATTTTAGCCTAAATTACACGGTTTAGTTCACTTAATGCTTATGAAATTCAAGCGTTTCATACAGAGTAATGAAAAGAGAATATTTTGCCTACAGAGATGTAATAATATATGGAGAAAATAATTTCTTCTGAGTGACTTTTCTTGTTAACAGATCCACCTGCTCTTTAGCCAATTTCAAAAGAATGAGAGAAGAGATTACCAATATGGATGGTCCAGTCGACTTGTTAAAATATGATGACAACATTAACTTAAGATGTATCTAATAGAAGAATGGATAGTGTATAACTATTTAAACTAAGTGTTCTACTAAGCGATCATTTCATCTCCATGATATAACAATAGAATATTGTACAAAATTAGAACTATCTAAAATATCAAACAAACTATCACCATTTTATATATAAAACAACTATGTAATCAAAATCAAAACCTCTCTAATTTAGAACAAACAACAATAGAAAATCCAAATTAACAAACCTACAGATTGTTCCAATAATATCAATTTATATTTGCTCCTACTATTGGCGTTGGTGGGCCATCGAATTAAAATCTTGAATAAATTATTATGCTTCACAGAGCGGAATGGGGGCAATGAGGCAAACCCTTCGGCAGAATAACGAGTGATGGGCTATTTTAACACTAAATTTATTCAAATCGCCACGTACAGTTCGCTAGATGGGTGAAACGTTGTTAATAGCCTAACGAGATTCACATGAGAGAGTATTTTAGTGTGGATATATGGCATAGGATATTTAGATAATTATTATAGTGGTTTACAGGAGCTGACATCTGAGAAGTTGGTAGGATTCATTGAATTTTGGCTTTGGCTTCAAATGTTTCGGTTCATAAAAATAAAAAAGATGCAAGGATCCTAGCTAAAAGAGTAAATAGAAAGAATACAAACTGTAAAAAAATAAAATTAATGGAAAGTTTAATCATACATAATATGTACAGTGTACTTTTGAAATAAAAAAATCTTTCATTGCGGAAACTCGCAGCAATTAAAGGGTTTTTAATAGATAAGTAGTAATAAAAGCCAAAGATAAAATACCTTGCGAATTATAAAAAAAATATTAACTTGTAGAAAAAGAAAGAATAGAATTGAATTAAGATTTTTCTTCTACACACCTGCTTTTGTATCAGTAAATATAAGTGTATTTCTATAAGCATATTCATTAATTTAGGCGGTATTACCACGACTATCGAATTCTCATTAACTTGGTGCGATGTAATAGTGAAATAATACCTGTCTAATCAATGTGATAATTCATGGGAGACCTGAACTAGTACATTTAATGGTTTTGAAATTTCCTAGTAAAGTAATATTAGGTAAATAGTATGTGAAAGAAATGTCCAATCACTTTGAAAAGGTCACTGGAAAGTATACTGGGTTGGAAAAGTTTATATATTTGGATATTTTAAATTGGACCAAGAAAGATTTCTACCAGTAGACTGTTATATTATTAAGTTTTAACATTTTTTAGCTTTACGCTGTATCTCACACATAGCAGGGTAGGCAGAGGGAACCTGGGTATCTTTTATCAAGATATTCTGTTCCTATTAAGACACTTCACTCCCCACTTTTTCCCAAATTCAGGAGTCATTGCGTGTTGAGTGACAGAGTTCAATACTGCGATCTACCCATTACCAGAGCGAGGAAATGAAAAAAATATATATTTCATTTTCCTGCCATGTTTTCAGTTTTTAGAAGTCTTAATATTAAGTTTTCTCTTTTTACCCAGTAGGGTAGATAGTCGAGGGAGACGGACAAGAAAGGTCCCAAAAAAAATGAAAATATGGGAAAATAAATATAAAAATATTGTTTTTAAATATCTAATCATCTCTATCACAGAGATCGTCGTAGCGTAGCATCTGGCTGTACGCTATGGCTGTGTGTTCAATTTAAACTCGGGTGAATTAATTATTTTGATTTCCTCGCTTATATCTGGACTTACTTAATTTTCTGAAACTGAACTTTCAGTAAGCTAAAAATGAGGAACTGAGTGTTTTAGCACTATGCTACTACCTGCTATATGCGGAGTAAACCTTGAATCTCTATCAAAAACATAAAATACATGTACGAAAAAAGTCTTGCCAGATTTACAAAAATCAGTACAAAAAAACATATATTCTAAAGAGATCCCAACCGATCACATGTCACAAACATTTAATTAGCAAATCAGTTTTATCGCTAGCGTGGAGGCAATTCAAATTACATAGAAAGGTTCCACGACTCCTGAACGGTCAACTCCCAAAAGGGCAATTTGGAGGACTACTTAGGGACATGTCAGTCAAGATAAGGGTTTGACCGACAGTACGAATTATGGGGCGTTTTGTACTAATTGAACTCGATTCAAATATGGTAAACTGTAGTTGTTGTAGTATGTAGTTGTGTCAACTTTTGATTTATTATTTTATTAAAATTCATTAAAAATACAATAAAACGTCAATATAATAATGTAATTAATCCTTAAAAATAAACAAAAAACTGATGTCATTTTACCATTTCATTTCACGCTGTTACTTACTGTCAATAGCATTGTTAATTGCTAATATCAAATCTGATACTAACAGCATTGTTCATGTAAATGTACAATTGTGAACATAAATACATTTTTGTTTTTATTGTATTCTTTTTTTTTTCAAACAATAAAAATTGTATCTTTATAAGATATCTTGTTAGCTTTTTCCTGTTGCTTCGCTCATGTCGTCAAATGGAAATAAGTAAAAGTTGAGTATGACATATTCTCAATTCTTCCGAGGTAATATATAAATTAATCAATCAATCAATCAAAACAGCCTTTTCGGGTCCACTGCTGGACATAGGCCTCTCCCAGGGTGCGCCAACGCTCCCGATCCTCCGCCTTCCGCATCCAGTCGAACCTTCTTCAGGTCGTCGGTCCATCGAGCTGGAGGGCGCCCTACGCTACGCTTGCCGATCCGCGGTCTCCACTCAAAGACTCGTCTGCTCCAACGGCCATCGCTCCTTCGACAGATGTGCCCGGAGTTACCGACATCGCTCGCAAAATTAGTACGTTGAAATGGCAATGGGCTGGACACATCTGTCGAATATATAAATATTATAACAAAATTAATGGTTGTATTTTAATTTTAGTAGTTTTAAAGATTACCACGTCTCAACAAACAAATTCTTAAACAATATTACTTTAAATAAGTACATCAATCAACACTTCTAAGTATAAACACATATCCAATGCACTGAAATTCAACTGAACCACCGATATTATAATGGTAATTTATTGTAATTATGATATTATTTATATTAAGAAATAAAACCCAGTCTGGTAAAAGCGCGGCATTGAGTCCACCACACCACTCGTGTTCATCTCAAAAATTGAGTGGAACGTAGAGACAGAAGTATCTTAACACTTGATTTACCCTAGCTTGATATACGAGAAAAAGAGTGAAGCTGCTTTTTACCTTCACTATCTCCATCTTCCTACACTAAACTATATCGAGAAACGATCGTAACTGCTTAAATAACGTAAATTGAAACACGGCTGGGTGCACGAGTAAAGGCCGTAGGCCCGATTGAATAGACCTCAACGTATTATCTCCTGTAGACGCGTTATTATGGGGAGACTGTTAGTATGTTAATTCATATTGTAATGTATGACGAGATTGGTATAAGACATTGATGAATTGATTGTGTGAGACTATAAATTATATATTAATATATGTACAGATATATAGTATATGTGACATATTGTTTGTTTAAACACGGTGGTGGGTTCAAATCTGGAAAGGACGAATGTGAAGCAATCCTCGCCAAAGCCTCCAGAATTCGGCAGAAAGTGGAGAACGGAATGTCTTAACACTAGGTTCTCTCTGCCTACACCACTGTGTGCGGGATACAGCGTGAAGTTGATTTTATATATACAGGACAGAGTGAAGTTAAAAAGTACATAAGTAATACCTAATTTGTTCATTTGATACAACAATGACGTATTAGCACTTTTTGAAATCATATCTTCTTTTATAACTATGGCGTGAAAAGTTAAAAGTATTTAAAACAGTAACTTTGGAAAATCGTTTTCTGTTCCCCAACCAATACCACGTGATCGAGGCCACGAACCAACTTAATCTTATTACAATGCAGTAAAGTTCGCAACTTTGTAGCTTCAGAGATATTACGTGCATTACGGGATACTCGCACTTTAACACTTTCATATTATGGCGATATGCTCGCAATCTTAGTTAAATTCTGAATTTGTTTTTATGATATTTGGAGTTTCAAAATATATTTTTTTGTACAATGATTGATTAGCATTACTTTTTAGGGGTTCCGTAGGTCATAAGAAAAATGGCACCCAAATAGCTTCACTTTGTTTGTCTGTCAAGATCCTTTTTTTAGCTTTAGTCTGTATCCCGTATGTAACAGGGTAGTTAGAGAGAACCTGAGAGCTAAGACACTCCGTTCCCCACTTACCGCTTAATTTACGACACTTCGTGTAGAGTGGTCTACCTCAACACCGACCCTTGTCTTAATCCTTCAAGTGGGAAACGGAAATGACTTTGACACCAGGTTTCCTCTACCCTGCTATGTGTAGGATATAGCGTGAAGTTAAAAAAAAATAACAAGTTAGCTAATAAATGATTAGCTACGCCTAAATTTACCTAAATAGAATTAAATAAAAATAAGTACTCTGGAATTCAAACTCACATGTCCCCACTGTGCCACAATGACCAAAAATAGATAACAATCCCTACAATAATTACTTGCTAACGATCAAATAATGGACAAAACGAAATAAAATCACGTATTTCTATCAATAAAATGGCATGAGCAATTAATTTTATCTATTCATGTAACACTATAGCGGGAACCGTAAATAGTTGTATGGACCATAAACACAACCCTAGTTGGGAATGGCTACTAAAATTTTGTGTGAACATATGACTAAATGATATTAGAATAACGATTGTTTGGCCAATTAAAAGCTAACGGTCTGTTGGGTTTAGTTAAAAGTGTTTAACTGTAGTTGTGGGTTCGATTCTTGAATGGGGGTACGTTTTAAATATGTAAAACTTGTTCCTGGTCGCATTTAACGCCTGTTGTGCGAAAGTACTTAAAAATTATGTCAGTGAAACAATGTATGCAACAATTTTCTTTTAATTTTTTATCAACTTCACACTATATGAATATAGGGAAAATAGGGAAGGTGAGGGGGCAGAGGGAACCTAGGCATTTCGCTCCCCAATTTACGCCTTAATGTTTTGATCGCGACGGTGACTGAACTCAATGGGTTACGTCTTCGAAATTAAACGGACAGAGGAAAACGGGGCGACTAAAGGTCCCCTCTGCCTACTCTGCTATTTGAGGGATAGAACGTGAAAAAGAATCGAACCCACGTCTCGAAAAATACTTTACTATGTAATTCAATATTGATATCATTACTATTCAATGTAGCTGACTGTGTTTGTCCTAAATCAATTTGTCTAATACATTAATCAGTCAGCTAGTGCGTTTGACCGCGACCTATAAATTATAAAGTGCATGTTGAAGAGATTCAGAATAAGAATATATTATTAAGGCCAGTCGTGGCGCTGGGTCACAAGTGTGTGACGGTGCCATAGGTTGTGGGTTCGATCCCCACTCGAGTAAATGATATATTCAATATTTTCATCGAAAATTCCTGCATTAAAGTAAATACCATTTACGATAATGAGGCTCAATTCAAGGAACTAGTTCTAACAAGCGATACAAAAAAACAAATAATTATTACATTAAATCAGCTTCACATTGTATTCCAGAAATCTGCGGAAAGTGGGGAACGGAGTGTCTTATTAGTAGGTTCCTTCTATTTACGGTATAACAACGTCAAATTAAAGAACTAAAACAATTGTTCTTTACACAAGTATTTAACAAATACCCACATTTACATATTACTGACTTCGATTTTTATTATAACTATTTAATGAATGAATTGTTGAGAAAGCGAATTCCATTCTAAATTTATAGGAATATCATACCGTTAGCACAGCGCTGGCCGACCAACCGACAGGTAAATTGATTTGGATCTCTCAAAGACTGTGTACAAAGACGGCAAGTTGAAAGACAAACTCATCTAACTTATTTATGTAGTGTTTACTCTCACTTCAATAAATATCTCAATCAAAAGCTTCATTTGCTTGCATAAAGGAAAGCTGTCGAGGCTAAGTAAGTTAAATATTTAATAGTCGTGGGTTTGATTCTGTTGTGTTTTTCTATTGATGTTTTGAACTTGTCAGTTGAAGACTTCACTACTTTAAAAATGGTTACATTAACTAATAATATATTATCTCATATATTTTCCATGTACAGTGATCTTACAGTTCCATTATATATATAGACTAGCGGCCCGCCCGCGGCTTCGCCTGCGTGAACTACATTATCATTAATTTCTGTCTCCATGAGTACCTACGTCCTATAAGTGACGATCATGCAAAATTTGATACTCCTAGAATTTGTAGTAACGAAGTTTCATGCAAACTTTCAACCCCAAAAACAACCCCTTGGAAGTTGAATATTGCAAATTCCCGTCTTAGCGAGCATCTACGTCCTATAAGTAACTCCTATACAAAAATTGAGATTTCTAGCACTTGTAGTTTCTGAGATTTCGTGATGAGTGAGTGACCTTTCGATTTTATATATATAGATAAACATTCTTTAAATTAAATTCGAATCTGTAACTCTCATTATTAAACACAACGGCACCATTGCGTCCATATTAAAAATGTACCATCAAATTTCATGATTTAAAAACTCAAGTAAAACTAAGGTATGGAGTAGCCGCAGATTTCAGCACTACATAATAAATTTCAGCCGCGGTAAAGCTGTTTAAGCAAAATTAAAGTCGTTACACATGTTATTCTGGGAAGTAAAAACAAAACAGGAGAATATGAAAGGTTCCCTTGGATTTTTACAAAGAACTTAATTTAAATATTTAATAGAGTATGACGGGCGAAAAGATTTGTATGTAATGTTGAATTTTTGTATGAAACTAACTTGGTTTGATCGTTTTATGACTTACTTTTGTTAGCTGTGTACTTTTGAGTTTAATTATTGTATGAAATAAAGATTTTTATTTCTTTTTCAAGGTTTTCCCATTTGTGCTACAATTTTTTTAGGTTCACGTTGTAATATCAAAACACTTTACTGCCATCTTCACTTTCGTTCCCCACTTATTTTGGAGAAATATATATTAGTGTGAACATTCTTTATAATGGTATAACTTTTTTATGTATAAAACAATTGAAACAATTAGATAAATGTTAAAAAGCTTGCCACAATATAATAATGAAAGTTACACTTCAATCGGTCAAGCTGTCTTTAAGATAAGCTTAAACAAACGCACAGACAAACAAAGTAACATTTTAAAAATAATTGTTTTTTGTTCTATTAAATTTTACTAATAACATTTTTTTTACAGACACCGATACTTCAAGATGTTATCATATAAAACATAACACATCGATAAAATAGCAAAGTTATATTTAAATGTGTACTTTCATTTCATTATGTGCACAAGAGAAGTGTTTATCGCTTCAAAGAGGATAAAAACACATTATTTCTGTAAAATGAATTAAAATGTTAATGAATTAATGCTTGTGCAGGCGTTATCTTTTAAATACGAAAATACACAGAATTAGTCGTGTTTTATGTGTTTTTTATTATGTACATAAGTGTGTACGAAATAAATTGTACTGCAAAAAATATTATTTTCCACCTTATCTTGCATATAGCAGGGTAGGGAGAGGGACACTCCGTGCTTCCGAATTTGAGACCTGGCTTTTCCTTTTTACAGCTTCACGCTGTATCGCGCACATAGCAGGATAGGCAGAAGGAACCTGGGAACCTCGTGCTAAAACTCTGTTCCTTCAACGCCGCGGTCTGCAATACAATGTGGCGAAATGTTATGAAAATAATCATTAAAAAACAATTGAACGACATTTAAAAATTAATTGAAGTAATAATCTCTTTCAGTTGGCCCCATACAAACATAAAGCTTTGAATCGTTTCAAAATGTTGTACAAAAACACTATACTATATTGTATTACGTTGTTTTTTGTATTCTCGTTACTTTGAGATGAAAGTAATGAAATGACACTTATGTATACCATTATACGAGAATGTACGTGTAACTTGTATAGAAACGAGAATTTTAAACCTATATATTTTTTAGATTTGATAAGATGTCTGTTAACGTAGAAGCAAAAAGATTTTTTTTATCATGTTTTTTGTCTAACTATAAATTATATTTCTTTGTTGTTATCATTTGTCTAAGTAAATTCACTGAAAATAAGAAAAAAATACTTTAAAAATTTAAGAACCTAAAGTGAGACACTGTGTTCTCCAATTTTCACCTTGACCAATTAAGCTAAAAGCTAAATAGAATATCAATCTGAATTTGTAAATAAAACTCAAACGAACAGGGGAACTAACACACTATCGCCCAATATTAATAATGTATCTCCTATCTCCAGTTAACGTCTATCTCGTACTGTCCGACATATCTATCCAATCACTAACCTGCATGCCTACCTCCATCTCTGCCTATTTCAATCTATGGTAGCAATTTTTGGATTAGGATTGGTTATTAACATTGGGCGTAAGACGTCACGTCGCACTATGGGAAATCGAGATCTGTATCAGATCAAAAATCGATCACTTTTTTATTTGTTAAGATAAACAATTGGATTTTTGCACAGGCATAGAGTATGAAATAGTGCGTTAGGTGAAGTTCAGATATTATACTTTTATTGGGGAATATATATAAAAAAAATGAAAAGAAAAGTTTTCAGTAAATAATAGTAAAGATTAAAGGAATAATAGTAAAAATGTATTATTAAATTAGTTTATTATTATTCCCGACTGCTAAGGAAGAGTTATGTTTTTCGTGCGTATTTTGTATGTATGTATGTACGTATGTATGTATGCAATATTTTTTGTATTGTTTCTCGCTTGTATCTCCAGAACCGCTGAACGGATTTACATAATTGAGGTATCGTTATATTTGCTTTAGCAGCCCAAGTGTTCTTAGATAGGTAACGTTAAAAAACAATAATCATGGCGGCTGTGGGACGCCATTAGACTTACTGAAAAAAAAATTTTTGGTTTCGAATACTACAATATGGGTATCAAATTTAAGAGCTCAACATGAGGATTTCAAAAAGGTATTTCATGATTATTATTACTATAATGAATCCTAACAAAAATTTTGAAAAATAAAAAAATATTTATTAAAAAGCAAACACCCCGACTGCATAAATCTGAAAAGAAATTAACAAGCCCAATAGTTTATTAGGATGAACAGTCGGGATCTATAAGTAATTCTTCAATCAATAAAATCTTTACCAGGAACCTCAAATAATTTAAAGAGGTGCTAATTCTTCTCCTATTGAACGTAAACCCTGCACCTTCAATGTACGGAAGTAATAATTCACGCTTGAAACACTAACAGTATTCGTCATTTTGAAATTTAGTGAAAACACTTAATAATAAAACGTCTGTTAGTAATTTGATTACTAATATGTAATTGTTTTTTTAAATGAATTCACTCTTCATATAATTTCATAAATGAGGGTAGTGTGAATAAATGATTCTGCAAAATGTGTGCAAAATGAAGATAAAACGTCCTTTTATCAATAAATAACAATAATTTTATGGAAATTTACCGCAATCTAATCAATTAAATAGTAAAACATTAGAAACTACAATAGATAGAGTTTTCGTGTCCCCTGACTTGTATCGGAGTTTTCGTGATAACTTCTCAGTCTGCAGGTCTCTGCAGCTGATTTTTGGTAAATCTTATTTATGAATATGTGGACTATAAAACAATATCAAATATAACGCGTCGGGAGACGTCGGTAACTGTTAAAAGTCTCGATGAACTTTAAACACGTACCTTTTTTCTCTTCACTTATTGTTAATATTTTTTATAAAAATATAGTCACGATATCCACAATATAATATTTTTTTTAAAATCTACATACTATGGGCTCTTCAAAAATATATAACACTTTATACCTACTTGCTCATTTTTTTAAGGAAATTATGTTTAAAGTATCAAAGTGAACAACCTGAAATAGACATTCTCACGAATGACAATTTTTCACGATGAATAAATATATATTCCAAATGTAATTCACGAAAAAATTATTCATAACATTAAAGTTCCACTCTTATACTATTAATTAAAAAAAAAATTGTGCGTCATGGACGACTTTGAAAAAATGAATTTTGATCTGCCGTTGTTCTACCATTGTCCATAGTGCGTCGTACGACACATCTCTGGTGCAATGGTTGACGAGCTTGTGCTGGTGCCGGTCCGCCTCATACAAAAATGAGGAATACTGTATACCAAAGACACTACGTTTCCCAAATTTCGCAGAATTGTCGTTGAGTGACGAAACTCAACAACTCACTCTTATTGAATTAAATAACGATGAAAAAATAATTCCTCCCCCCTAATTGTCGTCCAACCGTCGACCACGTAGCCACGACCGCCTCAACACAAGTAATAAGTGCAATTTAAGTAACAAGTAAAATAAATCAGGGCCAACGACCGTGAATTTTAATGATAGATATCGCGAAGTCAACAAATAACGTGTCAAAATCCTCAAAAGGGCTTGAAAGGGCTCCACTGGCCCGGAAAGGAGGGTTCGGGATTTAATAAAATAAAATGGGAATATTATCGAATGGTGCCCGTCGAGAGTAATGTCCCGTAAGCTCTGCGTGGAGATGAATGGAGTCGCCGGTTTTTTTTATTTGTAGATATATTTTATACTATTCATTTATTGATTGATTAAAAATTATATATAGGTATATCACACTTCTCTGCTAGAACGATAATTGTAAAATCTTATATAATATTTTTAAAACAATTGCCACCTGCATATTTATTTTTTTATACAATTTTCAACTTAATGCTAAAATTTTAATGTATTCGACATTGAAATCTGTTGACATTGGAATTCAATTATTTTTTTAGCTTCGCGCTAACATAGCAGGTTAGGAAGAGGGAAGTTGTAAATGTAGAATTAGGAAATAAAAATGTTAAATATTTCCTCGAGTGGTTATCGAACCCACAACCTGTCGCGAAATGAAGTAGTGGTAGAATTTAACAACCTTTAACTGTTGACTCAATAGTTTTGGATCCTTTCTTCACTTGGGACAATGAATTATTTCTGCTCTGGTAAGACAAAGCGCATTAAGTTACAAAGACTTACCCTCACTCATTTGCGAGAAAAGCTAAAAAAACTATATACTAAACTATATTAAAATTAAGCTACTCCATTGAAATTCTGTTCAATAAAAATCTAATGTTGCGTCCATAAATCGGCATCCGTCAATGCGGATTTCATTGTCTTCACTACTTGAAGTCATTGTGGTTGGATTGTTATCGAATTTTACTCGTACGTGCGTGTGTGTATGTATGTATGTGAAATATTACCCCTAACCGACATTTTAATATTAAATAACAAGTAAAATGTTATTGAATTTACTCTTTTTGCAAATAAATATTGCTATTTGAGTTCCTTTATTTGAATAAGTACAACGGAAGTTAAATGTTTTCCTCACTCTCATATAAATACGACGAAATCAGTTTCATTAAATAATGTTTTTTTAAATAAATATTTAATATAAAAAAATATACTTTCTTTGTTCTATTTTAATCTATAACGGTAGGTTGCTATTATAATTTAACTTTATGTAAGACCATAGCGTCTGACTGTAAATGCGACGGTTGTGGATTTGATTCCCGCTCAGGGTTCTGTTTGGAGTGTGTTAACTCTGCCTCCTCCTACCAAAGCGACGAAATAAAATGTTTTCAAGGAAATATGCCCTTTAGCTCTGCCTCTAGCATTGTATTCATTAACTTTTATTAAAATATTCTCATTACATTCACAATTAAAATTACAAAATGCGTTCGCGTAAATTCATTCGAAAACGAAATCGCATTGAAGCATTTAAATGAAGGTCTATTGTTCGGTTTAAATGAAGGGTTTGACATTATAGCTTTACATAAAGTTGTAATAGGCTACATGAGTTGATTCACGCAGAGCATCACGCTTTATCACGCATATAGCAAGGACGGCTAAGACACTCCGTTCTCTGCCTTTCGAATGAATTACAGTAATGATAGTTAACACCGATTTTTGTCTTATAAGATAGCGGAAATTATTATAATTTATTTCTCGGAGTGAGAATCGAAGCAGATTTAATTTCACACAATTAACACTAATAACGGAAATACTCACAAAAATTCTATTCCTTCCCCATTTATACTATAAAATATATACATCTACAATAGTATACGCTATCAACATTAATCCTGTAACAGCCTTTGTTTCCGTATTCCAAATCACTTGCGGTCTTCTTAACTACTTTACTTGGGAATGAGTGGTTTATTGTTACCTTTACTTTACTTCTGTATGGGGATGAAATGAAATTACAACGTGAAATTACTGAAAAGGTCACTTCCTTGAGGACATTACAGTAAATGTGGAGGAAAATCTGTATTATTATACATAGTATTATATAGTAGCGACCCTCTCGCGACTTCGCCCGCTTAAACGTTTACGGTATAGTTGAATTATACAAAATCTTTACATAAATTGTTGCCTATTTGATATTCATTTATATCTGTTCTGTAGTTTTTGTGTTAAAGTGGAACATCCATCCTCACAAATTTTAACTTTCATAGCCTGCAGGTTGAATTTTCATAGCCTGCTATATGCGGGATAAAGCGTGAAGCTGGAAAAAAAAACACCCCAACAAAGTATATTTAAACATGAAAATTCTTAAATAAAGTGAAATTAGTAAACGTGCCCGTCGGATGTGCGCATCACTGTCCTTTGCATAAAAACCCTTTTATCCCTTAGGGCACTGCTAAAGAGCTCCCACGGTACGGCGACGACGTCGGATTTACTTACTTTATATATATTTTTATGCATAAGTATATTTTTAACTGTGGTGTGTGGGTGTGACGTTAACACGGGCGGTTGTGGGTTTGATCCCGACTTGAAGGAATGGATTATTATTTATTAATATTTTCATTTCTTCTCTGTGGCACCAAGGCCCGTAGTTTCGCCACTCAACACGCAATGCCTCGAAATATTCAACGGAAAGTGGGGAACGAAGTATCTTAACACTAGGTTCCCGCTGCCTACTCTGCTGTGTGCGGGATAGAGCTAAAGATAATTAAATTTATTTATTTTTAATTTAATATTTCATTAGGTCGACTTGTGACTTTTATTATATAAGAAACAATATGATACAGTTGCAAAATAACGAGACGTATGCAATACAATATATCATCCAGTTGGTACAATGATGAAGCCTTTGTCTGAATAGAACTCTGCCTCGACACCAGAGAGAAGAAATAAAAATATAAATTTAAATAAATATTTAATTTCTTCGAGTGGGGATCGAACCCACAATCACTCGATTTTGCAGCACGATAATGTTTGCTATTTACCAAACAGCGTCATCTATTGAAATATCCTATATCTTACAAAACAAAGTCGCTTTTCGTGTCTGTCTGTTGTTTCTAACTCTTCTTCTTCTAAATCACCCAACGGATTTTAATGCGGTTTTCACCATTAGGTCGAGTATTTTTCATAAAAGGTTTATATATAGTTTATTATTTGTACATTCTTATGTAAATTAACATAAATACGATAAATGTGTATAAAGTCCTACCCGTTGAGACACTTTCGCGCATGCGCTGCTTTAATGGTAAGTACTACATGAAAAAAATGTACTGGAGTATTGTTCCTCTTAATAAGATCTACAAAAAAGTCCGCGAGAGCATATTCGTATCTTTTAAGAATAACGTGTAGTGATCATTTTTCTGTCTAAAAATAATAATTTCAATATATTTTTTATTGTGAGGGATATTTTTCCATAATGGTATTAATCCTTATCCTTTAAAATACTTTATTAATTTTCTACGTTAAACGAAGATAAAATTTGCTTTTTACACTATTTCGAAATTGCGAATAGTTTTAGAGAAAAACGCATTTAATTGTTGACACATCACGCCGTTGACACATCAGCTGTGCCGACTCAAGTTTTACTTATCCCTTACTCTCAGCATATAAATAAGTATATTAGTTACGTTGGCCATTTAATGTAGATCAAAACTGTCTTTTACTGTTTTTCATTTTAATAAGTACTTTAGAAGTTGTTACAATATCAAAAAATCCTTGCTGCGAAACGGCTCGCCACTCGCCATGCGTCCGCCGCGCCCGCCTGCCTTACACGCATCGGTGGTTCAGTGGTAGAATGCTCGCCTGCCACGCGGGCGGCCCGGGTTCGATTCCCGGCCGATGCATTCTATTTAATTTTCCTCACAGGCAGCCACGTAGTGCTTGCTTTTCATCAGGGACAGAATACCCTCTTCAGCATTAACCACAAGCTCGAAAAAAAAAACCCGCCTGCCTTTATAGCAACGAAGATTTAGATGCGTTTGCACGTATTGGATAATTGGAGTTGAATGTATTATTTCAGCGCGATATATTTGGTTTCATATTTTTTGTAGTAGTTATTAGTAGGTAGGTTTTTGTTTATAATTTCTTCCGTTTAAAAATAGTCATTTAACTATCTAAAAATAGTCATTTAAATATATTTTAATAAGTACTTGAAAAGATTAGTAGCACAGATTTAAAATTACGGTACCTACTAAAAAATCCTTGCTGTGTAAAACAATTGGAAAATCCTTATTGAAACTACGAAAATGCGGGTTGCATTAGGGTTTAATTAATTTTCACATTATCTTAAGTGCTTTGCAAACATACATTATATGAATAATCCAGTAGTAAAAGCGGGCGAAGCCGCAAGAGGGTCGCTAGTTGTAGTATAAATAATATAAAATATTAATAGCTATATGGTGTCTACCTCTAGACACTACGTTCCCCCTGCCTATCCTGCTTTATGCAGGATACTACGTAAAGCTATAAAAAACTTGAAATGCAGACTTGAATTCAAAAAGAACTAGTAAAATATAAAATAAACCAAAATTATGTTTCATCTACAGCGCCATCTATAAGTGCTTAATGAAAAATAATGACATTGTCTAAGCTTGAATCAAGAATCAAAACATGCAAATTCCCAAAAGGCTCTGCAGATGTCGTTACAGGCAGTGTAACGACCTAATTACCTAAAATATAGTTTATGAATAATTTTCTTATAATTTTGTGCCGTTCGAAGATAATTCCTCAAAACCTCAGTGTAAACTTTTGCGATATAAAAGAGTTCCTCGTGTTCAGATACACTGTTCGCCCTTTTTCCACCTAATTTGAGACAGTACGTGTTAAGCGGTGGGACTCTGCGCAGTGTTATGTCCTATTAATAAAGCGAGGAAAAGCAAATTATTCATCTTTTTCAGTCGGAATCAAAACCCACAAACGTCGTTATCATTTATAGTCAAACATTACGGCGCTGAGATAGCTTAAATGAATTAAACATTCCATTCTGCATTGTTAAATTTGTCAGCAATATAAGAGTAAATAAAATCTTCATATTAAAAAAACTATACTTTTAATATTTACACGTTACAATTATATGTATTAACTATAGAACTTATTGTACATTAATGAAGACAATTTCAAAAAATCATTTACAAAAATTTTATTAAGTTTCATGATTTTTCATTTCTTATGAGTTTTCGATTTTATTCAAAAATTACACAGAAAGAATTAAAATTACATTCGAACTATAAAATATCATGTAATACAATAGACATAACAAACATACTTGGTTTAAAATAATCTTCATTAATATTGCTCAAATGTATCTTATAAAACTTATTTTTTATATGTAAATAGTAAGTCTAATATAAAAAAATACTCTTTTTCTTATATATAAAATCTCCATATCACAATATAGATTCAGTACATCGCCCTCAAAAGTTCGAGGAAAAAGTTCTGAAAGTATATATTATATTTATTTAAACTTAATATAACCCATTAAATGCATTTTTTTTACGAAATAACTTTACTATATGTAGAATATTTCAGTAACATAACCTTATCTGTCTATTAATATCGTTAATATAGTTTAAAATCTGCCGTTTTGAGTATAAAAGAGAGCATTGCTTAAAAGCCTTCCGAAAACTATTTTAAAGTGTACGGAACACTAACGTATAGAGTTTTTTTTTTACTTTATTGATATTTTAAATTTCCTCTATTTTGGGAAAAACATTCTAGACTTAGCTAATTATTTCCCTAATAATTACGATTTTCAAAATGTGAGTATCAAATTTTCTATAATTAGTTCGCCAATTTATCATCTAAATTACGTAAATATCTACTTAAAGATTCCGATGTACTTTGCAAGATGCTCAAGCCCAATCTGTATTTGAATTCAACCAGTCTTTTAATAAAGTCGAATATACCACCATTCGTTAATGGAGGGTATGTAATAACTTCTGGTGCATATGTTGGCTTTGGTCGATGTGGTACAAATGGAATAGATGGCGTTGTTTCAGACTTGGCTTCAGTTGTAGTTTCTGTTTTCACGTTTTTAACTGTGGAATCCTTGGAATTGTTATCAATTATCAAAGGACTATATTCTTCCTCCAATTTAGTTGTTGGGAACACTTCGTAAACTTTAAAAGATTTAGTGGTTACATCTAATTCGTTGGACATGTCAGTTTCTGTGTTTTGTTTCTTGTCATCTATTGGGAGAGTTGAAATACTTTCAATAACTTCATTTTTTATTGTACTCGATACATCTGTTTGTTCTTCCTTACTTGGATCTACTGATACAGCGTAAACAGTAAAAACATTCTTCGTTTCGGGTGTTGTTGCGTCATCTTTTTTTAATGCTATCATTTCTACAGGCGAGGGTGATATTGGTCCAAATAATCCATCGTCAATTTCATTGCTTATAAAAATCTCGTTGTCTTTATTTTCTCTAGCTGCTTTCAGAATTTCTTCAATTGAACCAACGACACTCCGTTTGCGACGTACATTTCTGCGTCTTCTACTTAATTTCCTTGGCCCATGCTCAGGTACTACTACTGGTGTTGCTGATTCAGTTAATTCCTTTGGTACATTTCCTACTACGAATTTATTATCAGCTGTTCTAAGGTCAGTATTAGTTTCATCTGAATATTTGTCGTTTTCTGCTTCTTCTGCCTCACTATTTGAACCTAAGTACATCGATGTAGGGGAATAAGTCACAGGGCTACTAGTTGATTCACCGTAAAATTGAGTATCATACGGATATACAGGTTTGAAATCAGCGTCTCCGGAAGGTTTCACACCATATACTACTGAGCTTGACATGTCACTTCCATATGACGATATAGCAGAAGGTCCTGTTTGAGGAGCTGCATATATAGGTTCCACAGCAGGATAAGGTGTATACGTTTGAGGTTTTTCATATTTCTTTTCTGTCGTGTATGCATGACGAGTTTCATATTGGTAGCGATTATAATTAATCGGTTCAGGATATACAGCACCATGTGCTATACCTGTCTTTTGTTGAGGATAATGCACATTACGATTTGGATCATAATTGTTAGCTACTTGACGATATCTTATATCTTGATCTTTTTTGGCTGGCTGATATCTGTTTATGTAAGCTGTTTGGCCGGCGTAAGGATTGAATTTTTGCTTTGAATGTATAGGCATACCAGCAAGGACAGTTCCAAGCATTTCTTCTTCAGGTTGTCCATTACCTTCACTTGCGTATTCCTCGGCATTATGTCTGTAAATATCGTCCTTTTTGTCGACTTCAATAGTACGCCTTACTGGTGTAGCGAAAGGATACAAAAGGTAACTGGCAATACCTACAAGACCAGCCAGTCCTATGACTCCGACACCGACTGACGGCATTACTTCTCTAGAAAGGTAATTGTATATTTGTGTAGTAAATGGCCCCGTACCGGTATTTGGTTTCTTTGTAGTCTTATTTACTTTTGTTTTATTGGCAGTTTTGACTTCTGTTGAAACTGCTGTTTCTGTTGAACTTTCAGCGACGGGTTTCGTGGTTTTGCGTTTCTTTGTTTTCGTTTTCTTTTTGTTTGATGATCTTTTAGGTTTTTTAGTTGTCGTAGCAGGTGTACTAATTTCTAACTCAATTTCTTGTTCCTTAGGTTCTGCGGGCAACAGCGCTGACTCACTAAAAACTGGAGCTACTGAAGTTGTTGTAGTACTTACTTTAACTTTATTTTTATTATTTTTCTTCGCTGGTTTCGATGTTGATTTTACAACGGGGGTGACAGAAACTAGTGGCTTTGTAGTAAGTGCTTCAGTTGATGGCGCTAAAGTGGTTGTACTAACTGTACTTGTACGAGTAGCAGAATTTTTATTTTTTTGAACGTTAGAAAGTACAGTATCCTTAATTTTATTATAAACATTTTCATTTATTGCTGAACCTCCAGCTATTAAGTCAGCTTTGTTTGTGCTGCCAATAATCGGTCGTTTTGCGTTTGATATTTTGTTTTGTTGCTTTTTCGTTTTATTTTTGCTTACTACTGGTTTTTGTTTCTTTTGAGTTTCTTCTATCTTTGTTGGTTCCGTTGAAACAGAATCGTTATCTTTGTTGACAGGATTGCTTAATAATATCCAAGTAGATATTCCTTCTTTAGTTGTTGAAGACTCATTTGACGCTTCTCTGTTTTCTAATTCCAATTCTTCCATCGTGACTGGTACTGCGACACCTGCATGCGAATTTTCTACTGATTCATTGCTGTCGTCCTTTCTAGTTTTAATCTTTTGTTTCTGAGCGATCTGCGTTTTTAATTTTGGTGGTATTCTGATGTCTGGCACCGCTGCAATTGTATGAGTTTGGTTATTTTTGTCTAGTAATTGTGTTGCAACTTTTTTAATAGATTCTCCAATTATTGGTAATTTATTCTTGACGTCTCTAGCAGTATTTTCGTTTGTTGGCATATCATTTTTCTTTTCATGACCCTCGTTGATACTGAAATTTAAAAAAAAATAGTTTAGAGGTTGTTATATATTATGTAAGGATATCTTTGCTGTTTTTATGAAATCAATTAAAGGAAACTTTCAAAATGAAACAAATGTTTTATTTATTCAATACTTTATTAAAAAATAAATAAATTGAACTTGTAATTATATGCTTCATTATATATGTACAAAGCTCTTAAGAATATCACAAACATTACTTCATTTAATTAATATATTATATATAAAAAAAATGTAATAGATATAAAAATATAATATGTTATGATGTGAATTTTATGAAAAAAAATAAAACTTTACTTTTTTTTCATTATGAGAACTTAAGATTTAAGCATTCAATATAAGATAATTTATGTACAGTTGTTACAGTTCTAAAGAAACAGCCAAAAATATTACCATATTTTTATCTGCAACATTACTTTAGAAAAAAAATTACTTTAGTAATATGTTTGAATTTTATAAGAATAAAAATGTCAATGTAAAATTACAACTAATGTTTATTTTTTTAAATAAGGTAAAGTCTTCATCCTATACCATATGGGTATAATACTTCTAAAGTTTACTTATAAGATTAGTAATTGGGACTGTAAAATTAAAAAAGGTGAAAATATTGCGATTTGGGAAGAATATTTAATATACTACAAATAAAATATATCATAAAAATTACTTCGCTTTATGAAGGCCAATCATGGCGCAAGGGCACAAAATGTGTCCATAAACGCGACTGGTTTGTGGGTTTCAATCCCCACTCGAGGAAGTAAAATATATATATATTTTTTTCGAGGCAAAGCGCGGCGTTGAGTTCCGCCACTCAGAAATGAGAATGGAGTGTCTTATGTGCTTCTTGTGTATTGTGTGCTTATCCTGCTATGTGCGGGATATAGTTGACGCTCAAAAAAAACAATAAATATTACTCTGCTATATGCATTTCGAAAGTAATCATTTTGTATTTTGCCATTTTTCTTTAACATGAACTCTATGAAAATGAAAATTAAACAAAGAGCAAGAGAAAAATGTTATTAATTTAAAGTCGTCCGAAACATAACTTTCATGATTAGGTATCTCCTATTATCGGGGTGAGTAAAAAAATAATACATCCGTCCATCCATTTGTGACAGACCAGAGAAACATCTACATTATAAATATGTATATACAATATACATAAACAAATCGCCGATAAATAATATTCGATTACCTATATAAAATACACGCTTTAATGAGATTGATCCAAAATCCAAATCTATCTCGACGCCTTTATGTTATTTTATCACAAAATTATGAGATTTTTTAAAAAGTGTGTGTATAAATTTATAATTTCATTTCTTTTTTTTCTTCCGATTTTTGTGATTATTATTATTATTGTTTCTTCTGTGAACGTTTAGGTTCTTGGTTATTGACTTTAATAGATTTCCTACAACATCAAACCATGGAAACTGAAAGTAAACGCTGTGATTATCCATAACGCTTCTCATACTTGGCTGCCATTTTCTGTTATTAGGAAAAGAATTTAAATACCAAGCTTTGTTGTAATCGTCCCATTCCCAGTACGGCTTATAAATCTGATATTCTGGTAATTCTCTAGCAGAAAAGGCCCACGGTGTAAACAGAGCTGCTAAACCTGAAGCACCAGCAAATAATAAAATAATTGGGGTTAAAATAAACGATAAAGCACTAAAACTGAACGGATTGATAGCTGCTAGCCAACTAAATACGCTAATAGCGGGCTTAAAGAACTCTATAACAGAGGAAAAAATATCATCGTCATCATTTGGTCGACCTGGTTTTGTGTATGTGGATAGTGCAGAAGTAGGAGAAGCAAAATTAGCTGGTTCTGCTGATTCTGCTTCTACATTGTTAGCAGCATTATAATTTGATAATTCCAATTCTTCATTGGAAACATCTTCAGTTTGCTCATCATTTTCTTGTGATTCTTCATAGTCAGCCGGTGCTTCATCACTACTAGAATCATCTAGCGGTAAGCCAAAAACATCAGTTAAAGTTGTATCTGTATCTTCCTCAGACTCAACTACAACATTTTTGTTTACAACATTAGTGTTGACAGCTATGTTAAGGTCAGGACAAGCTTCCTTGCCTTGACCTTGAAAAGTATTATTAAGAGTTACAAATATAGTAGGACAATCGTCAGAGGAACCGCTGTATTGTTCAGGTCTAATCACTATTCTGTCTGTGTAACCCATTACTGGTGGAAATGTTGTTACATCAAAAGTGTTTGAGGGATATGGGGAGAAGTTATTAACGCTGTGGTAACTGGGTGGGTCTTTTGGTTTATTAGCTTTTATAGGTTTTTTATTAGGCCTTTTATTGGGTTGGTAATTAATGTGGTCAGACCAAGGCTTTGGGTATCCAACATTTGTTATAATAGGTGTCGGCCTAGGTGTTGTAAAGACATAATTTGGACGTGTTACATAAGGATCTGCTATGTGAACATTAGAAGAATATATATGAGATTCTTCATATTGTGGTTGGGGCTTACTGTATGTAACAGTGTATTGTTTATTATTTGACTGTGTATACAATAAGTTTTTAGTATTTTCTGTAGATTCATCATGCATTTCAGTACTAGTACTAATCGGTATATTTACACTTGTTAATGTATTTACTAAAGTACTTTCCCTTTCTTCTGATATAGTAGTGTCGTGGGAAATGTCTGAGTCATCATACTTTGTATTGTCCGTCCATTTCGTAACAACCTTTTTAATCACGGGCTTATTTGCATTTTTTATAGGAAAAAGTTCGTTATGGTAATTTGTATGTTTTAGATTGTTTTGTGTTGCATGATTTAACCTAATTTTACTTATTTTACGTATAACACGACTTGTTCTTAATTTTGGGTTAATAAAGGATACATTTAAATTGTTAGCACTCTCTAAAGATATATTATCGACTAAAGATGTCCTACTTAAATTGCTTATGTTGTTTAACCTTAAAATATACTCAAAGGGTAATTGAAAACTAACATTACTATGCTTATAACTATACCTTGGTGTGACATCGGTTGATTTATCGATGTCAACATTAACTTCTAAAGTAGTTGATTCGATTTGAGGTCGCGAATATACAAACTGAGCAAATAAAACTAACACTAAAACTAGAGTCCACTTTACACGATCACTTTTTTGCCGCGACATTTTTGTCGTCACGAACTGTACCTGAAATCAAAAGAAAAAACATATTAGCACTCTTTTTTATTTCCTTATTAAAAAATAAATGAAATATAATAGTAGGTATCGTTCTGCACGTAGTTCTCCAAACGATATTATGTGTTGCACGCAATGTATACGTATATGTTTTTTTTAATTTATATCTTCCGCTGCATCCCATACATATCACTGCAGAGAGAGTAAACGTTCCCATTTAGACTCTTTCGTTCCCCACTTTCCACTGAGTTCTGAGGCATTGCGCGTTTAGTAGCGGAACTCAACGCTGCACTTTTCTTCGTTACCAGAGCGTGTAATAAAAATATGGATATTAGTGAAGTTATATAGATATTACAGTTTGACGGTTTTCCCCGTATTGCAGGTAGGCGAAAGGGAATCTGTGTTTAGACACGGCTTCAGAAATAAAATGGCCATATCAAAATATTTTTTAAGAAATGTCTTTATATTTATACATTAGTGTTTTATACCGTTGTCCACAACGGGAATTATAAAAAAACATATAATATATAAACCTTTCGAATAGGTAAACTGAAACCGTTATCTAATTAACGTCGTATGATATTCCGTTATAACGAGTAATATTCATAACTTCCTGTATTAACAACGTTATAAATTATTTGACGTACAAAAAATGAAACATGTAACTCTTTATATTGAATAAAATTTTTAAAATTTGAATAATTGTTTTTAAAGTTTAAGTAACAAAAGAAAAATATTTAGGGCATCATTTAGAAAAAATACCAAAAAATACGATCCACTTGTCTCAGTATATCCACTTGTTTTAGCATAAATTTAAATCACTCCGTTAAGACACTTCGTCCCCCACTTTTTGTCCAAGCTTCGAGACGTAGTGGAACGTTACGCCTAGCTTTTTACCATAACGATTTCATTTCAGAACATAATTTATTCCTTCGAGTGGGAATGAAATCCACAACCGTCGCGTTTAAAGACTCTCCTNGGCTTCAGAAATAAAATGGCCATATCAAAATATTTTTTAAGAAATGTCTTTATATTTATACATTAGTGTTTTATACCGTTGTCCACAACGGGAATTATAAAAAAACATATAATATATAAACCTTTCGAATAGGTAAACTGAAACCGTTATCTAATTAACGTCGTATGATATTCCGTTATAACGAGTAATATTCATAACTTCCTGTATTAACAACGTTGTAAATTATTTGACGTACAAAAAATGAAACATGTAGCTCTTTATTTTGAATAAAATTATTTGAATTTGAAATATAATTATTTTTAAAGTTTAAGTAAGAAAAGAAAAATATATAGCGTACAATTTAGAAAAAATACCAAAACATACGATCCACGTGTCTCAGTATGTCCACTTGTCTCAGCATCGTGTAGCATTTAGATAGATTTAAATCACTCCGTTAAGACACTTCGTTCCTCACTTTCCGTCCAAGTTTCGAGACGTATAGTATATGTATACTTATAGGATAGTATAAGAGATATGAGACGTATAGGATAGTAGTGGAACGCTACGCCTGGCTTTTGACCATAACGATTTCATTTCAGAACATAATTTATTCCTTCGAGTGGGAGTCAAACCCACAACCGTCGCGTTTAAAGACTCTCCTGCTCAAGCCTTTCTCATAAAAATATAAATATTTACTTAAAGATATTGTGGTTGATGAGAATATGAAAATCAAATATTGTTATTCAACAAACTCACTTTTGTGGTTGGGAAGACACTTTCATTTGCGCATAATGTCTACCCAGTTGTGACGCATAAGCTTTGTCAATAAAAGTTTCCTTGTATTTTGTTTAGAACAAAGCTTTTTAGTTTTAGTACAGAAAGTACTACTTAAATAGTTGATTGTGTTTAGATTTTTTAAAAAAAGAATGATAATCATTTAAAAGTTATTATTCCGGGTAGAAATTCAAAGCCAGGCCCACTGTATTACAGTCAGGTAACTCTATCTAAACGTTTTTTTAGCTTTATCTGTATCCTAGCACATAGTATCGTAGGCATAGCACATCAATTTTTATATACATAATTACAGTTACATCTTTTAATATATTAAAATTTCTAGTACCAGATAAGACACTTAAAATGGGGACAGAAAACAACGCGTAGCGTTATCTCTTTTTATTTTTCATCTTAAATACTTTTTACGTTATCGTGACATTTCGTTACGGAAAGGCTAACGACCTAACGGCCCTGACCGAAACCGGAATAACATTACTGACCGAATAACGAAACTAGTTTGCAGTCTCCGATTTAGAGGTCTTTACCAAATATTTACGCCACTTTTATAAAGCTTTATTAATTTAATTTTAATTCAATCAATAAAAATATTTAACAAAATTTGATGTATGGCTTGAGCGCGTAGTTAAGTCCCGGTACTCAATACGCAATATCTAAAAATTGGTCAGGAAAAACGAAAAGGAATATTTTAATATTAGATATGTGTAAAATATCTTATTTTTCCATTACCCAAAGACTTACTAAAGAAGCGCTGGCAGAGGCATCGCTTTATTATATTAAGGACTATTACTGAAATTGTGAAGAAATATCAATGTAAATCATTTATAATATTTTTTTCAATCCTAATTAAGTTTATTAATTTAATATCGTTGTGTTATATAAAAAGTAGAAGTATCTTAGAGAAAATTAAACATAAAAACTAAATAGCTCACAAATACATGATATCGTTGAACTCTTTTATATGAAAAGTCAACAAAATGTTAAATGTGCCAATTTTTGTCACTTGTATTTTTGAAAATTTGGTATGCGAACCATCAATCAATATCCAGTTCTATTTTTATATTAAATGAAAATACAGCAACAATATGGGATGTTCCGAAAGTAGGAGCAGATTTGTACGATTTGGTAATATTAAAAACCGTCAAGATTTTTTATGTCTCTTTTCTGATCCCCATTCACAGCCTAAGCTGCCTGCTTAAAAGCTTATTTCTTAGCTTAACGCTGTATTTTAGTAGGGTAGACAGAGGAACCAGGAATACCCCGTTGCTATTAAGAAACTTACGTTCTCCGCTTACATTCACAGCGTGAAGCTTAAAAAAGACTGAGGTAATCTTTGTTTTGTAAAATGAAGTGCGGCGTTGAGTGCCGTCGCTAATAATCAAAACAGATATGAAAAATATAAAATTATAACAATGAAAGTAAAATTTAGAAATTTTCATTTATTTTTGAAAAGAATCAAATCTAATTGAATTAACTGAACTTGCTGATGAATCATTACATTCGGTTCATTAAGTTCTTATAAGATATCCTTTTAGCAGCAACCTACTTTTACTTTTATGAACTTTCATTCAGTTTCTTTGAACATATCATATTCTTTCTCTTACTAATTTAATATCTTTAGTATATAACCTTAAAAGCGACAAGGCTTTGAAAATATTAAACAAAAAAAATAGTTAAATGAATCATGGCCTTATTAGAAAACAAATTATATTGTAAGTGACATATTAAATTTAAGGCAAAGCGTGGTGAATTCCACTGCAATATGCAATACCTTCAGAATTCGATGGAAACTGAAGAATAGAAGTGTCTTAATAGGAACGGAGTGCTTTAACACTAGATTCCCACGTTCCCTATGCCGGGCGGAGTAGTTGAATTCGACACTGCGTTTTTTCTCGGTTTTTTCATCAGAGGGAAGAAATAAAGAAGAATACATATTTCATTCCCTGTTTCAATGCATTTACTACATATATTTTTATGATTGACTCTACATCTATACTACGGCATCAAATAAAGATTCTATTAAACAAAATTCTTCAAGAACTTCCTCAACATCAAAATATACATTAAATTTAAGCTAAACACGACAAACCTAATATAGTTTGCCTTTTCTGTACATGGAAAACCAGCGGATCGAGTAGAAATGAGAACGCATTCCGATGCGCGCGTCTCCAGTTATATGATTAACATAATGGTCATGGTCGGCATATCTTGGGTTCAATTCATAAGATGCTGCGAGAGCGTTTTTCAATAAAAAATCTTTTATCTTTTAAATGTTTTAAGTTTATTTCAGGGTATTTTAGTTTATTTATTTCTTAGTTTTAGGATAATTGTGTGTAATTTTTGTTGTAATCATGGCGTGGTCGTGCCTTCTTTTCCCATTGCACTTATATTATCTTCAATTTCCTGATTAGTTAGACAAAGCGAATTGCAAAAGAGGAAAACAGTGTCTTAACATTAAGTTCTCCTAGCTTAGTTTGCTAAAAGAGGGACCCTAAAAACTCATTATTATATATTTCTGTATACTATAAACAAACGTGTATTATTCTTGACATAAGAAATATTCTGTACTAAGAAATTTATATTTAATGTTTTAAAATAAAATAAGATATAAATAACAGGCCAATCCGCCTTAAATTTAAGTGGTTATCAATTTTAATTTTTCTGTCGTTTTTACGCTACATCGGGGGCAATTGATGAAGATAATATTTAGTAAAAAAGAATATAAAAGTTACTTTTTTATTTAACCTTATTATTTTTTTGTTGAATACTTCGTTATTTATACTGTGTGTACCTTCAAGAACCTATGTTTACAGTCCATTTTATTGCAATAGAGAACTCAAATTGCAACATTCTTAAGTATCATTCTAAGGATTTGGTGCTTCCCCACCCACAGACTAAAATACTCTTAGAAAATTAACTTAAAAAATTGGAATTTGATATGCAAGTATATAAGGGAGTATAGGGTAGCACTGAAAGACGATTTCTTGAAATTCTTATACTCTACGTTCTTAACTTACAAGCTTTTTCCTGTTTTTTTCCTTTAAATTTTATTAATAATCGTTTTTAATAAGTCAAACTAAAATATATCCAAAAGAGAAGTGAGTCATTCCCAAGACAAATATTAGATTACTGGGAAGTCTCAGCAATTCTAATCAAACAAACTTTATGAGACAAAGTAACGGGTGACGACTAGTATACATATTTATTTACCTCCAAGTACTTTGGGGTTAACAAACACGTGTGTTGTCACAATAATAACAGAGCGATCCACGGAAACGCTTTCCAGCTTATGTCACTGTATGGGCGGTTGCCATTGTAATGATAGAGTCCTATGTTACGCTTTATTTACTTCCTTCGAAATATTATTACTGTGTTACAAAATGTATGTGAAATGTGTGTGTGTGTCTGTCCTTTCCGTTACATTATAGAAGCTATGGCGGAGGAGGATTGCGCTTGGTTGTAATCGTCGAGGTCGTGTGTTCAATCCCAGCTCGAACGAAAATTATATTTAAATTATTTTTGTTTAAGTTCGTTTCGGTCGTTTTAATAATAAAAATAAATTTCTTTGGAGGACAACGAAGCAATTTTTTTTATATTTTGACACTAACGACTTACTTTTTTTTATATACACGATAATCTTAATTTCATGTTGTATTTCTCTAGAAAGAATCAATATGCATATTGTATTTATGTTTATTGATGTACCTGCCTTTTTTATTTAATTTTTATTTTCACTACACTGTTTTGTCTTTTTAGCTATTTTGTACTTATTTACCTATACAGATTGGGTGGAAGAGAACTCGTCTAGAGATAATCCACTGTTGTAAATGAAATTACTGAATGTGTACTCTATTATCTATGAGTTACTATTATTAGTGCCATAAAGAATATACATAAGTATAATAGTTTAATAAGTCGAATAATTTTTGCTCATTTCTCAACAAACATTCGAGATAAGAACCCAACACCTTTATTGTTAAGCCAATAACCACTGTACCATAACAATCAACAAATGAAAGTTCTTAGACTAATTTAGTATAGGAATCAATTGTTTTAATGTCATAATGTCTGGTCCCGTTGCTTCACGAATTATATGGAATGTAGAACATAGCCTTAAATGCCCACTTTGTTCTATAACCTAGTTGAATGACCTGATTCATATTGATTTATCTTAATACATTTGTTAGGTAACTATAGAGACGTAAGTGACAAATCACTTCGCGAATAATTTATTTTCTGACCATTTTTAGAGTTTCGTACCTTAAAAAATCTGACTCGCAACTTAACCAGTATTTTTTCTTTGCCATATATAATGTTATTGTATCTGAAATATCACAGGCTGGAGGGTCAAGGTCTTTTTTTTACATCCTGCATCCTACGGTAAGTTTGATAGAGTGACGGAACTTAACACCGCATTTTGTCTTATAACCAAAGCGAGAAAATGAAATTAATTCGTTCCCTCGAGTGGGAATCGAACCGACGACGTCATTTCAATTAGAATTGGCTATACCGCCACGACGGTCTCTTCAATCATTCATTATTAATAATTAATTAAATAATCCTGTAGATATTAAGTTAAACAAAATTGTGTTTAAAACTAGAGAAATATATGAAAACTTTTAATAGTCGATAGTTGTAAAATATACTAAGTAACTATAGCAGTTGTATATACAGGCACCGGCTGCTGTTTTCTCTACCAAGATGTGTATAAGCTAAGACAGAGCGAAAGTAACCCTAATATCGGGAAACACAACACTAACCACAGACCTACATTCAATAGAGATGCCACTTTCACCTACTTTTGCCATTTTGTGTAATGCAATATGCTCTTGTTGGATTCACGCATTATCCCGAATGTAGCAGAGGGAATCAAGTGTTAAGACATTAGAAGGTGTTCTTCACGTATCACCCAAATTTTCAAAATGTGTTGCGTGGCCGCCATGCTTTGTTTTGATACCAGAGCGAGGTATTTGCATTGCAAAAGGCATTTGAACGTGGTGGGATTTGAGCCTGGGCTTTTTAAAAAATAATTATATAACGTGCTACCATATATATATTATTTTTTCAAAGTGTTTTTATTATTGTATTTGTATTTGGTATACCTAACATTTGTAATTCAGTTTTTTTAAAAAACAAAAACTATAATATTAATCAAGTATTATAATGAAATCAACTAGTACATACGAGTATGTATATGTAATATGTAATTAATCATCCTAGTTGAAGTTCGGTTTACAAAACCAAACATAATTTAAAATATAACAAATTACATTACAATTACAAAGACTAAAACATTATACTATGAATTGACTTGATTTTGCTCGCAATAATTATGATATTAAAAGGAAAATGTTTAATTAATTTACATCTACTTAGATAGGTACGCGTAAATATATCGTATATAGTATATCTAGTGGGAATTCTGTAATAACAAATAACCTTTATTTTGCTCTACAACCCGTTCTATATTCCCGCGATAGTCCCATAAAAATCGGTTCAGCTGTTTCGTAATTTGTAAGTTGGACAACAATAACACTTGGAAAAACACGATTATTTAGAATCTTAGACAGACACTTCAATTTTATTTAAATATATAAATTAAATTATCTATTTGTAATATAACCTACTTGAAATTCAAACTGAATATGTAAGAAATGAGTCATGTTATAGTAATTGGGTTTAGAGAAATCTCTTCTAGTTCTAGCTATCACAGCTTACATAGTTACATACCTTCCTTTGGAAGGTCTGAGTTAATTTAGAACGTTAGTAAGAGACTTATACTTATAATAGAGGTAGAGTCGAATGTAGGAAATGCAAGTTTTGTTATAGTATTTGAACTTTTTAGTTTTTTTTTAAATTTTAGCACCGAATTCGATACAATGCATTTTAGTGGCGCAACTTAACCTACGCCGTGGGAGGATTAAAAAAAGGGTACTTTTTATAATTAATAAATATTTTTAAAAAAATGGCTTGCCTTGTTACCAATGATTATTTTATTAATATTTTATTTAAGTCTAAGTGTATTTTAACAACTGCCTAAGTATTTTATTATCAAATCTTATACATGATATAGGAAAAACTGTATGTAGTCAATGTATAATAAAATAGCTTTACATTCTTTACCATAATATACTACGTGCTATATTTTTTGGATATTGAACAAGTACATGTTGAAGTGCTTTGGAAATAGTTCCCTATGTACTTTGTTGTAACGGAACATTAGGTTATTAAATACCTAATGTAAATATAAAATGTATTTTTATTGGTACCGTATAAAATATTATTTTTAACTCTCCTCACCTATAATCCTCGATATTAACTCTTTCCATAAAATTATAAATTTCCCAAATAAAAAAAGATGATTTAAATCAAAACAATTTCTAACTTACCGTTACAAAAACCCGTTGGTGCACACACGCGTTGGACACAAGCTACACGATTCAACTGTCAGCTTCTACGACCAACGGTATATCGGACTACTTCCGATGCGGTACTTATTTTACTTATACGAGTATATTACGATACGATAACTTTATTTATATGATAAGATTTTTGATTAAGGCAGAGGTGTGACTGTAAAAGCGACGTTAGTGTGTTCGATTCCCATTAGGGATAATAGATTATTTATATTTGATCGCTCTGGTAAACAAAACTCGTCGTGGAGGTGCGTTACTCTACTCGAATAAAGATTTGAAAATTGAACGAAAACTGGGGAACGGAATTGTCTTAATGGGAACGGAGTGTCTCAACACGACATTCCTTCTGTCCACCCTATACTCAGCTAGCTTTCTTGAAGATTCTCTATTCCTATTAAGACAATGCCGTTCCCCACTTTCCGCCAAATTGTACGGTGAAACTTTATTTGTGCATAGAACTCCACAAATTGGAAAATTTAACCTATTTAAGTATTTAATTATAATATTATTATCTGCATAGTATGAAAGTTTCCGATTATAATTTATTTTTATTATTAGGGCATATGCGAGCGAATGTAACCGTGACAGTTCTGCGTTCGATTCCCACTCGGGGGAATGATATGTTTCATAATTTCATTTTTTCGCTCTGGTGGTAACGAGATAAAGCACGGCTTAAGTGGTGGACCACTCGACACGCAAGGTCTCCAAAATTCGGCGGATAGTGTGGAACAGAAGTCTCTTAATGAGGACTAGGTTCCCGGGTCTCCCCCGCCTACCCCGATACGTGCGGGATACAGCGTGAAGCTGAAGTAAATATTTATTATCATGCGTGAGGTATACGAGCGTGTAAAAGTGGGGTTTTACTAACACACCATATGAATAATTAAGGAAGAAAAATAACGCGTCACTTTCTTTGTTTATCAACTCAACGTTTTAGCGATCATTGACCTCTAACTAACAATTTAAACAAATCCTTTATATAAATGGTATATCACGATTGTAAATTGTTCTATCCATTCTTACAGTTTTACAACTTTGCACCAAATTTTCGAGGCACTGCGTGTTGACTGGTTAAATTCACTTGTCACGCTTTACCTCCTTACCTGAGCGAGGAAATGAGAATATTAAATATTTCATTCCCTTCCGTGGGAATCGAACCCAAAACCGTCGCGTATACAGTAGCGCCACTACGAAGATTTGATTTCTTTGACGTCGTCGTAGTGCAAATGGCACGTGACTGAGTAATTACGATATAAGTTCAAATTTCTTTTTATTTAGCTTCATACGGTAATCTTTTTTATGCAAAAATCAAGGCAAACGAGCGTACTCATTCCTCGAAAATTTTTCGGAGCATGGGGAGACTAGAACAAAAATATTATTAAATAGTATGTTTCCTCTGCCTACAGTAATATATGCGGGATACAACGTGAAGCTTTAAGAAAGTCACCCAATTTTGAACATAAAATAGCACAAACTTACCAATAATGACTGTTCTATACTAGCGTTCAAAGATAAACAGAAAAGCAATAATTTGATTCAGTGAACAAGGTGAACGCGCCATCTATGCTGTACAATAGGAACTAGATAATGAAATCATGATTAAAAATGAAGATGGCGCTGTCTATGTTTTAAGTTATTACTTATTTTACTAGATGGCGCTTACGAACAATGCTATAAACGATTTTTTTAAATTAGTAAACATAATATTTGTGAAGATATGTCAAAGATTTAAAACCCATATGGGATGATGAATTAAAATATTGCGGCTAGTTTTTTTCTGAACATGTCCATTGGCCACTATTTATAAAGTAAAAAAATATTTATATTAAGACTCTCCGTTCTCAATTAAAACACTTTCGTTCCGCACTTTCCACCGAATTACGAAGGAAATAAAAAATATTACTTGTTCATTTCCTCGACTGGGAATCGACCCCACAACCTGTCGAGCTTACAATCGCAAGCTTATGCCTCTACGCCACGACCGGCTTAATAACACCCATACATATAAAAATATCTAATTTACCTATGCTATATATCAGGACATGACCCATCAACAAAAACTAATAGAAAATCTGTACTAATATAATATTAATCACAGTTTTTCATACATTATAATATTCTGTACCGCTACAGGTATNCAATCGGTTGAAGATATCTACTTCAAAATTGAGCTCTAAGATTTCACCCGAACCCACATACATACATTGCAAGTTAAATAAAAGCTTTTAAAAAAAAGCGTTCAAAGCGATAAACAGAAAAGAAATAATTTGTATCAGTAGATAGAGTGACCGCGCCATCTATGCTGTACAATAGAGACTAGATAATGAAATGATGATTACAAATAAAGATGGCGCTGTCTATGTTTTTAGTTATTATTTATTTCACTAGGTAGCGCTTACTAAATTTAGTGTAAAGGAAACTTTAAAAAAAATGTAAATTAATTAGTAAAAATATATATTTGTGAAGACATGTCAAGGGTTTAAAACCCATATGGGCTGAAGAATTAAAATATTGTGTCTAGTTTTTTTCTGAACATGTCCATTGGCCACTATTTATAAAGTAAAAAAAAAATATTTCCGCACTTTCCACCGAATAGCGAAGGAAATAAAAAATATTACTTGTTCATTTCCTCGACAGGGAATCGAACCCACAACCTTTCGCGCTTACAGTCGCAAGCTTATGCCTCTACGCCACGACCGGCTTAATAACACCCATACATATAAAAAATATCTAATTTACCTATGCTATAATATCAGGATATACCCATCAACAAAAACTAATAGAAAATCTGTAGTAATATAATATTAATCACAGTTTTTCATACATTATAATATTCTGTACCGCTACAGGTATCATTATCATTAACACTCACCTAGTAACATAATTCCTCAATCCTTCGATCAATGCACACGTAAATTGCATTAACGAGCTCGATATCGACTGCTTTGACACCCTCCTCGTTAGTTTCGGTTCTTCATAACGTTTCCTTCACTTTCGTTACAGTTCGTCGAGTCCATTGCCTCTTGATTTATTTTCCAAGTCTTTATTTTTAATTTCTTGAGCTAATGAGAAAATTCTTCTATAATTGCATGTATTAGCTTCGAAGCTTATCTCGAAGTAAAAGTTAGAAAACTGGTTAATTTGTATATTTTCTTGTATATAGTGATCTGCAAAAGAAAAGTTTCACTTTCAAACGATATGTCACGGTTGTACTCTTGTACGGTAAACGGTAATCATGGATAATTTGATTTATTATTATCAGCACCGTTGTGATGCAGTAGTTGGTAAATGCTAATAGTAAGTTTGTCTGGTAATGTAAAACTGGCAAAGCGTGGCGTTGTGTACCGTCACTCAATATGCAATGTCTCAAAATTTTGACGGAAAGTGAAGAACGGAAGTGTCTTAATAGGAGCCTAATCCTAGTTTATTTCTGCCTACTCTGCTATGAGCAGGGTAAATCGTTTTTTTTTATAGGGAAGTTCAGGTTCAAGTCCTACTATAACGTTGACTATAAACACTACAGTTAAGTGTTCGATTCCCACTTAGAATTATTTATTTTCATTGCTTCGCCCTGGTAACAAAGCCAGCAATAAGTTCCAACAAATTCAACACTAGGTTCCTTCTGCCGTGCTAAATGCCGTAGACACAAAGTTTGAAGCTAAAAAAACCTAAACTAATAATTTTGAGTGACATATTTTGAACTTTTACTTTTCTTTCATATAATTGTAGTTAGTTTTAACCATCGAGGCCACGAAACGCTTAACTCATTTTTGTTTTTAGTATTTAGTTCAAGCTCATCACGATGTTTTAAGTCACGATCGCTTCCTTCGCCGTTATAAAGTAGTTATCATTTTCCCATACGTTTTATGATGAACTTGTTCAATTATTTGGTATATTAACCACGGAGGAAATTAAGATATTTTGTTCTTATTTAAAAAAGATAAATGCCTTTTAACATGTTCATCTATTATTAAAAAAATTTAGCTAGTGCGGGTGAGGTCTTTTCGGCCTCATATTCTTGTCGAAATGGAAATAAGTAAAATTTGTTTATAAAAATACTTAAAATAGTTTTACTTTCATATTAAATAACGAAAGTAGCCAAAAGACTACCTACCTATACTCTCCCATTGTTTATACATAATTAGATTATTATAAGCTTCTTCAATAATAATTTAAATTGCATACAGTGTAGCGAAATTACAGTTTTTACCTTGTTCCATTGTGGTTGGATTGAGAGGTGAATGTGAGAGGGTAGAGGTCAGCTGATGATTTCATACTTAACTTTAAGTAGAAAATAGCTCAAGTCTACACATTATGAGGCTAGTTGTGGCACAGCACAAGCGTGTGTCAGTAAACGCGTTTCTTTTCTCTGTTGTCGAGGCAAAGCGCGGCGTTAGGTTCCGCCCTGAAGCGCAATTACTCAAAAATCGACTACTAAACTTTTTTGGTACAAAAAAGTACTAAAATTTTAATTTTATAGTTCATCACAAAATTGATTTAAGACTTCAGATTTAATATAGCAATAATGTTAGCGTTTCATGGAAATAAAAGGTGTAAGTCGAGTTTCATTTCTATATAATGATCGGTGTTTATTATGTTTAAATGATTTATTTATTTATTACTTTGCTTTAAATTTGTATTGTATGTACTTTGAAAATTCTAAATTTAATAAATCTTACTGTAATTTCGTATAAACTATATTTAATCTAATATTTAATAATAAAAATAATGTTCTGGTTCAAATATATATATTTTTATGAATTGGTTATTTAACGATAAATTGTATCTATGAAGCTGTATTGTATAACTTACGTTAATCGTTTCGACCTAGCACATTGTACCTGCGGTCAGAGTCACGTCGGATACTATGAATATTTCGCAATTTATATCATTACAAGAGCGAAGAAATGACAATAATATTAAGAATTTCAAATTCAAATTAGTAATCTATACTAATATAATAAAGCGGAAGAGTTCGTTTGTTTATTTGTTTGTTTTTTTGTTTGTTTGTTTAAACGCTAAGATCTCTGGATCTACTGGTCCGATTTACTATGTTTTTGTTTTGTATGAAAGCTGCATTCTTCACAAGTGCTATATAACATTACATTACACATATAAACTAATATATTTTAAAGTACTTTCTAATTTGACATGCAATTTATTCTCCCATGTTAATAACAACCGTCGCGTCGCTACGCAACCGTTACCGCGACATTTTGATATTCATCCTTATGAAAATAAATATAATAGTCACTTTTAGCATTTTATCTACATTAAAATTATAGTTAACTGTATAACATTCTAATAAATAATTAACGAAATGTCACTGATTCGGAATGACCTAGCCGTCGGGCGGCACAGTATGAGTATGACCGACGCGAAAATATGCTTATAGTCCAAGCAGGCGTAGCCGCGTCCGTGTCCACTAGTATAATAATAAAATTAATTGAAATTACAAATTTCAGACTTTGAACATAAGGTTTTCCCTAAAAAAATACTTCATTTACAAAACATTTTAAACAAAACTGGATTTGAACCGCGATCTCCTGGAAACCGTCCAAGACTAACAAATCCACAAACTAACTGTACATCACAATGTCGATATTTCACATAAGTCTTTTCTACTAGTTATCTAATTCTTTCAATAAAAGGTATGTAATGACCGTATCGTAAGAAGAAATGCCGGATTGTATAATTCTTATATCATTATTTCTAATTATAGAGTAGGTATCAGCTTACAATATGCATGTCATTCAATTTTATATTGGTTAATGAATTAACAATATGAAGTGACTTGCATTTCATACTATGATTCTTTTTTTTTTGTTATTTAACTTACCTACTGTGTACAGATACTACTACTTGGACAAAGATTTATTTTAATTTCTCTGCCCTGCTAAGAAATGCAGAGTTAAGTTCCGCCATATTTACTTTATTGGAATAATATCCCAATTATGTGGAAAACACATAAAAATAAGATAAATATTACCACGTAGCTTAGCTTTTCTTTCTTTTTTTCCATGGAAAACTGTCCTTGAAATTGCAAATAACACACAATAAGAGTTCATAAGGTGAGAAGGTTAACGGAGAGAGTTCTGCGGAACAATCAAATCGATGTAGTTGTATGTAGTAGTAAGATATTATAGAACAATTTACTACTACAAACACTAGGTAGGAGGTATATGTATCTCTACCTGGTTTTCTTTGATTTCATTTCTTCAAGCTTGAATTTCCTTAGCAATGTAGGGACTTAGAAAGTCAAGATATTTTGTTGCACCCAAATTCAAGAAGTTGCGGAAGTGAACGCAGCATTATCGGTTTCCTTTGTCAGTTCCCCCTGGCTGGTCCCTACTTATAAATATAATGTAATATTTTATTTAAACTATTACCATTTTTTTCTATCGAAGCCTATATAAATATCTATTTTTGAGAAACGCGTAATACCTAACAAACATACATACATCATATATGTAAATGTAAACCAGGTCGGTCCTATGTTCTCGATTACTGTTATTATGATAAAAATCTGACGCGAAATCCTCGAGTTGGAACGACAACACTTAATCTCTGAGACACTGAAGGTAGAACATTGTTTTTTTTTGTTTTGTTTAAATGTCAGTGAAAACTGTACCTCTGACATAGTCGTGACTAAAGACGCGATCGTTGTGGGTTCTTTCCAAAGAATAATTATAATATTTATTTACTAGCGACCCGCTTGCGCCTTCGCCTGCTTGAACTACACAATTATTTGTTAACTCTTCTGAATTACATTAAAGACTATTCATCCATTGAAAACTAATGTTTCAGTGAATTCAATAAAAAATAATCTGTAATAATTGTGTCAAACAAAATATTTTATATTGATATAGGTAACTTTTTTATTTATGAACTGATTCAAATAAACCAGCCATATTATGGGAAGTTTTTTAAAATATAATAGTGAAAACTGTATTTAAATTGGTTAAGCTGTTTCTGACTTTAGCATGCACAAACACACAGTTAAACAGATAAAACTAACTAAACATTAATAGGTGTCCTCAACTACGCAATATTACATTATACTACTTAGACAGTACGCAAGTAGTTCTAATTCTAATAATAAATTCATTTTTCATATATAAGGCAATGTATAACGGAAACAGGAAAACTAACCGGTCGCTTTCCGTACACACTGTATGGCTATGGAGAGAAATAATGTTTTTGTAAAGAAAGTAAACATAAATTTGAGGAAAAACTTGCAAGTTTTTATCGAATTTGATGGCATATTAAGTAATGCGTTACATATTTGAAAAATATTTAATTTGTTACTTCCACACATAGAAAAATATTTTAGAAAACGTAATTTTTTTAACATAGCGGGACTTGAACCCGTGCCTCTTTTAAATCGTCCAAGCGCTCAGTCCACTAAGCTTTAGGTACTTTACGTTCGGTTTATTGCGTAAGAAAAGAATATCATAATATTCAAAAAGTGGCATTAAATTATTGTTTTAGCTTCCCGCTTGAACTCGCACTATATATATAGATAGAGGGCAGAGCACCTAGTATTAATACACTCCATTCCCGTTTCTGACTTTCTACGACACTTCCGTTTCTTTCTTTCCACAAAATTCTGGAAGTGTGTTGAGTAGAACTCAACTCCGCGCTTTGCCTCGTTACCTCGAGTGGAAGTCGAACCCACACCTTGCCGCGTTTACAGTCGCATGCTTCTGCACCCGTGCTACGACTGACCTCAACCATTTAGTTTCATTTTAGACGATATTATCCAAATTTTTATATTTATAAATATATTTTTATAACACTAACAATTTTATTTTATTATTTTCGAAACCGTCGTGACGCAGTGATAGGTACAACCTGGATGTTTATATTTTTAATACACCTAGTATTATAATTACTTTTATTTTCTCGTTCTGGTAAAAACAGCTCGGCATGGACTCTATACGGAAAGTCTTAAAAAAATCGGTAAAAACAGGGAACTTAAAATCTTAACACTAGGTTTCCGTCCTGACTGGTATTTCGCGAAGAAATGCGTGAAGGTGTTTTTTTTTTTAATTACTATTTTATAGCTCACATATTGCGTTGACCGGAAATTGAACTTGTGCTTTTCAAATAAAATAAAACGGATATATTACATAACTAGGTTTATTATACAGTGTAATAAAAAAAATAACTAACACGATTATTAATAATAAGTGCCTATAAAGGCACTGTTATGAGCGTGAAACAAAATTTTATTACCATGCTTATATTGGGAGAGAATATTCTATGTAAACACTTGTTTTAGCTTACTCGGTGTCTCGGGTATAGATGGATTGCTTTTTGAGACTCATATGTCCACTTATATTAAAATCAAAATTGATAAGAAAAAGTATTATTGGGGGCATTTTTCAATGTAATAGAACCTAAAACAATGATAAATTTTATACGTTTGTCTGTGCATTTGCTGAAGCTAATCTCAGAAACGGCTTAACCGATTTAATTGCAATTCACTAAATCAGCTTCACGTTTTATCCCGCACACAGCAGGATAAGCAGAGGGGACCTAGTGTTAAGACACTCCGTTTTCCACTTTCCGCTGAAATCTGATAGCATTGCAAGTTGCAGAAATAAAAAAAGTTAAGTAAACATAAGACGTAAGTATAAGACAGTTATAACAATAGGTTATTCAAATTTATAGGCAAAATTAAATTATACAGAACAATCGCACCATAAATAATGTTCGTGCAAATGAAAGTGACTTGTTATACAATGACAGATTTATATGAAGAAAGTGTTGCGAAAGATTTGAACCCACCACGCAAAAAATATGTATTTTCTTTACATGCTTTTTTTGGACAGATGTTTACTTTCACAATCTGGACATCCACTAAGAAGGGATTTTGAAAAATTTTAACCCTAAAGGGATGAAATAGGGGTTCAAAGTTTGTATGGAAAAAAAAAATCGGCACCGATTTTTATAAAATTTGATATTTAGACTCTTAAAAATATTTCATTGAACACATTGCATGGGTTAGAATTCTCCCTAAATACGCAAGCAAAGCTGCGCGCGTCCGCTAGTTAAAATATATTTGCTTATTAACACTGTAGCCACTGTGCTTATTACAGCACAAAACAGAGAAAAACCTGGTAACCTAGTGTTAAGACACTCCGTTCCCATTAAGACAATGCCGTTCAACCTGTCTGCCGAATCTTGAGGCATTGCTTGTTGAATTGAGGAACCCAGTGCCATTTTTTTTTTCGTTCCAAGAGCAAAGTATTTTATATCTCATTTCCTCGATTGAGAATCGTGCACACAACCGTCACGTTTACAGTAGAGCCCCTGTGCCATTGCGCTATGATAGCTTTTATGCATTTGTTTATTTATGAATCGAAGAGTGGGAATACCATGGGAAACCATAATCACCAAATGTAGAGAGGACAATTTTACTTTTATTATATTAAGTAAAATTTTCCAAAAAGAAAACACTGAGAAAAGCTAAAAAAAAGTTCAAAAAACGATACGTCCACCACGGTTGTTCTACAGCTTAGATTTTTTAAGCTTTTTTACAAGTAAATTACCTTAACGTCAAGCACGTAGGCGAAAACAGTGAAAGTTTAAACAGATTTTGTTTAGTTCTCGAGATATATGCGAACAAACAGATATTCTTATATTGTATTATAAATTTAGCGTATATTTGCTAGATATATTGAAGACGTTACATACTAAAATACTAAAAGAAAGAAATCTGGTGAAATATTATTTTTAATATTTTTGAAAACACTAATGTACCAATTTATTGTAAGTTAAACATAAACCTATTATTATGTTTTCATATGTAATTAAATGTTAATTACAAGGTGACTTAACATTACACATTTTTAAGCTTTACAAGTTTACAACCTAAACCAGAAGGTAAGAGTTAAAATAAATTAATATTCTTATAGTGCAGTGAGCAATTCCAGTGGAACTTGGAACGTGTGAAAACTAAACGATTTAGTTATAAATTCGAATCCGACTAAACTACTTTAAAGTTTTATGTTATACTCAAATAAAAAAATATATTTTTTTGAAAACGTATAACAATCTGAACGAAATTTCGAAAATATACAAGAGACGTAGGTTCAAATCTGTTAATTTTAAATTTTTATTCGCTTTATAAAAAAACATATATGATATTAAAAAGGGCAAAGGTTGAAATAAATACTCGCCACCATGCTTGTAAATGAGCGAGTACCCCCAAACTATAATCATCGCAAAAAGAGGCAGATTTGTAGAGGTAAACAAACATAGTGTACCTACATATGACAAACCATTTTTTATTCTATTCTATTATTTATATATATATTTTTTATAGTATATACTTAATTAAATATAAAACTTTACTAATATTTTATAATATGATATCTATTTTTATTTTATAAAAAACTATCATTTCAAATTTTCATTATTAAAAAAACGTATAAAATCTGTTAAACTTACATGATATCAAAATTCACTATTTTCCATAGAAAATAAACCACTGCACAGACACTACGAAAAAAAAAAGATTCTTATAGAATATCTATATACAATGTATATATAAAAATAATTTTTCAATACGTCCGTCCTTCATAGCACACGACAACGTATTAAGACGACGCTATAAACGCTATATAAAATGTTCTTGGCGCGCAATCTACTAAGAAAATCTTTACAATATTGCAAGTAAAAGTAAACTTCTGTAAATTCTCGTTGTGATCAATTTCATGGTGTTTGCTCTGATTGAGGACTTGCTACCGGTGTTGGTGTTCAGTTTTTGGAATGTTAAAATATTTGAAGGCGTGGTAAACGTGGAAGTTTGTGGGTTCTATTCCCACTCAAGGAAGTGAAATATTTAATATTCTCATTTTCCTCGCTCTGGTAAGGTGGCAAAACGCGGCGTTGAGTTCCGCTCAACACGTAATGCTTCCGGAATTTGGCAGAAAGTTGGAATCGGAAGTGTCTTAATGGGATCAGAGTGTTTTAACACACGGTTTCGTCTGCTTACCGTAGTATATGCGGGATGTGTGTGAATGTGAAGCTGTAAAAGAAAAAAAAAGATTTTTTTCATAATATCAAAAACTGTTTTTTTGGTTTTAATTATTGTTTTTATTGGTAAGAATTGAGTTAAATTAATGTAGCTAAAAGACTCATGCAAAAATAAAATAATTAAATAAAGTAATAAAAAAGTTTATCAGCGATTCAATCTACTTTCAATTAATCCTTGTCAAATTAATTTATTAACTTTGTCTTTCAAAATTAAGACCGACGCAACGTAAGCTATAGTAATTAAATATTTTCCCACGCCAGACTTGAACCCTCGACTTTCATATCTCCTCATTACGCCCAATTTCGGGGCACTGTTGAGTATCACCCATCAAAAATTAAAATTGAAGGTGTTGTCTTACCAGAGCGGGCAAATGGAAATAACTTTAATATAAGCATCAAAGAAGTAAAAAAGGAAAGGAGAGACCTCGGTCGACCTTCGGAAATACAATATCAAAGATACTAGAGGAAGGTCACGTAAAAGGGCTATGATGACTCCCGGAGGATGTGTATGAAGTAGACGACGAGAAAGAGGTACTATGTAGAAATCGGGGCGGTGGCGTTCTCTAATAAAACATGAATTTTTTTTGAGTTTATATCGAACTTGTTACTACCATATCTATAGTTATACACTACAGTGCACACAACTGCGCCGTGATTTTAAATTAAAAAAAACATAGTCGGCTTAGACTGTAAATCTGCTAAAGGGCTAAAGCCAATTAAGCAAATTTTTAGGAGAGACAAAAAATCAGGTTTTCACAATTTTGAAAATTGATTTGTATTCTCTATTAATCTTCTTCCTACTTAAATATTAGTTCAATAGTAAATATGAGTTTGTGAGGATGGATGTTTGTTTCATCTTCCTGCAAAAACTACTGAACAGATTTAGATGAAACTTTACAATATATAATATGTACATAGAAAAAACACATAAGCTACAATTTATGTATAGATTTTGTATAATTGGTTTATCATATAACAATAACTTCAAGCGGGCGAAGCCGCGTTTGTGTTGCTAATGTGAAATAAAATACAGGTCAAATTTCAAGTATACAACGTCAAAAAATGGATTTAGCAGGTTTACGCTTTAAGCCGACGATATGTTTCTTATTTCCACCACTTCATTGTGTTTATGCAATATTAGCAAAAGACCGTACAGAAAAGCGAAACAAATTATGATATATGTATATAATGTGATCGTAAGAAATCCTATCCAGAGGGTGCCCAGACTAATATCTGTCCGATATTGGTTTGTGGGCATACGGGTACGCGACCCCGGATCCTCGAGCCGCCACTCTTATATCCTCATCCAGTCCGTAAGAATGGTGTCCCCCCCCC
>JAKRZM010000022.1:43127-58822 GCA_036379175.1 Heliconius cydno galanthus | reverse complement strand
TAATAGAAATTATAACTTTCACTCAAAATATCCTTATAAGGCAAACTATAAGCGACGTGACTGTATGCAAGTGGGTATTTTATATTAAATCTAGAAAGTAGAGAAAAGTTCAAGCACGTCATTCATAGCGCGTCCTGCACTGAATGTATTCAAAAGAATACGACTTGGACGTGGTTTGATTATAATTTTTGCTAAATAAGCAAATTATTTTTCTCTAATGATATGCCCCGACTTCTCACAGTGTATATAATATATATTTTTGCTGTAAGCACGGCGGTTTTGGGTTCAAATCCCAAAATAAAACTAACGCAAAATGTTAAGGAAAGTTTGCTAAAATATAAAATTTAAATAGATTAAATAGTTTCTGAAATTTACGTGTACAAACGCACAGAAAAACGGACACATAAAAAAATAAAAATTAAAAGTCATTGTTTTAGTCGTATTACTTTTATTTGTTTACTTCCATTCAATTATTTACATTTTTTTATATGTACAGATGTTAAGAGACATCTTGTTATGGTTTTAAGAACTGCTCTTTTTTCTTATCGTGCATGATCACTGCAGCAGTTTATAAAATAATTTATAGATGGCGCTCCTACGAAAAATAAACGTAACACTAAATCAACTATACATAGAAAACAGCATTTGTATTCATTGAGTGGTGAGCTTCGACACCAGAGAGAAGTAATAAAAGTATTAAATATTTCATTTCCTCGAGTGGGAATAGAACCCACGACCTGTCGTTACAGTCACACTCTTGTGCCTCTGTTCCACGAGTGCCCATCACATCACAAACATGACAATTTCATAAAGTAGCAGAATAGGGATCCTGCTACTTTAGATTTTTATTAAATTTTCAATCAGGTTCAATTTTTGAATTCAGGTTCAGAAAGTATTTATATTACTTTTTGTCCATTATCACAATGATCAGCGGAACTTAACTCCATACTGTGTTACTGGTAACAAAAAGTATGGCGTTTAGTTCCGCAAGAAGTGGAATTCGAACCTACAACTGACGAATAAATAGTTATATCAACCTAGAATAAAAACAACAAAAAGCCATCGATAAAGGACTAGTGTATAAAACGCACGTACGTAGGTACATATAAGTTAAATATATATTTTCCAATAGTTCGGTGCGTGTTCTATCTGTCGGGGATCTTAAGAGTAACTATCAAAGTTTTATCACGGTATTGTGTCGAAAATACTTTTTATATTGTATTGTACCTAAAAGGAGGCATATTTTGCTCCTGTTTTCATATAAAATGATATTTTTATATTAACTATATTAATATAAGTGAGTAAGTGAGTTTTGAGCCCAGTGATTACTCGGGGAACAAATATTTTATAATTTTATTCTGTCGCTCTGGTAATGAGGCAAAGCACAGTGTTGAGTTCCGCCATTCAACACGCAATCATAACGGGAACGGAGTATAAACTGTATTTTTTGTATGAGCAAGATTTAGCTTTAATTTAGTGGAAGGTGGGGATCGAAATGTCTGACACTAGACTCCTTCTGTCTATCCTGCTACTTGCGGGATACAGCGTGAAGCTGGGAATCAAACCCAAAACCTGCCACATTTACAGTCGCACCCTTGTGCCCCAGATTGCAACTGGCTTCAACATTCAATAATTTCTATTAAATATTTATAGTTAGGTATGGTTAGGTAGTACAATACAATCAAGCCTCTTATTAGTGCACACGACTGCACCGATACTCAAGAGTAATTGGAGATCTCTGTCTGAGTTCTAATTGCCAAATATTGACTATAATATGTATGTATGTATGATATATTATATTATAGCGGGAGTTTAGTTATGGAATATGTTGTTTAAATGTTTATTCTTCTGTTTATATAATTGTTCAAAAAAGTAGCTGCTTTTCCCCGCATAACCGTATAGGCCAGTGGCAGTGCAGAGGTAAAAGTGTGTGACTGTTAACGAGCAACTCTAGTGTCGCAGCCAGAATTCAGTGGAAAATTGAGAACGGAAGTGGGACCGAAGTGTCTTAAAATTAGGTTTTCTAAATTCCCCCTGGTATCCTACTTTGTGCGTGATACAGCGTGAAGCTAAAAATAAAAAAAAAACAGAATCGGCTGAAGGAACATAGTGTTAAAACACTCCCCATTTCCTTCTCTATTTTTGAGATAATGCATGTTGAGTGGCGTTTGGTACTAAAGCGAGAAAATGAAAATTGTCCATTTTCCCTAGCAGGAATCGAAACCACAACCGTAGCCTACATATTCGGAACGTGTGCCGCTAAGCCCCTAAGATTTTTACTATTTTTACCTTCTTTTATACAGTTGGTACTAAAACAAATAATAATAATAAAAAAATATTTTGCAAAATGAAAACTTTCAATTACTATCTGTATTTTATCTATATTAAACGTTTTTGAAAGCCGATGGTGAATTTCGATAGCGCTACCCTCAATTAGTGATATTGCTCTGTCAACTCATTTCGTCGTACGCTATCTGATCTCCGTGTTTGCGGAATTTCTATAAAACCATAAAACCATGAACCTGTGGCCTTCGTGACACAGGGGCACAAGGTTGCGACAGTTGTAGGTTCGATTCTCGCTCGAGGAAATTGAATATTGATTTCTTTGCACTAATGTGGATGTAAAGTGCGGCGTTAACTTCTACCACTCGACGCACGACGCCTCCAGAATTCGTCGGAAAATGGCGAACGGAGTGTCTAAACACTAGGTTCTCTCTGCCTACCCTGCTCTGTACGGAACACAGTGGGTCTCCAAAACAATGTATTATATTAGTAACATATACTTAAACAATATATATTAGTTGGCATAGGTACATATATACTACATTTACTAAAGCCACGTTTAACTAAATTAATGAATGTGTACGTGTTGGTTCAGATCAAAGGTTGATATTGAGTCTAGTTGTAATCCCGTGAGCTCCAAGTCTTCATTATAATGGATGTATTATGTATACAATGGGTGTAATGAAATTGGTGTAATCTGGCTTCGCTGTATGAGTTTACTTGTTTGTGGAATGTGTGATAATGTTTCTTTTAGGAACTCAACGCCGCAGAATTCCGCCAATGTTGATTGATGATAATGTAAAAGCAAAAAGCGTGAACTAAAAATAAAATTTCCTTGAGTGGGAATCGAACCTGTTGCGTTTACAGTCACACTTACTACGCCTAAAATAACATTGATATTATATTTAATATATAAATCAAATTGATCCCATGCGTAATCGAGTGGACTTTCAATAGCCCCCATCAGTAAAAACCGTAACACAAGTTTGGAAACTGCATTTACTGAAACGAAAGCCTTTGGAAACTACCGTCGTATCATCACGACATAAAATTTATTAATTATCAATTTTAAACTCTAATAGTTAGTATTAAAGCTGTATTTTGATTGTATTTTTAAGACAAGTAAGGTGAGATTTAAGTTTTTGATGTACCAATTTGAGCTTTATGTTTTCAGTAATAAGATATATAATTTTAAAGGAAGTAAACGCAATGCTATGACTGTTCGCTCTCGAATAATCGATAACTGACGTCTGGCCTCCCCTCTGTATGGTCGGTGAGAAAATTAAAATTCACCTGTTTATGTTATTATAGTTTTAAATGGCAATTTTTTTCACAGGTGTCTTTCACAGGTTCGTTTCTGTGTGAAACATTCAATTTATCGAGTCTCATGACACTGTTATACCGCTGGAATACATAAAATAAATGAATAAATAAAATAAATCAGCTTCACGCTGTATCCCGCACACAGCAGGGTAAGCAGAGGAAAACCAGTGGTAAGACACTCCGTTCCTCACTTACTCACAAATTCTGGAGGCATTGCGTGTTGATTGGCGGAACTCAACGCCGCGCTTTGCTTCGTCACCAGAGAAGAGAAATGCAAATATAAACAAATAAATATTTCATTTCCTCGAGTGGGGATCGAACCCACAGCAACAGTTACACCCTTTTGATTAGGGCCTCGGTTCTGTTGACAATGAAATAACATTATTAATCCAAAATGGCCGTCACAAAAAATGGTGGAATACCAATTTTTGAACCACCTTTGTATACAGGTTAACTAAACTTAAAACTAACAATGATATCAAATGAAAGAGCTTGACTTGTAAAATACAACACAGTATAAAAAATCAGGAGAGCAAGCTTTTAAACTGTTTTTGTTAATTAATATTTAAAAGTCTTTAAAATATAATTATTAAAAACAAATTTCGTTGGCAATTGTACCGTTAACGTGGAGTTCCCCTGTAGCTTATTCGCGTAAAAATATAAATTGATTTAATTATTCCGCTTCTGATCAGCGAGACTGTAATGTAACTACAAGTTTTTTAGAAATTAAATGAAACAATGTTTCAATAAATTAGTTTCGTTTAAAAAATAGATGTGGAGAACAGAGTGACCTAAAGTTACGTTTTCTCTACCAACAAATATATTTTACGAGGTAAAACGCGGCGTTAAGTTCCGCCACTCAGCACGCTATGTCTCCAGAACTCATCGAAAAATGGAGAACGGAGTTCATACAAAATTCCCTCTGCCTACCTTGCTGTGTGCGGAAGCGTGAAGTTAAAAAAAAACATAACTTTATGAAAAGATAGTTACAATAATTTATAGATTTTTCATATAAATCATATAAGAACAGCATACGTGACTTTTCGCTCCACTTCCCGTCGAATTCGAGACTTTACCCGTGGAGTGGTGGAACTCTATGCCGCTGCTAAAAAGCATATATCGCTCTGAAGCGTAAAATAAACCCCAACCTATAGTCAACGTTGCGACACTTTGCCGCTTTAGAAAAAGATTCTTACTGTCCATCATCAGATGAATTCGATTATACTATATCATTGGATCTAGCTTTGTCAAACTGCTAATTTTTATAATGGTACAATTCGGTTAAATACAATTTCTTAGATTTTATTATTTAGTTAAAAATTTCTAAATCGACCTAATGAAATCGTTTTAAAAATATTATTTAAATCTAAAGAAAGTTATACTGCATTTTGTAATTTTAAATAAAATAATGATTTTAAGAGAAAATAAAAATTTTACAACATAGACATAAAAAATTGTAATAAAAAGTATCATAAACACGTTCGAAGTTACCTACAGATGTTATGTAAGGTACGAATACAATTTACATGTAACAATTTTTAGATTATCCGTTCTTGTGGTTGATAAAATTATATTTTTTTCTGTATCCCGCACGCTATATCCCGCATATAGCAGGATAGACATGTGTGTGGAGTGCCGAACTCAACACGCTGTAATAGAATATTAATAGGCTTTCATTATTTTTAACGAGGCTAATTTTGGCGCAGGTGCACAAGCGTGTGATTGTAAATGCAACAGGTTGTAGGTTCGATTTTCACTTGAGGAAATTAAATATTTATTCTTTTCATTTCTTCGCTCCATGCCAACACGTACATGCCTCGAAAATTCGGTGGAAATTAGAGAACGGAGTGCACACAAGGTTCCTCTACCTACCCTGCTGGATACGCTGTACAGCGAGAATCTGGAAAATGTACATATACTCAATTCGAAAATATAAATTTCTGAAAAGATTTCGTTAAAAGCTGAAGAAAAGTCACGAGTCTGCAGTTTTCTAAATATAAAGTATCGAAGGCACGTACGTTCTATGACCAACAGATGTTTCAAGAGGTAGAAAAAATACTGAGTAAAACTGGAAATAAGCGAATTTGGAGCTGTAAACTTTGTTCATTGCAAATAGGCAGTCGAGAGGAAAGTACTTTGTGATGGTGATTATAAGAAAAGTGTTTAGTTAATACGACTATTGGGTTTGTCTCCGAGAGGTTATTTATATATAGTATTGTTTAAAATTTTATAGTTTACAATGATATTTTATTATTAGCAAGATATGTCAATTACCACATTTTTTATTTTATAACTTGGTGAGATAAATAGCGATGTTGGTTTCCCCGTCCATGAATATCTCCAAATTGGCGGAAAGTGCGGAAAGTGGAGAGCTGAGTGGGAGTGGCTCGTTGCCACCAGTTAATTACCAACCAAGGTGCGATAAGATACGAAAGATGCATCATGATAAAATTTCGTAATACTCATAATATTGTAAGGATTATAATAGCTACATGATATGCAAAAATAAAAAAATAATAATAATAAATTTTAACCGTTACGTCCTTACTCAACCAGATATAAAAAAATAGGTCGTCATAGGGCAGCTTGAGGCTGTAGCAGCTGTAAATTTGTTTTCTCACTAGGAGAATGATTATATTCATGTTCTCATTTTGATATCAAGACAACTCATCACTTTCAAAATTGGGCGAAGAAACGGAGTATTTTAACACTAGTTTTCCTTTACCTATCTTGTTATACACGGGATCTATCTCGAGCACTCTCTAGAGTGAAAAAAATATACAAATACATTTTCCGTTAATTTATACTCTATGCCCATTTTACCCTAGAGCATCCCTAGGCACTACTGTACTACAGGGGAAGTTTCGAGGGATAACTTCACGTGTTCCGCCACTCTTTATATCACCCCTTATACAAACGCATCGAGACCCAAATGGGGGGAACTCAAATATACCTATAAAATTAAGAATCCGTTAATAATTATGTACTTTACTTAGTAAATATAGGTGTATTGTGGTTTTATGATACTTCATATTGTTTTGTTGAGATAGGTTAGTGTTTTTGAAGTGATGTGTAAATTTTTTTTCATAATAAAGTATGGTTGAAAATCCTTTTATATGTAATATGTATTGTTATTTTTTTTAATTTTTTTAAAGCGTAGATTTTAAGATAGACAAAGATTTTTTTACTTTATCTCGAATATAGCAGGGTAGAAAAAGAAAAATATTGAGTTTAAACCACTACATTCCTCATTTTCGTCGTCATTTTCATATATCTGTTTTGAGTGATAAAACTCGACGTCGCATTTTTGCTCGCCAGCGCGGAGAAATGTAAATAATTCATCTCCCTCCATTGGGAATTGAAGCCATTACCAACGCGCTTAAGAGTCGATGTCCAGCTGAGCCTCCAGGGCCTCCATCGCCATCATTTACTTAGTAAATTGTCATTACTATAATCGATTGGATTGAAGGTCATTATTAGACAAATCTTCTCTACTATAGAGTTAGTAATGTACTGGTATTTACATTAATATTTTTTTATCTCACATAATGGTTATATATCAATTTAGTTGATTAATTTTAAATAGAAGATAGTTCCAACCACTTTCAGTATTTTTTTTTATTAGATACACGCTTTATCCCGCATACGATAGGACAGCAAAGATAAGTTAGAGTTAAAGCACTCTATTCTCAGCTTCGGATCCAAATTCGAGGCACTACGTTTTAAGTGGCGGAACTCAACGCTGCGAAATATATTTATTCTTTTAACAATAATAAATTAAAACACTATATTTAGCTAAGCTAGATAGCTTAGTTAAACTCTTACTTAGAACAATATTAGCGGTGCCTTAGAAAAAACAATGAACATAGGTAGGTAGAAAAGAAACAGTCGAGATTGATGTCGGCAATTTAGAACTCGGTGCCGAGATTAAAAGAAATCTCAGCAAAGCACTCTCCGTACTTATTTAGCTTTATCCCGGTTTATTTTCCTTTGAAAATACTACCAGCTTACCGGCTATACGACAGATATAGTTAACAATGTTTAAACTTGGTGTAATGGTGGTTATATAGAAAAATTGTAGAATTTTGATAAAATATGAGGGTTTTATATTCGATTCTTATTTAGAGGAATGAATTATTTATATTACTACGTTCTAGTTAAAAGACAAAGAACAGCGTCGAATTCTGCCAAACAAGCTGTTTGGAAATTGGTGTAATATTATCAAATTAAATTTAAAATAAACATCGTCATAAACAAAGAACATGTATGGATCTGACATCTAACTAGCTCTACCTTTACAAAACTGAAAGTTCGAAAACTTTTCTTTACACAAAGCTTTTCTTGGTATAAAGCTTATGATACTTAAAAAGTAGTTAAGAATAATAAACTTCAACTTAACGCCCAAACAAGATTACAGGGAAAATCAAGTTTCAAAACACTCTTTTCTCCACTCTCCGCTGAAACTCAAAATTTTTAATGTGGATCAATCCTGAGAGTGGAATTCTGAGATACATATATATTGCTCCACAACTTTTTTTCGGTGTTAGATCTATAAGAACCGGTTGAGCTGTTCCGGAGATTAGCCAAGACAAACAGATAAACAGACACAAATTTTAAAATTATTCGTTGGTTTTTTGTATTGTGTAAACAGGTCCTTAACACTATGAGCTTAACACTATATTCCCCTGCCTATCCTGCTGTGTACGGGTACTAATAAAAAACATACATCCTCTAATAAATAACATTTGTCCCGTATAACAGTTTCCCGTATTATTCTTCAACAATATTTCAATAAGTAAAAGTGTTAACATTCAGTTATCTCTCTACATACAGCTATATTGCCTTGGACTACAGCCAAGCGGCAGTTCTACTTACAACTTTTGCCTGTAACACATGTACATACATACATATATATATATAGTGTCTATAGGTATATGTAGTGATTTATTATTTACTTATTTCATCTTTAACCCTTCCGTTCTTATTTTATGTGAGATTGTAGAAAATATTGTGCTTTAAAAGATTTCTAACGGTTGTTTTCTATGAATAAGTTTTGGAATAATGGATACACTGTCCGAATAGCAGGGTAGGCAAAAGGAAACCTAATGGAAACCTACGGGACATTATCGAATCGAGATAATTTAAGAAATTAAACTGACTTCAAATATCTTTTGAATGCCAGGTATACCTGTATTTTACATTGTCCTTTCCAGAAATAGGTAGACTCATAATAATAAAACAGTTGAACCGATTTTGATGCAACTTGGATTAGGCCTTATACTAACCTATTTGATTTATTTACCTTATACAAATCTAAAACCAATAAAATACGTCAACTCTACAACTAAAGAGTAAACTAAATGAAAAAAAATGTATTAACAGAAATGTCTGTTCTTTGAAATAATATTTTTTTTAGGTTTTAGTTGTATCTAGTAAAAAGCGCAGTAGGAAGAGAGAGCCTAGTGTTAAATCACTCTATTCCCCACGCCTTATTTTTGAGACATTGCGTGTTGTGAGCGAAGACATGAAAGTGATTCATTATTCTTAGCGAAAATCGAACCTACAACGATCCACGAACGTTTACAGACTGATTTTGAAATAACTTGAAGATATTATTTATCACTTGTTATATTATACAGAAAGAATACGTGTTTCAACGTCTAATTTATCCTTTGAAGTCAAAATGAAAGCTCAGTGAGCTTTATTGCGTTGGAACAGCGCCAAGTACAATCAGTGTAAACACAACCTTAGATTGTAAAGGCATTGTAACGAAACATAATTTTTATGTCTACACTATAGTCTCTTATACAGTGTTATATAATTATTTTTTTCTATTATGTAGTATAATAAAATAATAATATAGTGTCTGATTACAATAGTTACAGTAGATGCACCAGTTGTGGGTTCGATTACCGCTCGTGGTAATGGTTAAATTGCTTGTGGAGGGAGTTATTTTTATTCACTCTGGTGAGTGTCGGTGTTGAGTTACGACAGTCACAGTCAAGGTTTTTTACATTCATATCTGATAGATCGATTAATTATCTAAACAACCTGTATCGTATAACCGAGAAATACGTACATATATAAGAAAAAAAACCCAAAACGCTACAGCTATCTACTTACAAGTATTTACTTAAATTTACATATAACCACCAAAAGGTTGTACCTAAAATGAATATTTTAAGCATGTCGATTAGATATCACAAAGTCAAGAACGATGTTTAAATGTATATAGATAGAAAATACTTGCTGAAACTCTCCCTTTTAGCAATAAAACTGGTATTTCAAACATGTCAGGTAATAAACTCGAAAGTCTCGCGCCACACTTACAATGAAGACCACGAAATGTTATAGATATGATATATTATGAAATTATTTAAATATAAGAATATATTTTATTTATGTGAAAAATACATTAGTTTTCAAAATATATTTGTGAAGTGAAGTGAAGCTAAAAACAAAAAAAAAGACTATTTAAATAATTCTTATAAAACATTTGAGAAAAAATCTTAAATAATTTTACAGCCAATATAACAAAATGCAATGTAAGCTTTCTCGAGAATGGACTATTTTGGCACTATGTCATTTCTTCTATACAAGATAAGAGGTGAAGTTAAAAAAAACTGTTCAGAAAGAAAATAAAAATAATTCGTGTCTACACATCTATAGGTCTATCATATCTAGCATTCACCTGAACGCTGTATTTCCTCCGAGCGAAATGTAATTAATCAAAAAGTTTTCAGAATTCGCCCCCTTCGAGGCTAAAATGTCGCTGTCGCATATTTTGAAAAGAGTCCGCTTCTACGGCCATTGTTGCTTTACATTATAACTTAACAATGTGGGTCATAGTATGTATTAAGTAAAAGGTTTTTTATATATACTCGTATATAGTATATATTTTTGAATATATCTACTAAAACTCGAGTACATCGTGACGCAATGGAATAAAGTCTTATTATTAACGCGATAGTTGTGAATTCGGACCTCAGTGGAAGCAACGAATAATTTTATTTGCTCGCTGTGCCAAAACTAAGCGAAGCGTTGAGTTCCATCACTTACAGATTATATATTTCATTTCACCTGGAAAATGAAAAACAGAGCTAAAAATATAAATAACCTGCCCTTCAAGCCTACAGCCTACTTCTGCTTGAACTACATTTTTTTCGCTTCGCTCTATATTCCGCATATAGCAGGTCGATAGAGTGTTATCTCTATTAATGATTTTTAAATGAAAATCTTTCACCGGATTAATCGTGTATATTAATATTATATGTTTATCCTGAAGTTACGAACATTTTGCAGTAGTTCGTGGTATTGTAATTGTGAAAATAAATTATATTCTCTGCTTTCCACTAGAATATTATACGCAGTAGGTATATACAAAGGAAGTCAATGTCCCATTTATTCCACCGATATTTATTGGTAAAAGTATGCAAATTACTCTTCTTTACCAGACCAGACTTTACCAGAGCAGAATGGGGAAATTATATTCATTCTGTTCAGCTAGAATTGAACCTATAGTCATCACACAATAACCACTTTATATGGATACTTTAACTTTAAAACTATATCACACTACAAAGGCAAGATTACTAGTTAAGCCTAAAATAACTGAAAATCAAGAAGATGATTAAGCATTTAACACATCATAGATCATATGAAGTAGGTAAACACTCTAAATTCCACATTAATATTCTCGACTGTTTCTTCACAGGTGCTTCGAGACTTGTTCTGAATAACTTGGGATCATCTTGATGTCACTGGCTGGCTTCCAAGCGGACTTATTCTGGGAGGGACTCTTATTTGTCATATATCTTATTTATTTTCTAGCATATTTCGATATTAATGGTAAATGTTATATTTTTCTTTTTATAGAATAAAATGTGGCGTTGAGTTCCGCTACTCAATACGCAATGTCTCTAGAATTCAGCAGAAAGTGGAAAACGGAAGTGTCTTATGGTAAAGGAGTGTCTCATCTATCTTAAAATAGATTGACTAATTTTATATTAGAACCAGTTTGTTGCCATCTCTCTCAACTGCCGCTGTTAGGTTTATATTCATCGATAACTTAACAAAAGGTAATTGATTATGAAAAATCTATTTGAATTATGAATCCAATACATCCTAGTACAAGAGTTAGATTGATTGAATACGCTAATCTTAATATGAATATAAAGAATAAAAGGTTTAGTTACTTAATTTCCCAACGTGATCGAAGCCGCAGCCAAAAGCGAGCATAATAATAATAAAATGGCAGTCAACCAGTTATCAGCAATCTATCAATCTAACAATACTCTTATCCACAATCGGTTAAATATTATAATTTCAACAATAATTAACAGAATACACCCTCCAAACAAACGTGGTTCGCGACAGCTTGTGTAATTTTGACAAGTTTAAAATTCGCCCTCTGTCTGTCATTTTGACACGTACGAGTATATAGCAGCTAGTGTAAGTTATTAGGCGTTCCGTACCACGTAGTGCCGCTTAATTTGAGTAAGTATTATTATATTTTATATATGAGCTGGTTAAATTTCTTATTTGGAAAAGCTTTTTTTTATGAAAGTTGCCGTAAACTAAGAAAAGAAATTTAAGTTTCCTCGTATAGTAGGAATCGGAACCTACTGGAACTAAGTATATAACGCTTACAGTCACACATCGCTACTTGTGCCCCTGCGCACGACTTCATGAAAACGGAGTGTCTTAACATTATTCTTCCAGGTCCCCCCGGCCTATCCTGCTAAGTGCAGGATACAGCGTGAATGATAAAAAAGTATAATGTAATGTATCTTTATTTATACAGGATCATTCTACCTTTTAAAATCTTAATTTAACATTAGAAATCTCAAATAATAATTAGTAAAAACATATTCAAATCTCTTTCAATACAAGTGATGTCTATANTTTAGTTACCTAATTTCCCAACGTGATCGAAGCCGCAGCCAAAAGCGAGCATAATAATAATAAAATGGCTGTCAACCAGTTATCAGCAATCTATCAATCTAACAATACTCTTATCTACAATCGGTTAAATATTATAATTTCAACAATAATTAACAGAATACACCCTCCAAACAAACGTGGTTCGCGACAGCTTGTGTAATTTTGACAAGTTTAAAATTCGCCCTCTGTCTGTCATTTTGACACGTACGAGTACATAGCAGCTAGTGTAAGTTATTAGGCGTTCCGTACCACGTAGTGCCACTTAATTTGACTTAGTATTATTATATTTTATATATGAGCTGGTTACATTTGTTATTTGGAAAAGATTTTTTATATGAAAGTTGCCGTAAACTAAGAACTGAAAAATTTAAGTTTCCTCGTATAGTAGGAATCGGAACCTACTGGAACTAAGTATATATTCGCTTAGTCACACATCGCTACATGTGACCCTGCGCAGGACTTCATGAAAACGGAGTGTATTAACATTATTCTTCCAGGTTCCCCCTGCCTATCCTGCTAAGTGCAGGATACAGCGTGAATGACAAATAAAAGTGTATCTTTATTCTTCTTCCTCCTGGCTTTTTCATTAATCCCGGCTATTGCCAGGGTCTGCCCTCCTACTCAACCTACTCCACTTTGCACGGTCTTTTGCATCCTCGGTGGTTAGACCATTGAGAAAGTGTATCTTTATTATACAGGATATAATTCATTCTATCTTTTAAAATCTTAATTTAACATCAGAAATTTCAAATAATAATTAGTAAAATCGTATTCAAATCTCTTTCAATACAAGTGATGTCTATATTTTGTTAACAAGTTACCTCCTACAACGTACTCGTATGTCCTCGAGCGATTTTTTAATTAATTTTTTACGTTACACTTTGACATGTCTAACGAACGACCCCGGCGTCCCCTTCGGTTGCCCTACGGCGGTACTAGCTAGGCTGTAGGGGTCAGCTAAATCAATTTAGCAATTTACGGATTTTCTATATATATAATATGTGCATATGCTATACATAATAGAATAGGGTCTTTTTTGTACCTAAATGATTAACTAACTAACTGACTAATTATTTTATACGTAATGTTTATTTTCGGTTTGAACAAAAGTTTTCTTTATTTTTATAGCTTTTTATAAATATCCTATTCAATATATCAGAAGGATGTTAATAAAAATGAATACATTATTATCATTTACTTCCTTAGCTGAAACGCGGCGTGTAGTTTCGACATTAAAAACGCAATATGTCAAAAATTGGGAAGAAGAGTGAATTAAAATTAGGTTCCCTCCACTCTTCCTACTCGAGGAAATGAAAGATTTAATATTTTCACCTCCTTCAGCGTTGTGTTCCGCCACTGAACACGTATGCCTTCAGAATTCGGCGGAAAGTGGGGAACGAAAGTGTCTAAATGGTAACAGAGTATCGTAACAGTAAGTTCCCAGCTTCCATCTGCTTAACATGCTATACGCGAAATACAATTTGAACCAAAAGAACGAATGACAAATGTAACTCTGCGTTTTCGATGTCATAAAGTTCAGTTCTTTAGTAATGACGTAGGTCTCAAGCTTGCCAATTGAACAAAAAATATGTCAAATAGAAGAACTAGAAAAAGCTCTAGCTTCAAAAATAACAGGACTTTTAAATAACAAACTTTCTTTCAACATTTCAATCCTAAATAGTATAAACTAAATTTTCAGAAACTTTCTTACACATTCAAAATTATTTTTCAATTGAAAAACTATTACAGAAAAAAAATCATATTTCAAATTGAAAATTGTGAAAGGATTGTACTGATTAAATGTTCTAAATATTTTTTCACCGATTTCACATATCGTTTTAAATTCTGAAATAACACTTAAATACATGTTCATTAAAATAAATGTTCATCATTCAAATATCTACTCAAACAATGAATCGATCCCGCTACCTTCGCCCTCACACTCTATACACGAATCTACACGTCCAAAACTATAGTGACGAAAGTAAACGTACAATAATAGAGACATAAACTACAGTAATCGTTCCCTCGCTGTAGAAGGGGTTTGCAACGAAAACATTTTCCCCGGACAGCGCAAAGTACTTTGCGGGTCGACGTCAATCACCGAGCGTCCATAATTGGCGTTTTTACCCTACACTTAGAGGTTTGATCCTAGTGAAGTGTTATAGACTGACTATTTAATATTCACGTAATAATTTTTTTTTCTTATATAATTTTTAACAAGATTTAAAGCTTGGTGTGGAGTTTCGACACATAAGACGCAATGAGTTGAAAATTGGGCAAAAAATGAGGAGAGTATTGTCTTAGCACTAGGTTTCCTCTACCTACTCTGCTATATGTGTTATATAACTTGAAACTGAAGAATTCATAATAAGAGGATTCATATTTTAATTTTATATTCTATATTGAAATGCATCAATTCATAAAATTTACACGTTTCAATTCAAACAGGAAAATTTCTCATTAAAATAAATTAAAGTGATAAATAAGACATATAGAAAGTGCCCATTCCATTACCATTGTTAATTACAAAAACAAAATAGCAAACAATAAGCAATATTAATAATAATTATTATTTTATTTATCAAATTATTATTATAAGAAAAAAACTATACATAAAATCACAAAACCTTTATCTTTTTCATAATTTTCCGATATTATTTTAATTGACTCCTCTTAATTTTTCCCGTAGCTCGATAAAATTTCGCTTCCCAAAGCGCGGTAATATGAATTATTTATAAATTTGTTCATACCCCTGAATGGAAATCGAACCCACAACCGTTTATAGTCAAAAATTATGCTACTGTGCCCAGACGGCTCTTTGGGCACAGCAGCATAATTATGGATCAATTCAATAATTATAGATCGATTCAATTATATATTCAATGGATCAATTATGGATTACCTTAATATACGAGTAGAATAGCTTAAAATAATTGATGACATTTCTAAAAAGAACACCTTCGTCTGTGTGTTTACCCTACGATTACACGTCAGATGTGGCAGACGGAAGTTATATTAATTCTTGGTTCCGTAGGGAACAAATTGCTGAAAATAATGGTATTGTGATTTTCCTTGCCGTCCCTTTTTAATGCAACGATGCTTTTAAGAATAACATGGGACTAATATCATGTTTTCTTTTTTTT
>JAKRZM010000022.1:0-40944 GCA_036379175.1 Heliconius cydno galanthus | reverse complement strand
GGAGATCTAACGGAATTAACCTCATATTTGAAAAAAGATCCTCTCTGTGGAGTACCACAAAAAAGTAAAGAGGCTACTTCTGATTAAAGTAGGTCACAACTATCACTTACCTTTTGAATTTTGCATAGTAGGCGCAAACAGTTTTCGTCTTTTTTTGATTGAAAAATGTAGAATAGAGTTACGTTATATTGAATGATTAAATTTCACCTATCACTCGCCTTATTAAATTTAATAAAATTAGCTTAAAACTTACTTAGCTTAGCGCACTAAAATTTAGCTTTAAGACATTCCGTTCCTCACTTTTCACCTACTTCTGATGAGTGTGTCACCAGCAGGAGGAAATGAAAATAAACCCAAATGGGCTACTTACATCGTGTTACCAGTAAGACACAATGCCACTGCGTTACGACGGCCTAATAAAATCAAGTAAAATTTAAATAAAATATTTAAAATATAACCTCCGTATGTACATCATAATATAAAACTTCATGAAAGATCAAGAATAGGCCTCCCAATTTACCACTTACAGGTTTTCCCACGTAACGTATTTCAAAGTTCATATATTCAATACAGCGCGAGATATTTCGCAAAATTCACAAATCCATCCTTTGTTAGCGTTTCAGATGTATTTTATTTGCTTTTCAAAATCTATAACAATGCATTCGGAGTTTTAACAAAAGTCAAATATTTTTTTTATATGTATGTATATATGTGGGTAGTTGGAAAAAATATATTTGGCTTGAAAATATTGGAATATTCGTCTATACGATATTTAACAAATTGATTCTGTGCGAATTTTAATAGAGAAACTGACTATATTTTTTAGTAAGTGTTGTGAATATTTTTGTTTGGAAATTAAAGTAGGAGAGAAAATAGTCGGAGAGAAAAGATGCTTTTCAGCTCAGTTTCAAGCTTTTTCCTCCTGGCAAAAGAAACTTGGTATTACGACACTTGAACTGAACTCTACAGGTGCTGCGTGTTGATTTGCGAAACTCAACGCCGCGCTTTGCCTCGTTACTAGAGCGAGGAAGTGTACATATTAAATATTTCATTCCTCGGAGGAGAATCGAACGCACAACCTGACGCATTTACAGCCGCATGCTTGTGCCCTGGACCACGACTAGCTTCAAAATAAACTATTTTGTTTAATATTAACAACAACAAGTCTATAATAGTACCTCTACACCAACGTCGGTACATAAATTAGGAAATTCGATCGATCTCATTACATACTCAATATTATACAGGCATAAGTAATTCCAAAATCCATTTATACGCACTACAAACTAAGTAAAGCCTATAATCTATTTGACTAGTGATGTACATATATATATAGAAATAACGGTAATTCCTCCCAATGTCTTCAGGTTACGGCGAGAAGTGGAGAACGGAAGTGTCGTAATGGAAAGGGAATGTCTGAGCACTGGGTTCCCAGGTTCCCTCTGCCTATCCTAAAAAAGAATATTTGATATATCAGTCGAATAAACTAAGTGTAATATAATGTATCCACAATAAATAGTTGAGAATGGACGTATTACCAGTAGTTTTTCTCTATTTTGCATAATAGAGAACATGTATGAAGGCCGTCTCTGCACTTGAAAATGTATATCGTTGACATTATGTGAAGGTAAAAAATAAGTTCTTTTTAAAGAAAAAGCGTATAATAATTTTGACGTAGTTTGATAAGAATGTATGGCTTAGTGGTTCGACTGCTACGATCAAATTATGCCATGTAAATTTTTTTATACCTAATCACTAATTATTATTTATAATTTTATTTCACAATTCAAACTGACTATTATTATATTACCTGGTATAAAATATACCATTAAATACTAAAAACATTCGCCAGTCGTTTAGCGTTGGTTTCATTTATTTATATACGAACTTTCTGAATCATCCCCATACAATATTTACAGAAAAATTATATCGTCCTTTAACCCGCCAGACTAGCTTTTCATTTCCACAAAAATAAGAAGAACAAAAATAAGTGCTTTTGGAAATGCTGCGTTTGTCAAAGTTAACTGTGTAACTGCGTCTAACGTTTTCAGTAGCAGTAAAGAGTTTTTAATAGAGTTTTGCTATATTTTTTATTTCTATTTGGCGTAGCTTTTTTAGATTCACGCCGTATTCTGAATATTGCAGGGTCGGCAGAGGGTTGTTACCAGGGAAATGCCATGAAAATAGTTAATTCTGTCGAGTGGGAATCGATTCCAAAAACATTGCATTTACCGTTGCACAACTGTACCTTTGCGCCATGATAGCCTCTTCCCTTTGGTTTACTCAAAATCTATTTTGGCCAACGCCAATCAACACGCAATGCCGAAAGAATTTAGTGGAAAATTTAAAGAATTGGAAAATTGAAGAAACGCAGTGTCTTAACGTTATGTTCCCTTTGCCTATCCTGCTGGATAGGGAATGTGCAGGATAGGGAAACCTGGGAATCAGGGATACAGCGTAAAATTGATAAAAAAAAGCTGAAAAGAGCCGTCACATTTAAATACACGGGTCTGTTATTTCCATTTGATTAATATTAACAATATACATGAATGTAAAAATGAGATATGTACCTTTGTTTAATTATTTCCTATTAATATAAATAATACAGTAAAATATAAATAAAATACTAGCATCACTATTTAGTGAGAGGAATCTACAAGGCGTTTACAGGATCGTAGGCTTATAAAGCCGAGGACGAATGAGTAGGCTTAATTGAAACTTGTTGACTGTTCCCATTGTTCTACACGGTAATGGGCACGGTTTCATAATTTAAAAAAAAATACGTGTATATTTTATAGTCTCCACAGACTTCCACAGACTCGCTTAGTAAGTAGTAGTAGGCCTCATATGGGCTGGTGTACCTCAGTATCAGCTGGACCTATTTGGTCGAGCATAGAGCCGTTGGAATCGTTGGGGACCCAATGATCTACCACATTCATAAGTTGGAGTGTTCTAGGGAACCACTACCGAATTTTCTAACCGCACAGTATGTCACAAGCTCAAATACCATTCACATCACCTGAATACGTGTCACTCCACTACTGTGAGACTGCTTCGTAGAAACTTCCTTCCACGCGCCACCCAACTGCGGAATGGTCTACCTGCGGCCGTGGTTCCAGGTCGATACGACCTGGGTGCCTTCACGAAGTGCGCCTATCTCCACCTTAGCAGCCGGCACCGTACCTGTAGCTCCTTTGGTGTCACACGGGGTCGTGGGCGGCGGTGATGACTTACCATCAGGTAGCCCGTACGCTCATTTGTCTTATCTTTTTTCCTTAAAAAAAAACAAATAAAAAAAGATCCTGTGTCTCTGCGCCACGACTTAAAAAAATATTTAATAACAATAAGAATACCACTAGAATAACGTTTACGTTTACACAATGGGACTAGTAAAACGGTCGGTAGATTTTGAAGGAGTTATTTTGGGGGATTAGCGTGCTTGCTTCAAGAACACTCGGGGTAATTTAAAATATGTTTTGTTAGGCCGTGATAGCTTTAGGGGGTAACGAAGTTGGTGGCATCAATCTTGAAAACACTGGATTTACAGGTATTTCTGAAACTAAATTTATTGGTAAAGTGCTAATTTACTGTATTTAAAATGTAATTGTGTTTTTCATAATATCGAATATATAATTCATAAAGTTTCCTACATGTATGTATATTACTATTTTCTAAGTTATATTAAAGTAACTAAGTAGAAAAAAATATTTAGTTTTTTTTTATATGCAGTAGAACATAGATCTTATTTACCTAGTCAACAATATTTCTTGTGCACAACTTTAATATATAATTTACAAATATTACATCACAATAGATACTTAAAACTTCAAAAAGTAACTGTTATAGTTATATAATTTTACTAGAGACTCAAGCGTGGCTTTGCTCGCTATAACTTATTTTATAGCAAAAGATTTTTTTAATAAAAAGTATCCTATATCCTTTCTAATATCTCTAAAAATTGTTGTACAAAGTTTTATGAAAATCGGTTAAGTCGTTTTGGCTTGAAAGCGTAACAAACATATAACATCAATAATTATGCATTAAATGATAATCTCCGTAATAATAATTATGAAATATTGAAGAACGATGAAGAACGACGAAGAATTGAAAGAACATGATTTCAATGAAAAAAATATAATATTTTTGTACAACAAATTAATTAAAATAAATAATTAAATTAATCCAATTAATTATATATAGAATATCAATCTAAATTATAAATCATTCAACCAGTCGCTAGACTTATCGGGCGATGCAAGTACAAATACGGATTTGCTGACGCTTCGGAAGTTTGTCATTTGGTGTACACTAGGGCGATAGTGTTCCACTTGGGTCTAGATAAATCTGTCCGTTACCTTTAGTTTTAGTCTCTGGGTAGGTGGCATACATATTTTAGTATGAAAATTTATATATAGCTATTGGCTGTATTGAAGTAAAATAAAATTATATATTACATATAGACAATAGAACTTGTTTTCCCATAAGATTTCTTATGTCTGTCATGGCGTCTGAATGTTGACACGACGGTTGTAGCCTCGGAAGAATGAATAATTTTTATTTCTTTGGCTTGGTACCACTCGACGGAATGTCTTAAAGTGAGACTCTCCCCTAATTTTAAGACATTCCATGCTGAGTAGTGAAATCCAACGCCGCGCCGCCTTTTGTTCGCGGTTTTTAATAATTCTAAGCTAATATAAAATTGTCACGAACTGCAACAAACACTTTTTAACTCTATTTGAGTTCTGCACGATAATGAATACTTTCCTATTACGGTATAACGTATTAATCTTAGTGTAAGTAATAATATATTTTTTAGCTTCATGATGTGTCCCACACTTAGCAGAGGGAGCCTGGGAACTAGTTATAAGATACTCTGTTCCCCATTCACACACTCCTGTTCCCCACTTTGCGGCGAATTCTTGAGACATTGCGTTTTAGGAGGCGGAACTCAACGCTGCGCTTTTCCTCGATACCAGAGCGAAAATATAAAAATATGAAAATGAAAAATTTAAAGATTAGATTAGATTTATTAGATTTAAAAAAAATTGTAGGTACCAAGTTGAACATAACGGAATTTCAGGGGGGTTGAAGCGCAGAGCTATTAATTATATTACACGGTTGTGACAGACACAACTTTCTGAAACTTCATTAGCTGACTGTACCTGGATTTGCGATCAATTCCTTTCATTGTTAGATTTTGTAAATGTACATACATACAAATACATATATTATTTTAATATATATCTGGGATTTAAGTTTTCAATCAATAATAAAAAAACAGCAAATATGCGTTTGATAACAGAAAAGTGCGCAGTTGGGTTCCGTCACTCAACTCGCAATGTCTCGAAATCGGACAGAAAGTGGAGAACGGAGTTTATTAAAACCATGTTTTCCTGCCTACTTTTTTTTACTTGCTCGAGTCACATGAAACTATTATTATAGCTTTACGCTGTATCCTGAACATAGCAGGGAATGTAGAGAACCTAGGAGCCTAGTGATAAGTTCTGATAAAGACATTTCCGTTCCCCGCTTTTCACTGAATTCTGGAGGCTTTCTGGTGAACGGAATTGTCATAAAGGATATGGAATATCTTAACACTAGATCCCCAGGTTCCCTTTACCTACCCTGCCTTGTGCAGTATACACAGTGAAGCTGAAAAAAAGAACAAAACAAAATACTCAACACAAAATCTTTTATCCCCACACAAAACAATATCTACCTCTCATCCAAATAAAAGACTACCTACCGTACATAATAAGTGAAGTTATTAATTACACTCCACCGTCACAACTTTCACAACTTTCATAAACTTCATTAACTAACCGTACCTGGTTCTGGTGCTGTACGATCGATGTTTGGTTGTTTTGAGAATTATGTTGACACTAGCTACGTAGGTACTTGCTGGAGCAACGGTAGCGGTAAAATTTAATTTTCGTAGCTTAAAATGGGACATGTCGAGTTTTTGCGTAGATTTTTATTCTATGAAGTCTCATTATGTAGAGAGAGAATCATTGTGATGGGAGATTGTGAATTTGATCCCTATTCAGAGGAATGATTATATTTAATTTGTTCTTTCTTTCGTAGCGTAGGTAGACAAAACACAGCGTTAAATTTCGTTTTTCAATATAATGTCTCGAAAAATGGTTATAAAATGGGGAACGTACTGTTTTATTATTATTTATTTGAGAGAAGTTGGAAAGTGAAAGATTTGGCCCTATTCTTTTTATTTCTACGTTTATACTCAAAACAATGATGTTATTAATTTTAAAACTATTCATTTGCATTATAATTTTCATTCATTGTAATGGCGCAACCCATATATTTAGGTCGTAGTATCGTCATAGTTCTTGATTTTAAACCCATGCTTAGTTCGGAAATTGAGCTTTTAATTGCTTTTTTACGATATGAGAACAAATAAATAATTTGAAGGCGGCCGCAGCTCGACGGTTGTGGATTCCATTCCCACTTAACTTAACAATTTTAACTATTAATAAACGACGAAAGTTAACTAAAAATCGAAAAAAATCAATATATATATAAATACAATAAAACAAAACCAACTAAAACCGTCAAATACTTAATAAAATTCGATTTATTTAAAGAGGGCCCCTTAATTAACCAACTTTGTTTTTAAACAAAGAAAGTAAGTAACAAAAAGTTCCAAATGAAAGCTTCACTGACGTTAAGAACTTTGATGAAGATTGATTTCAATCGAGTTAATCAATACTAATATTACTCAATATCCATTAAAACGAGGTTCAAACTTTATTATTTGCCTATAAATTTAATTGTGGAGTTGATTTTCCGAGATATAAAAGTTTTTGTTACTGTGGAGATGAAAAAAAGCATATTTTTTTAGATAAAGCATATTTATATTAGATTTTCGCTTTATCTCGTATGAAGAAAGGCCGAAGCTGTCATCGTGGAGGAAAACAAACGTGCGACTGTGAACACGATGGTTGTGGGTTCGATTCCCACTTGGGATAATGAAATATTTAATAGTTTCATATTTCGCTCCAGTGATGAGTACGGCGTTGAGTTCTACCACTCAACATGCAATGAATTCAATGGAACTATCTTAACACTAGGTTTCCAGGTTTCATGTGCCAAAAAAAATTCTTCAAGTATAAATCAAACCTACAACCTCCCCGTTAGTAGTTAGACGATGCCTTAATGTGCCACGGCGGCGTCTAATAGCATTAATATTTCTCAATATCCATTAAAACGAACTCGAAACTTTATTATTTACCAATAAATTAAATTGTTCAGTTTCTTTTTATTATAAAGCTTGAATTACATTTTTTATAGAAATAGGTTTTGTTATTTTATTAAAATTACTAATCTTTGCCCGCAACTTTGCTTATCCTATCCTATCNACTTAATAAAATTCGATTTATTTAAAGAGGGCCCCTTAATTAACCAACTTTGTTTTTAAACAAAGAAAGTAAGTAACAAAAAGTTCCAAATGAAAGCTTCACTGACGTTAAGAACTTTGATGAAGATTGATTTCAATCGAGTTAATCAATACTAATATTACTCAATATCCATTAAAACGAGGTTCAAACTTTATTATTTGCCTATAAATTTAATTGTGGAGTTGATTTTCCGAGATATAAAAGTTTTTGTTACTGTGGAGATGAAAAAAAGCATATTTTTTTAGATAAAGCATATTTATATTAGATTTTCGCTTTATCTCGTATGAAGAAAGGCCGAAGCTGTCATCGTGGAGGAAAACAAACGTGCGACTGTGAACACGATGGTTGTGGGTTCGATTCCCACTTGGGATAATGAAATATTTAATAGTTTCATATTTCGCTCCAGTGATGAGTACGGCGTTGAGTTCTACCACTCAACATGCAATGAATTCAATGGAACTGTCTTAACACTAGGTTTCCAGGTTTCATGTGCCACAAAAAAATTCTTCAAGTATAAATCAAACCTACAACCTCCCCGTTGGTAGTTAGACGACGCCTTAATGCGCCACGGCGGCGGGCGTCTAATAACATTAATATTTCTCAATATCCATTAAAACGAACTCGAAACTATATTATTTACCAATAAATTAAATTGTTCAGTTTCTTTCTATTATAAAGCTTGAATTACATTTTTTTATAGAAATTATTTGGTTTTGTTATTTTATTAAAATTACTAATCTTTGCCCGCAACTTTGCTTATTTGATATATAAATTAAAAGTTCTCTTTCATCTTCAGCATCTTTTTTTAGAAAAAACGATTCAAAACGATTTAAAAAGGAGAAAATAACATTTTTCTTTTAAATTTTAACTATCAACACATAACCTCATTATACACAATTTATATGATCTTAAAAGCTTGTCGCGCGATTTACTTTTGTAAATAAACCAGTACTAATTTAATTACGTAAAATCTGTAAAAAGTTTAAGATTTTAAAGTTTTAATTTAATTTAATATTGATTAACGCGAGGAATCAGGAACGATACGACTTTGTAGTCAAAACTCTTAGACGGTTTTAATGAAATGCGGCTTCAAATCCCATTTTTGACCATTTTCTAAAAAAGTAACTTATATAATATAGGTACGGCAATTTTCCCCCTAACTGACCTATTTAGTTCAGCTGGCTGAGCTCTCGATACTAGAATACAACGCACTATATCTCTTCGTATTTCTAGTTCAAAGGAGTACGATGGCTCTCCAATAGTCGACTAAGTGATTTCCAATTCTACCTTCAAGATTCCATGGATGTAAAGTTAATATGCACTGTTACGTGATATATTATATAAAAACCTTAAATAATAAAAAAAATATATAGTAACCGTTTCTTTGTAGGCTTTGTTTTCTATAATATTTCAAGAGCTTCGTAAGGACGGATTTTTAGTCTACTATGTACGAGTATTCGAAGATATTAGGTATATATTCATTTCCGTGTAAGAAATGTGAACAAAAAGGAAATATTACAATTTTTTTTCTTTATTTAATCCAAGAAAAAAAACAACGTTTTTTTTATGTTTAAAAAACACCTTTGTTAATAAATAAATAAAGTACAGGAATAAGCTCCACCAGCTTTAAGGAAAATCTGAACACTAATTGTATCCTGATTATAGTAAAATTAGAAACCTAATCCAATTCAATTCAAATTCAATTCATAATATTCTTTATTCAAATAGGCAATTATTATAAGCACTTTTGAATCGTCGAATGAACATATGAACAAAAAGCTACCACCGGTTCGGAAGGCAGTTCTGCTGAGAAGAGCCGGCAAGAAACTCAGCAGTTGCTGTTTTCAAAATCAATGGTACAATCTATTACATTAGTTGGCAGCTATCCTGCATTACATTCAATAGACATTAATTCCATACATGCTTATCCTCTAAATACTCTTGAACAGCTTTACTTGTTAGAATTTTTTTTACAGATATTTTAAATTTTGGTAGTGGCAAACTAAGAATACACTATATATATACACTAATTTTAAGACACTGGGGGTACGCAATGTTTTAAGGCACTAGGTTTCTTGAAATTAAATATTGAGTAACGGCACTGAACGCCGCGCTTCAAGCACTAGACTCTTTCCATTAAAACAATAATAAAATAAAATAAAATATATAAAATCCCAAGTATAACCCTACAAAATAAAATAGACAGTCACTTCCATTAAACGTTGTACCGAAACACCTTTGTTTTCTGATCGGCCGGTTGTTCGCGATTACGACAGTCTCATGATTCAGCAAATCCCGCCTACAATTGCCTACTATTTGTAACGGAGTCGAGAGGAGACGGCAACTTGTGACGTTTAGTTGAACTGGTAGTCATTGATCTTTGTATATAGGTCTTATATTAGTGGATAGCTTCACGCTGTATCCCGCTTATAGCAGGTTAGACGGAGGGACCCTAGTGTTGAGATGCTCAGTTGCTTCGGTCCCCTCTGTCTTCGTTTCTCATTTTCCGCCCGATTTTTGAAATGTCCCGTGATGAGTGGCGAAATTCAACGCAGCTTTTTATCTTATTATTAAAACGTGAAAATGAAAAAAATAATTCATGATAATCTTCGTATTAGAGGGAATCGAACACACGAGCGGTACAGCTATGTTTTGGAAAGAAAATGGACTCCATTTTCCAAGAAAATGGAGAGTGTCTTAACACTAAGTTTGTTAAGCCAACACGTACATTTCATAAAAAAATTAGACCCAAGACTTTACCCCAAGTGTCATATTTACACATGGACAAAGATAAATACAATGCTTGTCAACAAAATGCTCATTTCGTTTATCCGGACCGGTTAAATTAAGCAGAAGATGCTTAATTCATCTAAATTAGGGATACACGAACAAAACCAAGGATGTAAGTAGCATTTTTGTATTCAGTGATAAAGGTGTTTGGTGACGTGACGATCATTTAAATGCCAGTTAAAGAAATTAGTTTTTTTTAGTTTCACGCTGTATCCCGCTAGGCAGAGGCAGCCTAGCGTTAATACACTACGCACCCGCGTTTTGAGTCGCGGAACTCAACGCCGAGCTTTGCCGCGACACCGGAGCGAGGAATGTTAAATATCGAACCCACAACCTGTCATGCTAACAGTCACACCCATACGCCATGCCTGGCCTCGAGAAATAAGTTATTTTTCCGAATGGTCTCAGTCTAGTACCTTGTGAGGTAAATCGCGGCGTCGAATCAATCAATAATCATAGTCAATACGCATTGCCCCCCACGGAGGAAAGTGGAGAACGGACCTGGTCTCCCACCGCCTATCTCGCCTGCTATATATGCGGCGTGCGGCGGAAGCGTGAAGCTAAAATAAGAATCTAACAATACAGAAATTAAATATTTAAAAAAATACCTATCCGTTAGCAAGATGCCTAATCATAAAAGAAATGTCATTACATACGCAAACGGTTTCCAAAGCGGTGGTTCATAAAAAGGTTCACATCTAATTTACAGAAGGGTACGTTCAGAAATATCTAAAATGAGTTCAGGGAGTGGGGCAGAAGGGGCAGTGAGGGGGGGAAGGTTCCTTAATTGCTTAATTTGTTAAAACACCTGCCAAGGGATCTAACAACGTATTTACCAAGGTAGCCTGAATTGTAATTATTTTATATTATAATATTAACTGAATATTTGACTTTTATTTTTAATTAATATTATTTAGTTATAATATTACGTATAAAAGTGTTAGCAGTCTGTAAAGGAAATGGTTGTATTCTGTTTTAATTTAGGGTAATTATTTTTATTTCTGGTAGACAAGTCGCTGCATTGAATTCCGCTGTTCAAATCAAATGTTTCGGAAAGTCAGTAGAATTTATGGCACGAATGGTACTAGGTTCCCCCTGTATATTCTGCTATGCAGAAACAATATGATTGTAAATAAACATATTGAAAGTCAAAGTTAAAAATGTTAAATTAATTAAAAAAAGATTTCTTTTTTTAACTTGACTTTAAATTCATAATCTTTTATTAATAAAAGAAAAGTTGTTTCATTTTTTAATTGTAATCACACTTTCAACACAAAGAGATTCAGTTTCAAATTTACAATAATATTACGGGTAGTCTGAAAAGTTTAAATTCAATAAGACCGGACTCTAGGGCTTTAGTAGAGCTTTATGTAGAGTATGGAAATTGTTTATAATTATTAGGTACGAGTAGCTAGGTAGTATAATAAATAAAAAAGTAAAATAAAAAGTTAGCTTCATGCTATATCCTGCATACAGCAGGGTAGGCAGAGGGAACCTATTAAGACATTCCGTTCCCCATTTTCCACCGAATTATTCGAATTATTGCATATTGAACGGCGGTACTCCACGCTAGGCGCCAGGCCTTGGTGCCAGAGCAAAAAAATTAAATTATAAATAATAATTTATTCCCTCGAGTGGGGATTGAACAAACAACCATAGCGTTACAGTCTTACCCAAGTGCCCACGACGGCCTACAATAAATGTATTATGAGACATTGTACTATGTACGAGTATGTGTAAGGTATTGTATACAGAAAATAATTAATAATAACGTTTTTTTAAAAAAAAATTGGCGGAACTGAACGGCGCTTTGCCTTTTTTTCAGAATGAGGAACCACAAAATAATTTACTATCAAAAACTGACACATGTTTGTGCCCCTACGCCACGACTGGCCTCAAATTACATCATTTATCCAAAAGTCGCTAAATCCCACCACCACACCAGAATCTTCATTTCCTTTGGAAGACGAATGGTAAAAAAAATGATTACCATATAAATTGAATGCAGCCCTTGCGGACCTGCCGACGTGATTATATTCAATCTTAAATTCGATTTCTTTAGGTGTCCGTGTCTGGTTAGCATTTCAAATTACTAATGCATATTAATATAAATGTTAATACTGTAGTAATAATGTGGGATAGTACCTTATTTGTACAGAACATATACTGGTTTTAATTATAAGGTTCTTATTTGACAGAAAGGTAGATGAAATAAATGTTGCAAAAATTATAAAAAAATAATTTTCACGCTTTTCGCATAACATGGTAGATAGAGAAAACTAGACAACTTAGCGTTATTTTCGAAACATTGTGTATTGAATAGCGGAACTGAACGCCGCTAATAAAATACTAATATAACTAATACAACTATATACAGGAAAACATTTAGAAACTAAGTCACGAACTTAATTGACGATAAAACGAAAAGGAGCTCGCTGATTACACGTATTCATTATTAAAAGAAACTCATCTAAGAAGAATCTCGTTACTCCCGAACTTCGCCGAAAGTTGCCGAAGTATCACGAAGTTGTGTTCTTTGATACAGCCCACAACTATCGGGTAAGTTTTGCTATTGGGCTGTGGATCAAGGAGGGAGAGGTAGCGTGTTTCTAGTTTTATCCCGCACATAGGAGGGTATATAAAGGGAAAGACTTCCAATTCTTACTTTCCACAGAATTGAACCCACAAATTAACACGTTTACTGTCTAATGCTTGTGCCTCAGCGCCATGACTGACTTCAAGATATGATAAAATCAAAAATTATAATTCTAAACATCTGTTTCGAATAAAAGTTTTTTTATTGATGGTTTAGTATTTAATATTTTTTCAAATCGGGAAAACTTGCCTTGCCTCAGTGACAAACAATGCCTTCAAGTGCTGGGTACAATGTTCACCATCGCTTAATTTGAGAGATTGAATCTCTAAATACCATTGGGTGGAATTATTACCATCCCTTCGCTCTGGTAAATGCGAAGTAGAGTTACGCAACACAGGCTCTGGCGGAAAATAGATTGTCTACACACTACGTTATCTACTACAACTACCCTGATAAATGCGGAATACACAATGAAGCTGAAGAAAAATAATTAAATACGATAAATATTACAATTGGCCCAAATTTCCATTATTTGTACATCCTGACTGCTTCTCCTTTAAGCCAGCTCCTACAAACGAGATCAAAGCATACTGTCTACGACATCATTAAATGACGGCCATGTGAATATATTCTTACTTTACATCAATTTTACTCTTTTTCTATACAAAATAAGCCCTATTTTCCTTTGGCAAATTTCCTTTTTGCTCTTAAAGAATGCTCGTGATTGCTTATAGGTGCGTTCAATGTGGATAAAATAGAGTTCGAAGATGATTGTGTTTATTCTAATTTTGACCTTATTCCGTTAGCTATAAGAGTTAATTGGTCATAAAATTAATAGTTTCTAAAGCTACCCTTTTGATATTCTAGTATTAGTGGAATATTGTTGAAATTAAAATTAGCTGTGTATTTATATTTATATTTTTAAAATTAGCTGTTTTTATATTTAAAGTGTTTTAACACTAGGTTCCTAGGTTCCCCCTGCCCACTCGTGCGGGATGCAGCGTGAAGCTAAAATATATACATTTAGCGTGTCAGACGCAAAACGCAGTCATCGCTCTATCGAGACAGGGTGTTGAGTGACGAAACTCTACGCCGCGGTTAGTCGATCAAAGTTTGTCCGTCCCAGTTTCAGTCGAAATCGACCTTAATTTTATATTTAAAATCTAAAATCTATATACACCAACTCATAATACATTCTATAGAATTTGTCACAAACTCTTCGAATCCTCAATATCCTTTAGTCGCCGTTCACAAGAAAAGTTGGGAGAAACAAACTAAACATCACTTTTAATCAAGTAAAAGGGAGCTTTAGACAATGTAACTGTTTCGTATTTCGTATTAAGTACAGAAAGGTGTTCAACTTTGTGCTTCTTTGTAGTCTCCTATAACTGAGGAGATGAGATAGAGTACTGGCTGTGTGCTCTGTTTGCTTTGCTTGAATGGTTTACTCATTTTTTTTCTCTTTAAAAATAAATTACGCTATCATTGCTACGCTTCATAACAGAGTAGGCTGTGTTAACCTATTATTAAATATAGTCTGGTAGAAGTTAACGCCGCACAATAAAGAATATTAATTAGTAGGTAATTTTTACAATTATTTAAAAGAAACAAATGTAAAATAAAATTATGAGTTCGATACTGTATTAAAATACTCATATATAGTCATATAAATATTGTTATTGTACACCAATATGATACTTATATTTAAAAAAGTTACGCTCTATAATATAATTTGTAAGTTGAACTTTTCTTCAGAAGTTATTTAAAAAAATTGAATTTCTATTATTTCAAATAAAAATAAGTAAAGTCTTTTAATCCGTAAAAGTATAACGTTCAAACGAATCATATAGCAACAAAAGATTTGCTCCGCTTACAGCGCGGCGGAGGCTTAATTTTCCTGCGCCTGTCCAATAACCCCCTCTTTAAGTCTATACGAATTTTCAAATTAAAATTTTATAATTTTATACAATACTAGTCGTGGTTTGCGACTTTGCTTGCTTGGATTTTAAGCTGGAATGGATTGGAACTTTCTGTTTTTTTTTCTGTCTCCGTGGAAATTATGAAAAATCCTTTCGTAGCTCTTTTCCAATGCCTCCTTAATTAGGGGGAAAATTGAGACCGGACGCGTCTCAATGGGAACGGAGTGTCTTAACACTATGTTCCTAGATTCCCTCTGCCTAGCGTGAAGCTAAAACAAACGATAGCAGACAAATCCATAAACAAATATTAGTATTAACCCAACAATACAGTACCGTCCCTTAAGTCCCAATCAGTGCGGTACAAAATCACAATTACTCTGAATAAGCCGCAATACATTTATCAATTAGATTAGGTCCTAACCAAACAACGTGGTCGTTAGTAGTTTGACTATAGTTTAGTATTAGCTAAATATATGTAAATACATACAGAAATATAGGAGAAATATTATTATATATCAAAAAGAAAATCAGCTTCACGCTGTGTCCCGCACACTCAACACACTCCGTGTTGAGTGCTCAAAGTCGCACTTTACCTTAACACCAAAGCGAAGGAATGAAAATATCAAATACTACGTTTCTTCCAGCGGGAATGGAACTCAGAACCTGTCGTGATTACTTACTACTTATATTCTATGTCCTACGTAGCCTGGCCTCGTAGATAAGTAACATAGTATTGCACAATATAATCTCTAAGTTAATTTCACAGTCAAACGCGTACTGGGCAGTCGTGTGTTCATATTTTTATGCTCACGTTTAAATACTGCCCATTGAATACTGGACCGTCGCGTCCGCGCTGCTGGTTCAGCTAGCCTAGTTCATAAAATTATATTATAATATTATTATATGAGACCGTTATGGTGCAGTGGGGTGTCTTCTGATAGTGGGAGTTGGGAGTTCAAAAATAAAAATAACGAACATACCAGCAATTGAAATTCAATTGAAATATAATTTCGTTTTCTTATCTTTTCTTTAGCTGTTGTATTGCAGCGCGGCGGTAAGCTCTGTTACGGAGGTTCTCAAAATAGAATTTAGAGTGTAGAACAGTGTTTTACCACTAAATTTTTCGTTTATTTTGCAATATGAATTTTTTTTTTTCAGCTTCACTTTGTATCCGCGACACCACAGCGAGGAAATTAAAATATTAACAAATTAATTATTCATTCCCCCAAGTGAGTTGAACCCGCAACCGTCGCGTCTACATTCACACGTTTCTGCCACAGCACCACGATGGATTTACAGAATTTATTAAAACTAATTTCAACCCGATCTAGCAACAGTCCTATTATTAATGTACACTATTATTTCTTGTCACACGTAACTTCATTATTCACGGCTCTCCATATGTCGCGTGTCGTGCGGGGTCCGAGCCCCTCGCGTTTGATATGGGTATTAGTTTTAAGATTTTCATTTATTAAATCGTCGTAGCGCAGGGGCAGAGAGTGTGACTGTAAGCGCAACTGATTGTGGGTTCGATCTCCACTCGAAGAAATAAATAATTATTAAAATTTGTATTTCCATTTCTTTGATCTGGTATCGAGGCAAAGCGCGGCGTTCTGTTCCACCACTCAACACGCAATGCCTTCAGTATTTGGCGGGAAGTGGGAAACGGACACTAGGTTCCCGGTTCCCACTAGGTAATCAGAGTTAGGTATCCCGTATCTTCCATCTCTACTGAACATACTTCCCAAATATACTACTTCATTTACTTGTTCTAATATCTTACCATTTACACTGATCTTGTATTCCGTTCTTTCTTTATCTTTTTCAAAAACGGAGGACGGAGCTACAAATAACTACAAAATACAGAGTGAAACTTAAAACAAATATTACCTTATAAAAAAAAAATATTCCTTTTTTGATGTCGAAANCATCTCAAGCGACGCTCTTGGAGCTTATCCGCTACGTCACGGACCCCAAGACTACCTCGAATGAATGTGTTGCGTATGCGGTCAGACCGCGTTACGCCGCACATCCACCTCAGCATCTTCATTCCACTGCACTGATCTTGTATTCCGTTCTTTCTTTATCTCTTTCAAAAATGGACGACGGAGCTACAAATATCTACGAAAAACAGCGTGAAACTAAAAACAAATATTACCTTATAAAAAAAAATATTCCTTTTTTGATGTCGAAAAAGTAGCTTTAAGTAAAAGTTCTTACAGAACCAGAAAATTTATTATTGAAGTACATCCATTGAAAGGAAAAGCTTCAGACGAGGAGTACTTTTCTCATAATATTATATTTACATTTTTTCATTCCCATTGTACGGGATACAATTCACAAAAGAAGATATATAGGTGTATATTCTGGTATCGAGATGGAATTTTTATTTTCTGTGGAACGGCTTAAAATAAAGTTTCTTTTATTCTTGTTTTTTATTTTCTTAATATTTATGGGATCAATGCTGACAGGTACAGGTTTGGATCCCACAGTACTTATTATTTTTAGGAATAGTTATAGATACATATATATCATCAATTATTACTGTAATTTTTTATAGTAAGTAACATTACGAATTAAACACCTCCAGAATTGTTAAGGATTGACAGAGAGAATATAGTAAAATTTGAGTTGTGGGACCTAATGCTAAGACTCAAATATATATATACACTATAGAGTCATCATCTTTAATACCACCATCATCATCATCATTGTCATCAGCAACCAGTAGAAAAACAGTAGTTCTGCTGTATAGGCTTCTCCTCTAGCGTATTGTATGCCTTCCTCCAGCTAGGTGGGGATGGTGCAAAGAGTCGAAAATTAAGGTCAGTGGTATGTCATTGTGGACACTTATTATTATAGATTTTTTGCTCATTGTATCCGGCATACAGCAGGCTTGGCAAAGGGATTATAGTGTTAAAGCAGTCCGCTCCCCATTTTTTTTAAATATATCAGTACGATTTAGATCATTACAAAACCATTATGGACATTCATATTAACTATCGCCATAAATGATAATAAACAATAGATAAATGGATTACCATTTGTCATGTGTTTATCTATTGTTTATTTTATTTAATAGTTTAGTTTATTTTATTTTAAATACTTTAAATAAAATAAAATAATTTTCATATGTTAATTTAAGAACGGCTTAACTCACGTTCAAAAGTAAATATTTTTTCCTCGACTCATTCTAAAGTTTATGAACAATTTTCCCTTTCCCACCTGACGGTAAGTGCTTTTCTAACTCAATTGATACAAAGAATGACAGAAATGTAATAATAAAACAGCGTTTTTGTAAACAAAAAAAAAAAACTCCCAATACCGTTTCCTTTTGTCGGTACATAATCGTCTGGTGACGATCGAGGGCTTCCCAAATATGAAACGTCGATATAAAGTGCTGAATGTGACTTTTGGTATATTTACTAATATTTCCTGCGTTTTCGCTTGTTGTCCAAAATTATTTTTTTAGCTGCACGCTGTATTTTGCACATTTCACATTGTTAAGAACCCCGTGCTTGTTACCCAGTTTCAATCAATGCCTTGCTTTGACTCGTTACCAGAGTGAGAAAATCAACATATTGAAATAAATATTTAACTAGATTCATAGATCAAAGAAACTCTTGAGTTTTATAATATTAGTAAAGTTTTATAATTTATACCTACATATATTTTTAGAGGATATAAAACACTCTACTTAATGAGAGGATTTGAATATAAAACATTTAAAATATTAATTAAATAATAGTAAGTAAGTAGCGTCTGATTCTAATACGTAAACATAAATTGTAACATCAGACATAGAAATGCTAAAATTTAAAAAGTCACATCCAGTACTTTAAAGCCAAATTGAACGTTAGAAGCGACACATGTTTGAAAAACGTTATATACTTTTACGACGTCTGAAAATGTTATTTACAGGTTGAAAGAGGTGATTTTAGTTCCTTCCAATATTGTGCTAGCGTTTAAGGTATTCTTATTTTGTATTATATTAGACATCCGATATAAAATGGGAAATTTATTTGATAATTTTATGTTATTTAAGATGTTTTAGATCAATAATTGTTTTCTTTATTTTTTTAGATTCAGGCTATATGACGCACGCAAAGGGAACCTGGGAACCTACATGTTTTTCATTTTCCACCAAATTTTAGAGATAACGCTTGAGGGCGGAATTGAACACCACGTTTGGTCGACAGGAAATGAAAATAATTTCCTCAACCGAGTGGGAATAGGACTCATAACCGTCGCATTTAGTCAGACGGTTGAGAGTCCTATGTAGGGGTACTTACCTATTTCTTTAATTTAGCTAATGGCACGAATTGATTAAGACAGAAATTTTGACATAAGCTTATATATATGTATTTACTGGTTAAAGTTGTACATTTTTTTTTATGTCAGAGTAATGTCACTTTGTAAGAGTACTGTGTCATGATTCCACATTTACATGACACATCATAATCAATATATACCAAGATACGTACTCATCTAGCAATGTGAGGTGTGAAGGGATCGCACCCTGCCTCGCAAATACTGCACTTCAAATTAACAACCTACATTTTTAGTTCATCTTTGTTAATCCACTGAAGTGAAAGAAGGGTTGAAATCTAAGAAATGACCCAGGATACAAAAAACCCCCTCTCGTGTATATCTCATTGTTTTTGCCCAACACTCTTTTGAAAATGCTAGTGGAAAGGGATCAGGAAGAACTGGTCGGACTTCACATTTCACACCTATCTATAGGACTTGTATGGAACTTGACTTACAATTAGAGCAACGAAGTCAAATGTAGGATTGATTCCAGTTGTATAGAATCTCTTAGGCTGGAGAGGTTTTTCGGATTTTATACGTCTGTTAGCTTTTTGGAAGGGTTTAGTTGTTGGATACATATATTATACATTTTAGTGGTTGGAAGTGCGAAATTATAGATATTTTTAGCTTTGTTCTCCGTCCGTCCGATTTTATTACAATACAATAAGTTTACTTATATTAATTTTATCTGAAAACTACCTTGTCACAATTTTTTTCTTACCCTTAGGCAAGGAACCATCAATTCTTCATTTTCCTTCCAATTTTCCGTCCAAGAAGACTATATGTTTGATTAAAGCGATTGCTACTACTAATTGTGATAGGACCTAATCGTCTCATCATCTACTAAGAAAAATATACAAAAATACATACAAGGCCACCAAATATAAAAAAAGATAATATTTATTTACTTCCAAAATTTCACCAAAAGCCCATCCTCCAATCCACAATAAATTCGCGACAGGCTATTTATTTTGGATTTCCATAGAAATCTTGTTGTCTTCCTCAAACACTGATACGTGACGTTCGATGTAGGGAACATGTTTATACAGGGTGTATGTTTGGTTTGCACTTGAGACGATTTCAGAACGCTTTGTTAAAAATTCTCTCATACAATTTTGTACTGCTAGTGATGTGCGCAAATATGAGTGCTTTATTCGTAAAATTGATAAGTGTGTCGTATGTGTCGTTTCGATGTATTAGCAAGGGTTTTTTAGGTAGACGGACTCTAGTGTTAAGGTACTCCGTTCCCATTAAAATACTTCCGTTCTTCACTTTCCACAGAATNAGTATTAGTATATCCTAAGAATGTATGTAATGTAAACCAATATGTACGACAGTTGGAGATCCGTATAAATAAATAAATAAATAAATAAATAAATAAATAAAGTGACGATTTCAAACTACTTTTTACAAGAAAAAACATAAAAATATTAAGTTTATTACAGAAAAAATAAAAAAAGTAGAAATAAATGAAACAAGCAAAGTCAAGTGCCACAATGTGCTTTATTAATAAACTGAAGAATCCTTAAATTATTTACAAGAGTCCAACTTCACTCGAGTTAGTCAAATCGATAATCGATTGCCAAATCATTCAATTCATTCGATTGTTGTCAAAAAAGAAATTGAAAGAAATAGAAGAATAGAAAAAAACATAACTATCTGATATGCTTTAGTTTCATATTGTTAAAAAAAACATAAAGAACTACATTAAAACTATTAAATAATCGATTTATACGACAATCTGTTATCGATATGGCCCAAAGTTTGGATTTTAGTGCATAAAAAATCCAAGCATAATATAAAGAAGACTTACATACAATTGACCCAATAAATGAAGAAATCTTGACAAAATATTAAAATTTACGAACCAAAGTGCGAATACAATTTAATCGCTAACTATATTTATCCCCTGATTTTCCTTATCTAAATGGACTTGGCGATGATGAAAAAAAAGCATACTTAAAAACTAAAAATGTAATGCAAAAATGCATTTCTCACACGTTATACAACTTCATACTAGTTCTAACTACAAAATTTCAAACTTAACTGAAACAAAAATTAACAATCATCTAAAATAATCACATAAAGAACTAAAATGAAAATAGGACAGGCGCGAGAGCTTCCTTTTCAATAGCTTAAATTATTATTATTAGTTTGACGCGGTATGCACCATATAGCAAGGTTTGTCTTGTTACCAGAACTGAAAATACTTCATTCCCCCGAGTGGGAATCGAACCCACTGCCGTCGCTTACTACGACGGCCTCAGATTTATAAGATTCTTTATTATTTATATCACTTATGAGCATATATAATATTACATCCATTCAAATGATTCACTGTATACTTATTTCAATTCCAAAGATATTTGTTATTATATTTATTAAGAGTCAAACTCTTATACAACTCTCGCGTCCAAAAAGTAACTAAACCATTATTACAAAAAAAAGATAACAAAAAACTAAGAAAACACACATTTTAAATGCTTATGCATACTGTTGGTGATATTAATACTCAAAATGCTTTTTGTACATGTTTGAAAAGATCTAGATTTAAAATTGAATCTAGATCATCGGTTAGATCTAGATTTAACAGTTAAATATAGATCTAACTCTATATCTAGTTATATATTAACGTCGTCAATGGTACATCTTGACGTTAATATATATAGTTTAAAAAAAATCTTAACTACCCACAATTATTTTTATAAACTAACCGTAAAACGCAACTGAAGGAAATAAAGGATAAATGTTTCAAGTTATTTTTTTATATTTTCGTTAATTTTATTCTGCATTGAGTAAAAAAATACTTACAATATGTATATTTTTTTTAATTTAGCGTGCATGGTGGGTGTTGATTTCAAACGTTGTTTAGACAGCATTTTTATGTTTTTTTTTCGATATATGTATGAATCATGAATAATTAAACTTCAAACTAGAACAAGGCACACATTGAAAAAAGGAACTTGGTCGGACAAATTGAGTTTTTAGTACATACTATAAAAAAATCTATTCAAGAAAAAAGATATCGTGTAAAAATTTCAACGTAGCAGGATTTGAACCTGCGGTTATTGCAATATGTCTTAGGGCTCTAGCCAATTAGTTCTAAATTTGAATACGGTTATCTTTACGGTTAAAGAGAAATTTTCCATTAAATCTGTATAGAAAACTACACTAAATCACGTTTTCAGATTCAAAAAGCTATTCATATGGAAAGCAATAGTATATCCTTAGCTTTATTAAATACAAAAGTGGACATAACGTGTTATAGAAGTGAATATTTAAAGAGAAAAATCAAATTACTTCTATAAGAGGTTACTGCCGCACTTAGAAGCTTTGATTAGCATTTAATTAACATTAATTAAAAAAATATTTATTTAATGCTAGTTAAGCGCTAAGTAAAGTTTGTGAGTAAGGTTGTTATATTATAGAAACTTCTAAACTTTATAAAAGTAGAGAAAATGATCTAAAATAAATAAAGCAAATACTTTCATTGCACTTAAGTTTAAGTACGATCGTCATCTTTATATTAATATTCACTTTATTTATCAAATAAAGGAGAGTCAATTTACGGAGAGAAGAGATAAAAAGGGCTTTATAATTTATTTTTATTTATAATTTATATAATTATGGTTATCAAAAAATTAAAATTTTAAAGCCGCCGTCGTTTGTAGTGAATGAATTAATTATTTTCACTTACTGTAAACCTGTAGGAAAAGGGGCAACGGAGTGTCTTAACACTAAGCTAAATAAGACATATTTGTCTAATATTTTAACATAACTATAATTTGATTATTTGATATTTTTGATTATTTTTATAAAAAAAAGGATTTAAAAATAAAAAGCCGTCTTTTCTCTTCTCCCTATACGAAATTTTAAATATCATTATAATTTTTATTAAAAGATTTTAAATATATACTCGAGACGATATGCAGAAATGAGGGAACAGATGACCTCTATCTCACTCACACAACCATGGAAACCTATAAATATATAAGTAATATACATACGTGACACATTAATTAAGTAGAAATCGGACTATATTATATATTTTGAGAGGGGGAACCTTATCAGTTACTCCTATCATTAATTTAACTCATTTTGGCTAGTTGGGTGGAGAAACTCAACACTGTTTCTTCATATAAAAAAGTACAGTAAATTAAATGGCATCATTGGATGAGAATCGAATACATAACCATCGCATAAACAATCAAACTCTACACATTTCGATGGCGTAAAAAAATATTTATTTGGATATACATATATACATGTATTTTTGTATTAAAATATAGCCCGACGTCTCACAATAAGCCTTAGGCACTTACGGCGTACACAAATTTTGGCATATTATCTCATACAACAATCACTTAGAACGTCAAAAGGAACATGCTTAATAATTTCTTCAGTTATTTACTTTATTTTATGGTATTAATACGTCGAGAACACGAAGTAACAGTATTCTGTCACTGTCTTTTTCCTACAGATATCGAGACAAGCTATAAAATGTGTTTAGCACAAGCATTGAACCTGTGATATACAACACATACTTAAAAGCTAAATGTAAAAATCCTTTAATGATTTATAATAATTTGGACTTTTATGTTTTCGTTTTAAAAAAGCGAATATTCTGATAAGTTATCAAACACCATATAAAATAATTATTAATTATATTTTTGGTAAGATAAATAAAAAAAATACTTTAACACATAAAACGTGTGAATATTTTTTTCAAATATTTCAATTATATCGTCACGTTGAAGGAGAAAGTTAAAAACAGATAACTGATATTAGCTGCCATTTTTAAGTGTTAGAACAATATATCAGGACGCATCTTCACGCTTCTTCACGCACCTCTCATAAAATGTAGGATAGACAAAGAGACTCTTTTTTAAGACTAAAACATTTGTCCGAGTAGGATTCGAACCCATAACCTTTATGGACAATTTTTATTCCTTTCTTATTATCCCTTTGTATAAAATCGAATTTTATTTTAGAAGCGACGTGATTAAATAGAACGAGGAACGTGATTTTCGGTTGCTTTCGCAGAAACGCTGACGCGTCGCCAACGTGGAGATCCTGAAGCAAATAATATTCCAAAACTTGTTCGTATTACAAAAATCGCGAAAAACTTTGAATTTTTCATATATTTAAATATTTGCATTACTAAAAATTAAAATGACAATTCTGCTGTTAATATTTATTTGGCCGATACTAAAAATATTGTGCCATAAAACTGAGTTAGTGGCAGGAAACTGAATTTTTATAACATATTATACGAAATATATATTGAATTATTTATTACTTTTTGTTGTTATTTTTACATATTTTTTAAATTTCACAATATAATATTATAATTATATGTATTTATGTATGTTTATTTATTGTCTGTATATAGAATGTTGGTATAGAGAAAACGAGACTTAAGCTAGTGTACTTACATACTGACTTCATTGTCACAGCACAATTTAATTTTACACAAAAGTGTGAAATTCTCACTAATTTTTAGTGCTCGAAGAAAAGAAACTCACTTATTCTTTACCTCTCCAATTATATCGAACGTTTATCAATACTAGGAGGTAACAATGTACTTATAACTAAAAATTATAAAATCAATTATTAAAGAACAAAACTACTTGTGAAAAGACATTTTACACACTATATATCAAATTTCCGTAAAAAAGGTATGTGGATTCAAATCTAGTTACGTTTAACATTTTCATACGGCACTGACAAGTAGTCAACACTAAATGACGGTTCTATAAAAATTGCTGAGTTCTTATAGAAATTATAGGTGACTAAAAACAATTTAAAGTCGAAAATAGTAAGTCAACTAACACAAAGTAGTTTCATTCTTTATAAATTTTCGTGAAAACCTTAAAATATAATGCAATTAAAGAAATAAATGAAGTAATGTACCCAATTACATGTCATACAACAAGAAGAACGGAGAGCTAAGCCCTCCGTCCTATACGTTATCGAGAGTAAAGCCCTCTGTTTTCCATTGTATATTATTATTTTATTATCAGTTTATATTTTAATAAACCAGATGAGAACAATCTATTAAGACTAATATTATTAATCTAAATATCAAACAAACATAAAATAAAAAAAGAAATACTACATGTTCCGATGAGGTCCCACAATATTTATACAGAATGCGAAGTGACATACTAATTATGATTATTCATACTAATATTATATAAAAAAAACACATTTATTCGCGTCCTACATATATTCGACTGACACTAAATTAATAGATTATTCCCATTTGGTGGTATTATCTAATTCGTTACCAAAAATAGCTCCATAGTTCACAGAAAATTTTATACTGTAAAAACGTCGATGCTATGAAAAATAAATGTAAAATTAAATAACGTAAATTGTCCTGTCGCACTTTCCTTGTGATCTGATTGCCTCTCGATGGAAAGTTACCAGTTCTGTAGAACTCCTCTAACATTTTATCTTTTTCTATGAATCTGTCGTACAGCCATTGAGTCATGCCTTCGTTGTCTGTTGGAACCTGGAAATAATTGTTATATTGTATTTTTTTTAATATTATTCGTACTCAAAATATTGAAGTTAGTAGATTTAACTATCAATAAAGAAGTCGGAGATTTGATTCTATTTGTCTGATGTCTTGAAAACGCTTATCTCAGAAACTACTAGTTCAGACTGAAAAAAAAATATCGGCCATTTATTAACGATTTTTTAAAGTTACTTAACTTTAGAAATTGTCATTGAAAAAAACAAAACTCGTAAGGTATACATGGTTACTTTCGTGCTAATAAATATAGCAAAAAGTGAGATCTGCTACATTGTTGCTCTAAACACATCAAAAATTCTTCGTAAAAATATCAAATAACACAAAGATAATAAAATTTTCGAGCGTAAAACTTGTCATATACCTTGCAATATCGAAACTAATAACATTTTATCGTTTGAAAAATCATAAATATATCGATGACATATTATCCAATCATTATTTTCTATGCAATAAACTTTTGGCGTAAATCCAAATGGAAACGTTGCCAAGACCTATATCGCTCCTTTAGACATGGTTCAGCAAAGGTTCTTTATTTCTATACATTTTGTGAGAGTTTTTTTTAAAGAACTTTGTTTTTGACACGACCTACTTTTGTTACCATAAATTGACTGCAGAGGCCTGTTTTTATGTTGTATTTTCGCTTTAAAAACTGAAAATTTAATTACTAGACAGACAACACATTATATATAACCCTTACCTCGTTGCTAGGATACAGCCTATAATGTAAATGTGTAGTACAGGCGTCTCTAATGCCGCATACTATATCTTGCAAGTGCAACGGAACACGGTCAGGATAAGCGATGGTGACGTCGAGGATCCACTCGATGGTGTCACCGCTCTTCGTGTCAATTATTTTTGTGTTGTTCTGGTTGAAATCGTCTGTTAAAAGGTAAAAATATTTTATATTTCATTTATTTAATGTGATTTATAATTGATTATTTAGAATTGATTCGATTTAAAACTATATAAAATCTTTTGAAATATTGTTTTTCCACTCAAATGCAGAATACAAAGTTCTCTCCGTTACAAAATTTTCTTTTATGTAAATAATCTGATTATTGAAAGCTAGCTGCAACTTCAATTGGGTGGACGATAAGACAATGAAAATCCCGTTTTTCCGGCTTATATAGGTTTCACGCGTTATATTGCCCATAGTAGAGTGGCAGAGGGAACCTGACAACCTAATTTTAAGAAACTTCGTCTCCGTAGGAATTTAAAGAAATCGCTTCTTAGTAGAGTTAGCTTCAGAATACATGACAAATTACAACTTTCTACTTCCAGTAGTTACGTCTTAGCTTTGTCTACCAGTTACTATATTTATAAAGACTATCTTTATTTTCCTCACTCTAATCAAACAAAACGCGGTGTTGGGTTCCGCCAATACGGAAATACCGCACCGTTCATTAACTCTAAGTGCTTTATACTTGTCCTGCTATTTTGTGATACATTAAACTAAGAAAAGAAGAAAGAATAAAAAAGAAATAAAATAAAACTAATAAACATTTTACCTTTCTTATTTGCCTGTTTGGACGTGCTCGCTCCTTGGTCGATGTGAGGTCCAACTTCCTCCATAATAATCTTCATGGCTCCCGCACGCGGCAACGATACGTATTCTAACTTAGGTAGATTGTTTTTCTCGGCGAATCTAAACATGGAAAATATAATTAAATAAGAATTTCAATTGACAATATTGTAGGGAGTAAAGCTTCTGCTACAGGGATATGGTTTTTTTTTTATAGTTTTACGCCCTTTATCAACCAGAGAGAACGGAGAGTCAAACGCTACGGTTTCTTTATACTTCTTTCGCTTTGTCCACTGTCATCAACTTCTTCATTTCACTTTCGTACCCCACTTTCCGGAACCCTAATAAAATATTTAATGTGTAGGTCATTATAAAACCTCGCACAAATAAATCCTGAACTAACAATAATGGAGTTCAGTGAAGTGTCAATTTTCTTTTATAATGATGGAAAGAGGATTTAGATCTAAGATCGGCTTTTCATACGTTTTTAAAGCATTCACGTCGCCAGCATCTTATCTAGGAGTTCCTATTAAGATTTTCTTGATAGAAATAAGTTGTTGGGTGCTTACACACATAAATAGGCACACACTTTATGCTTAGAGTCGTCTGACGGTGGGGGTTCGATTTTCACTCGATGTAATAAATTACTTCCATTTTCTCACTATAGTGAAAAGACCGGAGGCAGATTGGGAGAAAAGTGGGGATCGTGGGCTTGATCAGTGGCTTTATAATGAGTACTTTCTGCCTACCTTGTATGAGGGATTATGAAACGTGATTATGCTAATAAATGAAAAAAACTGTTAATTCAAAAATTTATGAGTTTTTTATTGTTATATATAATAAAAAACCTGATAAATCTTCAACATAATTTCCATAAACAAGAAACAAAAATCTTACTTACAGTAAAAAATATCATTTCACTAAACAAAAAAATTTTAAAACATAAATTACAAAATCATTTTCAAGCCCAAACGATTTCGAATGCCATGAAATTCAATCCAAACAAAGAAAAAAACCTTTCAAAAAATTTCAAAAAAATCGTTTCATAAAACAAATGAATCATTAAATTGAAAGTTTCATAATAACCAATTTCGTAGGAAGCAATTGTAGAGGCAGGTCGCTTGCTACCGAACGGGCGATACCGGTATTTTATTTCAAAGCATTATTTACAATGTGTAGAATAAATATTGCATTGGAAATGGCAGAATGTGAGGTAAATAATAATTTTCAATTCCTCGTTCTGGTAACAAGGCGAAGCGCGGCGTTGAGTTCCGCCTAATAAGATAAGACATAATGTCTCGAAAATTGGATTATGCGTGGATAACGGCTTAATACTGGATTTTCTCTGCTTATATGCGGGACAAAGGGTGAAGCTATAAAATTATAATAATCTTCACTGAGGCTAATGATAATTTAAATTATTTCTTTTAAATTTATTTCTTTTATGTAATAAAAGCTTATTTTGATTAATTATTGATTTAAATTATTTGCATATTCTTACTCTTTTTTTACCATCAAACTGTATCCCGCACCTCACCGCATTCCCTATCTACCCTACTATATGCGTGATACAGCGTGAACCGTATTATTCCTTTATTCTCTTCATATTAACCGATACCATTTCCTATTATACAATTCTAACATAAGTACCAATTTAATGGAGGCCGTAGGTATCTCGTTATTCTAGAGTACCTACGATTTATCTACGGACTACTTGAAAAGAAGTATCGTTAACAACATAAGATAAAATATCAATAATTGCTTATTTTATATGCTAAGTAGCTACTTGATAATGCTTGATATGTGTTAGACTCAGAAATATATTTTTTTTTATAATTATCTAAAGTATTCGAGTGGGAGTTTATGGATAATAGCTATTAATTATGGTATGAGAGGATTTTTCTGTTAAATAATGGAATTTTGCTTGTTATTCCCGTATTTATGAAATATGTTTATTAAAATGGATGCCATTGTAGCGCAGTAGGATTGCGTTTAACTGTAAACGCGACGTTTGTGGGTTCGATCTCCATTCGAGGGAATGATTATATTTAATTAGCTCAGCGTTGAGCCCCTCCATTCAACATGCAATGCCTGAAAATGAAGCGGAAAGTGGGAAACATTGTTTTAATATCAGGCTCCCTCTGCCTACCCCGCTTTGGGGGGAACATCGTGAAGCTGTTTTTTTATTAACCTACTGGAATTAGGTATAATGTTTTGTGCATTAGTAGACGGTGTACGAGTACGCATACACTAATTCCTTTTTTTTAACCAAATGTTAAGACAATCTTATCAAAACGTGTAAGGTGGTGGCAGTCAACGCCGCAATTTGCCGTAAACACTGAAAATTGTTAACAGTGTTAAATATCTAAATAATAATTTTTAGTCTATTTACCTTTGACTAACTTCTTTTCTCTTATGGAGAAAGCCGCCTTCCGGAAACAATACCATGAACTGCCTCCCCAAAGGTATGTAGTATTGATGTATGTGCTCCTTCAAATCTTTCAAAGACTGTTCTCGTTTCGCTTTACCCTGTAATGAGATTTATTATTAAATTATATTGAAAAATTACAGTATTTGATATTTTTTTATAGAAGAAAATAGCATACAGAGACAAACATATTTTTTATTTTCGGAAATACAGCTTCTACGGATGATGTAAAACGCCATCGCGGAAGGCACAGCATTAATTATAAACGCGACGGTTATGGGTCCGATTCCTACATGATTAAATTATGCCCTGGATGAATAAAGTTCGCTCAGTTGTAAAAATAATTTAAATTCCTCGCTCTAGTACCAAGACAACGCGCGGCGCTGAGTTCCGCCGCTCAACAATCTGTGCCTCGAAAACAGGGCGGTAATTGTGGGAGGAAGTCTCTTAAAACCGGGTTCCCTCTGCCTACCCTGCTATACGAGAAAAACCGTTAATGCTCCTTTGATCATTAAATTGTAAGTAAATCATGGAAAGGGAAGTAACATTCAATTAAGACATTCGCGTTTAATTAGTTATAATCAATAATAGCGCGTGCAGTCTTTAAGATTATATTCGTGAAATTACCATTCCCTTTGTTTCCGATTACCCTCCTAATATTATTCGAAACATTACCCAAAATTAGGGTGACAACGCTGTAGGGTTATTATGATATATTAATAATATTATATTTATAGATTTTTATTTATTTACACACACCACAAAGGGGACAAACGTGTGACTGTAAGCGCGATAGGTAGTGGATTCGATTCCCAATCGGAAAAATGAAATGTTTAATAATATTTTCATTTCCTCGGTCTCGTAAGGAGGCAAAGCGCGGCGTTGAATTCAGCCAGCCAATGCCTCAGGAATTCGGCGGAAAGTGAGAAAAAGAAATGTCTTAACACTAGAGACTCCCAGATAGTTAGGTTCTAGCTACCATCTTTGTAAAATTATTGTAATAAACCACTACATTATGTATAATTATATTGTAAATATTGAATTTTTATTTATAGATCAAGAAAACAAGACATTAAAAAAAATAAAAATTAAATTAAGCGACCAATAAGATTTCACGGCCCCTTTCTTCTAATATACCAAAAAAAATATATAAAAACCTTAAATAAAAAAAAAATTACAAGCACTGGTCACCACAACCCCGTACAGAGGAGAACACAATATGTTACCTATTTATCTATGTATTTTTATACGTCCCGTCACGTCACGTCACGGTGCGTGAACAGCGCCCTAATGGTTATTATCAACATTCGCCCGGTGAGAATGCACTTTTTCCACCCCCACCCCTCGTGCGGCCAATCTATAATAATGGGGGCAAGTTATAAATATTCTATTGATACGGCCCATTGTTTGCTTGTAATGTGGAAACATTTAATTGAATTGGACACATTTGGGGAAAAGACAGTAGTGTCATTCAATATATAATATGTAAATGTCTATACGTACGTGTGGAATGTCAAAAAAAAGAAAATATTTTTTTGTGAATTAATTCAGCTTGACGAATACAAATGAAATTAATATTTCGGCAGAAAGTGGAGAAAGGAAGTGTCTTAATGGAAATGAAGTATCTTAACATTAGGTTCCCAGTTCTCTCGTGCCTATTCTGCTATGTACAAGATACGGTGTGATGCTAAAAAAAACAGAATATTTATAGCTACGCCTGTATAACCCTGAAGGAAAGCTTATAATGTAAACTTTAAGAATCCCAAACAGAAATTAAAATGACTGTAATTGCAATGTTTTTGAATTCAGTGCTTAAAGTGGTAAGGAATTAATTATTTTCATTTTCCTACTTTGGTAGATTTAAGTACGAAGTTGAGTTCCTGCACTTAACTCAAATATCAAACGCATCAAGAAGAAAATTGTAAACGGAGTTATAAATGAGGAATATATATAACGTGAAGCAAGATGTTATAAAATATCTCAAAATTACTTAACAAAACTAAAAAAATACCTTAAAGATGACTAAATATTTAGTTATATAGTAAAAGCAAAGTGTTTGCGGACGTTTCCGTTAGTTCGATGGCCGGCCAATTGCACTGCGCTTGCTAAGAGCTCACGACGTTTGCGATTTACCATAGTACGATTGTAATGTCGATATTTTAGATACAATGTTTGTAAGCTCGCATCTCTCGCATTTTAGATAAGATAGAGCATTTAAGATAGTTAGATAGGAAAAAGTAATATTACATTATTTAGAAGTAAAGTATTTGCTTCCTATCGCGGCATTGCTAGCTTTAATGTTACTGATATAAAATGAATATAAGCTATCGCCTAGTAAAAGCCACATTTTTAATGTGTCAATAGACCTTCTATTGCGTAACTTAGAAGTTACGCTCGTACATCGCTTGAAATCTAAGTTTTTTGACCTAATGTTAAGACACTCCGTTCTTCTAATGCCTCGAAAATTAGTTGGGAAAGTGGGGAACAAAACTGCTAAAGAAGCTAAAAAATTATAATTTCCCCCCCAGTACTAATCGAACACACACTCCCACTGCACCACCACGGCCTCCAACAAAAATAAAAAAATCCAACAAAAGTACCATCAACAACAATATTCATTTTATCTTTACATTTTACATCGACACAATTGGCAAAGCGCGCTCGATCTGTCGATCGTTAGTGTTTTCAAAAGTCCTTCCGACGACTAGATTAGAGTCCATTCCTGTTTAGGAACAGTTCGCTGCACCCGTGGGAATGCAATTCTTGATACTCTGTTGCATCTTCTGTTATTATTATTATATTATTTATAAAAGAATTTTTCTTTGTATTATTTGAAAGTGTACGGAAAATTGAATTATGATTTACTGCATTATCATTTTTAATATTAGAGTTGTAAAGTGGCTAAAGCTAAAGCTTACATGTAAGCTGTATATTACATGTATGCATGTGTTTAATATAGTTAGCAGCGCGACGCATTTATGAAGAGAGCTCTCTTCCTCCTCCTCTTCCTCCTCTCCTTCAGAGTTACAGAATTGTGAGATAATTTAAATGATTTTTTTTATGAATGAATTTAAATTCATTCATTCATTTCTCTGGTCTGATAAGGCAAATCTGCGCGGCGTTAAGTTCAGTCCTAGAATTCGTAAATTTTAGAAAAGTCTACGAAAATGCAGAGTTCCCCAACTTCACAAAAAAATCTTAACGACTAAAAGAAGGAAACTCGTGGCGATAGTAAAAATTCACCCATGGGTGCTATAAGAATGACCCATTAAAAGTATAAACAGAAATTCCTCCAGTAAAACTACGTTAACAAATGTTTGAGGTCCTTAACGAGGGTATCCAGACAAAAGTTCAGTCTCGTTACCGTTCTAAGCGTAAGATAAGAGAAAAACTTATAGTAATGTGTATGTTACCGTTGACATATGGTATTAGGTTCAATTAATATTGCCTAGGTATTTTTTTGCATTACGAAAGAGTTAATGATAGTTATATTTGATAAATTTCTGATAAGAAAATAATTATAGTAATAATTAAATTGAAAATAAAGTGGGACGTCAATTACTTTTCCATTTATTTTTTAAAATATTGCATAACCACGTAATCTTAAATTAAGCTAATAAAAAATGTTTGACAAAAAATAAAAGTGACTTAAATATGTATTCCAACAGTAACATTCGTAGTGAAGGACAAAATAATTGATGCCTTTAAGTTTCTTGTAAAGTATATACTATTGTTTATAGCAGCTATTAGGTGTAATTATAAGAAAATAAACACGGTTCATGGCCGGAAGGTGACTTGCCCTAACTTTTACGTGAATACTTATACAAATTACTAGTCCTCACCTACAGCTTCGCCACCATGATCAATACTTATAAATATTTTTTTAGTTTCACACTGTATCCCGTACTTAGCAGGATAGGCAGAAAAAATCTGATAACCTAGTGTACCTATTAGGACATTTCCGTACCCCACTTTTTGCCATTTCTGCCGTTTTCAACGCCGCGTTTTGCCTTGTTACTAGGGAGAGGAAATAAAAATATTAAACATGTTATTCCAGCAAATGGGAATTGAACCCAAAGCCGTCGAGTTTACAATCTCATGCTCGTGGCACTGCGCCACGACTGCCTCAAGTCCTCAGTACAAGGTGATTCTGACTAAATAGAAATAACAAACTCTAATAACAATAAAACTTCCGATCCTCATTGCATTCTACAAAAACAATAAAAAGTAAAAACATGAGAAACAACACTGTGTTGCTATATTTTTGTTCGCAAAATGCACAGATAAACTTACCACGGCTCTAATTACTGAAGTTGAGCATTTCTGTTTTTGCTTCAATAATACGATTTCTACAAATGGCAGTAGATAAGTTTTGGAATACAATATTTATTTAATAATGATTCACAGTAATTTCTATCGTAGTTAAAATTGTTATTATCACTTGAAACGATTTTTTGCGATTCACGCTGTATGCCGCTCACAGCAGGATAGGCAGATGATACCTGGGAACGCAGTGCTAAGATATTTCGTTCCCATTGAGAACTCAACAACGAGTTTGACCTCATTATCAGAGCGAGAAAATTAAAATAATAAATATCTCATTTCCCCGAATGGGAATCGAACCCACAACCTGTCACGTTTACAGTCGCACCCTTAAGCCCCTGCACCACGACTGGCCTCAAAAAAGCATATGTAAAATATAAAAATTACTTAGAGCGAGAATCGAATACACAATCAAAGAACTATAGTGTCAACAATTTGTCTATAAAAACCTATACAGCTATGGATAATGAGATTCTGAGCTCTGTGTCGAAAAAAACCATTTCAATATTTAATCTTATTCAAGTGACTTTTCCCATTTCGAAATCGAAGAGTCTCGACCGATATAGATTTTCAAATTAATATATATTTTAATGAATTAAATAACACGCCTTCATGGCAAAATTGTAATGTTGTACTCGAACGATAACGATGGTCGCGGATTCAAATCCTACTTTAGAATTTTATTTTTGTTAATCCCCAATTACTAGTATTTATACTAGAGCTTCACGCGGAGCTAGTTTTCAGATACTTCGTTCTCCCATATGCAACCTAATTTTCGAGATATCGTGTGTAGAGTGGTGGAACTTAACGCCACGTTTTGTTATAAGACAGGTTATTTTTGGGTCTTTTATTTAGCTTCACGCTGTATCCCCCAAAAATCAAGATAGGCAGAGAGAGGGTTTAGACACTCCGCGACCATTAAAACACTTGCGGTTCCCACTTCCCGCCGGATTCTGGTGGCATTGCCTGTTGAGTTGTAGAACTCCCTCCCTATAGTAAGACATGTAATTTGATATATATGGGAGGTATACATAATATAAGTGAAAGAAAAGTTTATAATATTGTAGGTAGGTACCTACTATATATATAATGTTGTCAGATGGACAATTTCTAATGAACGTGCATTCCAAATGGGAAGACGTCAAGAACATTAATTTCCCCATAGAAAAAAACTGACATACAAATGTATATCACTTGAAAACTCAATTTGTACTTTATTTATGCAAATCTCCCTCACTGTGCAGCGTCGATAAACGAAACTGCTCGAACGCTAAGTAGAGCAATCTGGATGAAGATAAATATTTTTATGTATGCACTTTTTAAATTTAAACTGGATGGCTAAAAGGTTTTCTGTTTTAATATAAAGAGCTAAGGAAGTATGGTGGTTTGTATGCATGCGATAGTTGTAGATTCGATTCATGCTTGGGGATGATGAATAATATCCCCATAATATAATAATCAAACATGGTCCAACATAGCTTCAAGCTAGCTTAGGTATTATTTTATTCATGTAAACCCTACTCGAGGAATGATTTTTTTTAAGTTTTACAATACAGAGGCCGATATTCACTTAACACGTGATGCCACGTAAATAGGTACATATCCTTGACATACTCTTCCTTCTATACAATTCTGGAGGCTTTTCTTCATTACCAGCGCGAGGAAATAAAAATATTAAATACATCATTTCCTCGAGTGGGAATGGACTTTGCACCAAGACTGGCCTCAAAAATAATAATCTGTCACATATGTCAAAACAAACACAAAACTGTGGAGACGCTCATTAATATAAATAGAAAAAAGGGCGTAGTAAGTATCACAGAACTAGAAACGTATATTAATTTGAGAAATACGGGGGTGAAGTAAGGGTTTTTTCTTATTGCTTACGTTATGATGGGGCGAGGGTTGTGAAACTAAACCTTTTAGTGAAAGCACCTGTATGTTTTATGTTTCTTTGAGAAAAACGAGTACCTATACTAAAAATATGTTTAGAACTCAACGCCGCACTTTGCCTCGACACGAGTGAGAGAAGAAATAAAAATATTAAATATTTAATTTCCTCAAGTGGAAATCGAACGCATAACCCGTCGTTTACAGTCATATGCTTATCTTCCTGACTGGCTGGCCATGACTGGCCTCATGAATGTTGTTTTAACAAGGAAATGAATCAACCCCTTAAGTGTGTATTGAATTTACAAACAACGTCCTACATCATTTTTTACAAGACTAATTACACAAAAAAAGAATGTAAAATTATGATAATACTTTAAAAAAGCTGCAGTTAACAAGTTAATGTGTAACAAATTACCATAATTGGTAAATGCAATATAAATGGCGGTCGTGTACCGGAACGACGCGTGCGCAGGACGTGAACAGTGTGAGAATCGTAAGGCGTGACTGCGTGAACCGTCTATAGAAGTTTATTATCATTTTGTAGTATAGAAAACTTTTAGTTAGTTTAGTTATGCTTTTTATTGAAAACGTATAAAAAAAATAAAGATATGAACCCCCTTCTCTTGGAAACCGTAAACGCTCTAATAACACTAAGCTATATGTTTCTATCAAATCTAATATGCTAAGACGAAATTCTTATTAGTTTGTTACAAGTTCTAAGTGTAGAATAACACAATACCGTTTAAAAACTAATAATAATAATACTAATGATAATGAACAATTGTATAAAAATGAGGCCTTGTGATGCAGTGGGATCGCGTATGATGTAAATGGTCGTGGATCCCCATCATGGGAATAAAATATAAACATTTTTTCGCTCTAGCATGACAACGTGCAGCGGTGAGTTACGTCATTCAACACGTAATGTTTCGAATACGAATGGAAAGCGAAATAGTGTTTTGACCCTCTCTGCCCATTACTTACCCTTCTATATACGAGATACAGCGTAAAGCTAAATAATATTACTAACGACCGGAACAGAACCTGATATTCGTAAATAAATAAAAAAAAAATCATTACACGAACAGTGAAACAGTAAAAGCAATAAACAAAAATCTAATAACAACTATATAAATGAACGATAAATAAAGATAATTCCGTTAAGCGCCGGCCTACACCGCCCGCGCCCGTCCCCTAAGTTTGGATCCGGCCAAATTATAAACTTCATTTCCTCTCAGTATATAGGTATTTCAGCGGTTTCCAAATTTTACAAAGTTACTAGTATAATATTATAGGTTGCATAATAATTTAATAGTTAAATTATAATTTTGTTTTGAATTTATACATATACGAGTATATTATGATATGATATATAGATTGTAGGTAATATTTTAGAGACTAGTCGTGACGTAGGAACAAGCACAAGCGTGCAACTGATAACGCAACAGGTAGTGGGTTTGATTCCCACTTGAAAAAAATAAATACTTAATATTTTTTTATATTTTCAGTCAGTTTTACTTTGTATATTACATACAAGATGCAAGATGCTGAAAACTTTATAATTCTTTGTATATAAAACTCTCCTGGTGATGAGTGACTAACGTAGTGATGATGATGATGATGATGATAGTGAGTGACAAACAGACAACACACAGACGAAACTACTGAACTTAGTAAGTTGAAATTTGCCATGTAGGGAGTGTAGTGGATTGTAGAGAATATTTCGCAATTCCAAAAAGATAATATAAAAAATCGAGATTTCATTTTGTCACAAAGTCCACACAAAAAATAGTGGGTGGCGTTTAGTACTAAACAATACTTCTGTATTAGGTATACATTTACAATGTATAGAATAGTAATGCTAGTACCATATATTTAACCGGCAACCCTTCATATTTACGTCCCCATCACATGTTTATTTTATGAGCGCGACAAGGAACCGGGGCGGTGGTCATTACTTGAAAGTATTGTTCAAATGAATATCTAACTGATGTTATAAAAAATTAAATCGATGTATTGATTTTTGATGTTTTAACGTCGTGACGTAGTGTCTCATCACTATTTCCTTGGGATATATCTCATTTGGTGCAACAACATCATGTAAAAAAAGTACATTTTAGACATAAATGCCAATTAGGTCATCTTGGAGTGTCTGGCTGTATATGCGATGGTTATGGGATCGATCCAAATTGTGGAATATCATAACAATTTAATTAAAATAATTTCCCTTTTTTTGTTAAGGGATATCTTTGAAATAAAGCAAAAAATTCTGGTTATCACAATATAGCTGAAAATAAACAAAGCCCTATTTCTAGATGATTTAGCTAAAAGGAGCAGTTCACTCCACTAAAAGGAAAGACTCGGGTCTTCATCTATTCAACTTTGTTAATAGTAATTTCGTATACGTGTAGGTTTTCCCTGCGGCGTGCTGACGTCGACGCGTAGTTTTTTAGTGCTTTCTTCGTCCCACGGTGACTGCTCGAGTTTGGTTTGATGGGGAACTTTGTGGGAACGTATCTATTTTAATTGCTTTTACCTTCTTCTCCATAGTGTAGTTAGATTGAAATTCCAGTGGCTCAACAGTTTTTTTGCATATTTTTTTACGATATTTATTATTTACTAGCAACCCACTCGCGGATATACTCGCTAAAATTACAAAGTTATTTTTTTTTACCGTTCATCGTATTATACATACATATATCATGTCTAGGTGACGCTTCTGTTCTGCTCAATATTATATAATTAAGTCTAAAACAATAATTTATCAAAAGTAGACAGAGAGAACCCTCGTGCTAGGACACTCGGTTCCCAAATTCTAGAGGTGTCATTGCGTGTTGAGTTGAGGCACTCAATACGGGGCTATTCTGTCTTTGTACCAAAGCAACGAAATAAAAATGTTCATTGATAAAAAAATCATTTCCTCGAGTGGGAATCGTACCCACAACCACGTCGTTACAGTTACACTATTGTGCCCCTGCCCCCCTCTTTATAATAAAGACCCACCCACCCACCATAAGCTCTATAGGCCACGTGTCATTAATTAATTAGTGTAAAAAAATACACTGACCGCGTCGCGTGCGCAGCGCGAGCTAACGAGGCGTACTTCCGGCTTATAAAGTTACTTCTACACTTCTAAATATATATTAATAGTATTATAGATTCCCTATAGCTTCAAAGTTCATGTTTGAAGTGGAAAGTGGGGAACGGAGAGATTTAACACCAGATTCACTCTGCTTAACTTCTATAGAAATCGCGCAGAACAGAACTGGTTAGTATTCTTCTAATATTAATGAATGCGTATTTTAATTATTGCTATTATTATATTGTTTTTTTTATATTTATGGAAATATTGGAAATAAGAATCATCTTGTGTTTCTTATGGATGACAAAAAATTGTGAAGCGGCACCTGATAATTGTTAAATTTCGGCTCAATAAAAGAAAAATCGCACAATATTTGGCTAAAACCGAACTTTCGGTCAGTCACTAATGATATATATCAAAGGTCAATGATGATGACGGCGATGATGATTAAGAGGATTTTAAAACAATGTTAGGTAGGTCTTTATAATAAACAGCTTCATTTCTAAGTTTCTGATCATTTTATGACCACATAATTGTTATAATATATGACGTAAGGCATCACAAAGTAGTTAGAATGTATCGTTTTTTATTTGAAAACTTCGTAATTACAAAGTAAATATTATAATTTGTCTTTTTAGAGAAATTAAGTTATCCACGACGGCCTCAACTTTATAATAATTTAACCAAAAACACAAACATTCTATTATAAAACAACACAAATTCAATCAGAAACCGTAACCGAAGCTAAATAATCAAGGCAATGAAACAAAAGTGACCTTTTATTAATTGAAACAGCACTCCAATTTGGGGATGTCAACAAAACAAAGTTAAATTTAAACTGAAAATTTCAAAGAGCCATCGATTTTGGTTGAAATTATCAATTAAAGCAAATCGTCAAACTTCGATATCACAATTATAATAATAGACAAGTTTGTATTAATCAAACGATTGAGGGGGTGATCCTGGGGGAGCCACCACCTTGAGGATGACCACCCAGGGGAGTTCGACTGGGGGGTGTTTTCGGGGGGTGTCAAGGGGTCAACCCCTTTCAAGTAAGTTACTGTAAGATAACTCGGTAGTAACTTTAAAGTAAATAGCAGGCGAAGGATGGGACACGTTACAATGTAGATCTGTCTTCATTTAAAACTCTTTAGGGATAATTCTAGAAAAATAGCTTTTACTACAATAGTTCTAGTCACGTAAGCGTACCTTGGCTTGGTACCTGAGCTAGTAAGATTTTTTTTTCCTTTAGTATATTAGTAATTGAGTATTGTCATAGTTAATTTTACTCTGAATAAGAAGCCTATAGATAATATTTATTAACCTAATGATTACCAACTTTTAAAATTAACCTCCGAATTGACCTCAAATTTAAAATATATATATTTTTTTTGTACCGTAAACTTTACATAAGTATTGCTACGTGTAATAGATACTGCCTTAAAATTAAAAGTTATAAAAAATCGGAAGCCGGACGCTATATCGCTATACGATATGGAAGCCATTTAAAGAGTAGATTACCATTTTATATGTTTTTTTTTTACTGAAGTAGGTCGTCAACAGATGTATAGAACCCATATACAAATTTGCGTCTATTATTATATGATTAGTGGAAAAGATAAGGAAAACGAGCGCACAGGTGACCTGATGGTAAGTGATCAAAGCCGCCCACGACCCCTGCAACACCAGAGAAGCTACAGGTGCGTTGCTGGCCTTAAAGGTTAGGTAGATAAACCCGCGTTTTGAAGGTATCCCATGTGGTGTCGACCTGGAAACATTGTTGCACACACACAGTAGTCAGTATCCAGATGAAGTAGGTGATATTTGAGCGTATGACATACTCTGGTGTATTAGTCGAACAGTTCCCCAAAATACTTTCCATGACAAACATAAATATTGTTATAAAAAGAATAACTTTATACGTGCGTTGTTGAGTTCAGCCACTCAAGACACAGTCTCTAGAATTTAGCGGGAAGTGGAGAACGGAGTGTCTTAACACGCTCTCTCTCTATCTCTGCCTAACTATTGAGTTCAGACATGTGTCATAATTTAGGTTTTCGAAGACTAATATTTATTTATCTATAAAATACTAAAACATATCTTCGCTTTATAAAGTACTAGCGA
>JAKRZM010000019.1:94220-168159 GCA_036379175.1 Heliconius cydno galanthus | reverse complement strand
TCTTGCAAATCTAGAAGTATCAGTCAAAATGCCAGTTATACCTCAAGCCAATTATTCTGAACTCTAACTAAAATTACTTCTTTGGCATTATAAAATTATGAGAAGTTAAGACGCTTCGACGATCCTCATACTTATACTTTTATCACAAACAGTACATTACTTCTACGCCTTTATTAAATGTTTTTTTTGACTCAAAGGGACTTGGTTAGTATTGCTTTATAAGTGATTAGTAAATAAGTCCCGAAATTGGTAAGGAGCTCGCGGTAGGCGATTACGATTCGCTCACGATTTTTATATACAATATGTGAATTATATTTATTACAGTACCATATTACAAAAATATATTATAATACATTGAAAATCGTTTTTCATATTCCAAATTTCCTGAAAGAGAACATAATAATCAAGGAATGTTATGGATTATAAACTCAAAAGCATCAAAAGTAAAAATGGCGATGTAACTTTCATACTACAATAATTATTTTATTACAATAGCTGAAATTAACTGAAATCAGTAAATAAACAAATATTCAAATTATTTAAATTAACTAGTAAAACATACAAAATAAAGAAAAAATATTGTTGCTGAAAATTTAGACCGAAGTGGTACTGCATTCTAAATCAAATATGTGCATTCTAAATCAAAAAGGTGTATTTTTCATATTTTGGACTGTCACGTAATTAAATTATCTATTTACCATTATATCCAAAATAATTTAGACAGATTTGCATTAACTACGAGATGATAATGAGCTTTTTCCTTTATTGGAGTATCGTAAAGTACCACTGCATTGGAAGGCAATTCTTTTACTAGCAGAACGGCAGCGATCCATTTTTGTACAACTTAAATAGTAGATGGGGCCCTGTAAGTTTGAAAATTGTTAAAAAATATGATAAAAAAGGGTTATTTTAAATACAAGCAGATTAATAAATTAAATTGAACTTGAAGATATTAATATTAGAGGCCGTCATGGCGCAGGGGCACAAGGATGTGACTATAACGCGACGGTTGTGGGTTCCGCCGTTCAACACGCAATGCCCCGTAAAATTTTGGTGAAAAATGGGGAACGGAGTGTCTTAACACTAGGTCACCTCTGCCTACCCTGCTGTATACGTGATACAGGCTGAAGCAGTTTTTTTTTATTAACTTAAATATTCGTATACGAAACAGATTGATAAAAATTTAACGATATAACAGATTTTTCAGATTATCATATTTTTTAAGGTTCCGTACCTCAAAAGTAAAAAAACGGAAGCTTTATGGGATTCCTTTGTTGTCCGTCTGTCCATTAATTTATCTTGAAATCATAAGAAGGTATCGAGCTAAAATTAATGTCAAATATTGAGGTCTTTGGTCCCTTAGAGCTCGGAACAAGTCAAGTTTCTAAGTCAACGCAATCAAAAGATGTCGATAATCAAACCTAAAGAATTATTCCCATGGACCTACGGCTATAAAATTTGGCACGAAAGTACAATATAAATAAAGGAAAAAATTGAAAAGTGGAAATTTATAGGTATTTCGTAGAAAAAATAATAGTAAATTTTTAGTTCATTTCATACAAAATGAGTGCCGCAAACTTAAATTTGTCAACTTTAGTCGTCGCGTAATCAAAACCTATATTGTCGGGAAACAGGCCCTATCGGTGATTTCCCGTACAATACCGACCTACAATAAAGAAATTTGGCAAGAAGTGAGAACTTGCAATATAAATTAAGAAAAATATCGTAAAAATGGAAATTTATGCTGGTGTCATAGAAAAACTATTGCAAACTTATACTTGTAGTAGAAAATAAGTAAAAATGCTCGCAAACTTAAGTTCGTTAAATTTTAAATGTTGTTTGCTAACTTTTATTAATTTCCGTTGACCTATTGAATAGAATGCAGTGAAGACATACCTGTGTGGAGTTAGATGAGGAAGATAATACAGGTCCAGAAGAGGTGTCAAATAAAATAGATATTGTACTTTCTTTGTTTTTTTCTGTATCATTTTTTTTGCTTGGTGGTTTGTCTTGTTTTCTTTCTTCTACTTGATCGTAATCGAAATAATCTAGTTCTAATGGATTTTCCTCAGCAAAAATAAAATTAACAGCTACCTGAATTATGAGATTAAATGATTATTCGAAAAGTTTTTTGTAGAAATGCTACAAAGCTTGAATTGTGTATTTATTGAAATAAATAATTCATAAAATTTCTTTTCGCTTGATTATTTAATATTAAATGAAATTATAAAAAAATATTATAGTCAATAAGTGTCTAATCTAAATCTACCATTTGTGTGGGTTACAAACTTTTTCTGGGACCTAAAATAAAATGAACATCGACACAAGATAAGAACATTACAATACAATATAATATACACCTATCCCCCGATTTACACGGTAGACGGTTCCTGAGAAAAACGTGTAAATCAAAAATTAAAAATTTTCAAATCAAAACCGTGTAAATCAGAAAAAAAACAGTTGTTATTTTTTTCAATATTTTTAGGTGTACACAGAAATAAACATAAAATGCATTGACAGGTTAAAATATGTAATATATTACGGAAACACTGTTTTTTTATTTAAGTGCTCAATGATGATGAGAAATAATGATGTGTACAATCATAGTAGCATTTAGTAGAGTGCGATAAAAACAAAAAAAAACTTATTTGGAAAACCGTGTAAAAGCGAAAACTTGTAAAAAAAGTACCGTGTAAATCGGGGGATAGGTGAACTTTATTGCACAAAAACGACAAAATTTTACACAATTTATATACAAAATTAACAAAAACAACATGTACAATAAGACGGCCTTATCACTTGAAGCGATGTTTTCCAGGCAACCTTTGGTTGTTAGAATTGTATAAAAAAATATTGATAGAGAAGATAAAACAAATCACAATCCAACCTACCAGAGCTGACAGTACAGCAAATATTAAGTTGCCCACAGCCATTATTGGTGTTTGATAGTGGTCGTTCTGTAAGAGCTCGACTGATCCGGAAAATAGTTATAAGTTGACTTTATATACTTCTAGCACATAATACGATTTATGCTAATTGCATATTTATTATAGGGCTGTGAAAAGTGATAACTCTATTTATTTATTAGTTGACTAATATACAGGGTGGAAGAGGCAGCGCTTCTTTTATTGAAACTGCATATAGGGTAATACATTTCAAACCCACACCTAAGAAATTAATCAAGGTACCTCAACAGTTTGGACGTAGAAGTTTTTTTTCATTTCATGATTTTTATCCATACCTGTATTTCGACGTTTCCGATTTGACAGGTAAGTGTGTGCGTGCCTATGTTATACTTTACAAATGGCGTTTTATTTTAAAACGATAATTTTATTGTTTATTTTGTTTGAAAAAATAACTTTTTCATTTTTGGGAATTATTTTTCTTCCGAATTATATTAGACTTTTATAGAGTAGTTAAAACTGTGGTTTCATTTAAAGTGGTGCTGACAATTCCACCCTGTATATATTTTGCTTTAATTTTATTTAATTTGTTGATAAATATAACTTTGTGGGCGTATGCACTAATTTTGTAAGAAATTAACTACAAATATAAGTTTGTATTGATTTTTTTCTTTTAATAAATTTTCACTTTTGGATTTTTTTTTCATTTCTGTTGTAAGTTCTCGCTTCGAGGAAGGAGGGGAAGGAAGGAGGTCCGGGATGCACCATAAACGATGCATAAATTGGTTCTCGTATGATTGCGTTAGCTTTGAAGTTTGATCTTTACTCCAAAGGACCTTAGACCTGAATATTGGATATTAATTTTAGCTGGATACCTCCACGCATGGTCCACGCACTCATGCTCTTGACAGACGGATAACAATGTGATCCTACAAGAGATACCAGTAGATTCAGAGATCTTAGCGCTTAAACAAACAAACAAACCGTTCCGCTTTATTATATTAGTATAGATTCTGTCACCCCTCAAATATTATACCGAAAAACGTTTATATTTGTAGGTGTAGTATAATAAAATAATAGCGGTTTTATATGCTATATTAAAACAATATAGTAAAATGACTCGTGAGGTCGTGATGAATGGTACTGTGTAGAATTTACAAACGCAAATGGCGACAATAGTACCGGTGAAAGAAATAATACGTATTATATGTAAAGGCCACTGGGTGTGGGTTCCATCCCCACTCGAGAAAAGGTAATATTTATTTAAATTTATATTATCATTTCTTCGCTCTGGTGTCGAGGTAAAGCGCGTCTTAATTCTAGGTTCCTTCTGCCTACCTTGCTTTATGCGGGATACAGCGTGAAGCTGATTTATTTTATTTATTTATTTATAAATACGAAATATTTTCACATTACATTTTCCATAAAAAAAATTACCGAAATTGTTGAATTTATAAATAGGAAGTGCTAAGGAAGGAACGTTAATGAATATATAAGAATCTATGTACTCCCTCTTCCCCATTATGCATAGCGGCGCACAGTTTGCTTACGTAAACGAATACTTTATGTTAGAGCTAATAAACGCGAATTATACGTTTACGTCCAAGAAAATTTTACTTAAATTAATATATGACATGTATTGAAGTGTACCTTCAAATTCAAATTTGAAGGTATATACATACATATCTCTGTTTGTTTGTTTGTCTGTAACTTAATGAAAATTGGCAGACATTGAGTTTGGGAAAGGCTTTTATTAAAAAGGATTTTGGCCTATGTCTATCTACTAATATACAAAACCATAAAAAATCGACATAGGCATGCTGTACCTGTAAAACACAAGTTCATGTTTATTCCGCAAGTTGCATAGTAGACAGAGAACAGTCCGTTCCCATTTAGACACTTCTGTTTCTCACTTTCCGCCAATTTTTCAAGGCATTTCTTAGGCGTTTCATTCATTTCAAGGTGTTACAAGAGTGAGAAAATGAACATTTTTAATTTTCTTTAAAAAATGGAAAGAAAACCCACCACTATCGTGTTTAGAGCTGCACGTAATTTTAAAGTATACATGAAAATATAGCGTTACAGATGTGGTGTTGGGTGCTCCTGTCCAATATAGATCATCATCATCATCATCATCGTTAGCCTGTCCTCGTCCACTGCTGGACATAGGCCTCTCCAATGGCACGCCACTGAGTTCGATCTTCAGCTCTTCGCATCCAGCTGCTGCCCGCCACTTATGTAATTAAAAAAGTGGATAATCGTTGCGGGTTTGATTCCCAATCGAGGAACACTTAACACTAGGTTCCCTCTGCCTGCTGTCTACGTCTCTATGCCTTACTAAAATTATTGATGAGGGGAGTGGAGTAATGTGTTACTAAGTTTCCTCTGCTTACTCTGCATGATACAAGATTTTTTTTAAGATAAAAAAAGATTCAAATATTTATATATAAATATGTAAAATGTCTTTTATTTTCGTTGATTCACAAAAAAATAATAAAAGAAAGTACAATAGGCACGGTAATGAAATCACTTAAGCCCAGACTTATGCTAAGGCTAATGTAAATAAAAATGAGCGAACATTTAATGATGCTTGTAGATGATTTGAAATTTTATGGAATTTTTCGGTAAAGAATAAACCTCATGATACAAACATTTTTAGATTAAGGAAATGTTTAAGCAGTTTTTTTATGTTCCTTGGTATATCCAGACTGACGAAATTAAAATGATTAAATATTTCATTTCCTCGAGTGGGCATCAAACCCACGGTCTGTCTCGTGTATACGTTTATGACCCGTCACCACGACTGGCTTCGTTCGTCAGCGACATTAGAGTCTAGCACCAGTTAAGGAAATTCTTATACCAGCGTACTGTTATAGAGAATTGTAATATAAAAAAAGATCTATACAATACATGTACTCGTATGATTTAAATTTGTCTAATAAAATACGTTGAAATTAAATTTGGCTGACATAATTTTACGAATTGAGTGTGCTTTATTTCATAAGAGTTCTTAAGTGAGTTGTAGTCAATTTTATTAAAGGTGAAATATGAATGTGTAATCTCCATCTCATCTCCATCTCAACTACCTTCAGGGCGGCCACGACTTGTTGACCGTACTGTACTAACTGCTTAATAATAATAATTACTTTCAAACTGTTTGGCGTAAATGAATTCAAAGCTCAATTATGTCACGGAATTTAATAAAATCTTTGGAATTAAACAGCCAGTCTTTTTACAGAAAGCTAAACCACTTTAAGTCTAAAAATATTAAAATAACAGGAAGAACAGAATAATGAATAATTATTATATAGTAAACATAATGAAAATTTATCTCGTGACATACCTAATTAAAGTAATGAATATATTTGAGTAATCAACCAACGCTTCATGAGTTGATACGAATCATGTGGCTGTTATCAGCATGATCTTACATGACGCATTGTGAGATTTCGTCATAGAGGTGAACCGTACATCAATATTTCTTTAAGCTTCACGCTGCAGTCCCGCACATAGCAGGGTAGGCAGAGGGAACCACTTCCATTCCCCAATTTTTGCTGGAAGACCCGATTTTTGCTGGATTTTTAGCCCAAAATTTAAATGTGTCGAACGGGCCAGACATGGTTCCACTTTTCGTCAATTATTCCACGCACTTAAAAACTTCAAATAAATATAATTTAGTACTATAAAACACTTCTATAGTGTAAAATACAATATATAGGAAATTGCTACTTTTTTAACAAAACAAATTTTATACGAAAACTTAATAAAACAAGGGACAATGGAAAATAAATGCCTACGTGTTTTTATCTCATGTTACTTTTTTTTTAGAAAAATAAGACGTTCCATCCAAGAGTGGTGCTGGATATCCACATTTTCAAAATAACAAACAGTTTTCGACTAAAATCAATAAAAATAGGGTAAATAAAAATACATATTTTATAACAATGCTCTTTATTTGAAGACGTAAAAAAATGAATAAATAAATTTAATTTTATTATGAATTGTAAAGAATTTATTATATTGTTTAAAAATTATATAGATTACCATAATAATCCTGAACACATGTTAGTTTAAAATATGCTTAATAGGCATAAACCTCAGTCATAAAAAAAATTCATCTAATAAAACCTTAGGCAGCCTTAGCTGGAACAGCAGGTACCGCACATTCTGCTGAAGGTGTTGCAGAGCATTCTCCAAGGTTGCAATGGGGCAGGGATGGGTCACTGCAGGCACGTTGGATTCCGCCTATTTTAGTGCAGACAACTTTGGTTGAACAATCAAGACAGGCGGAGCCGATGGTGGAGCATGGAGTCCATTGAGGATACCATGCGGCAGCTGAGACCCATGGTGGAATCCATGGATTAGCTCCAGCAGCTGGGGGACCACCTGCACCGGCACCAGGCCACCCAGGCCAACCAGCAGCTGGCACTGCAGCTGCTACTGCAATCTAAAATTATATTAAAAAATATTAAAATGTACAATATTATTTACATATACATAGTTATTTTAAGTAAAATTTTATATTAATACTTACAATAATGCAAAATGCAAGAACAATCTTTGAAGCCATATTTCTTGATTTATTATTTTAATGAAATTATAATGATGTTCTCTTGTTATTGAGCTCACTTCTTATACCTTTCTTAGTTTGTTTAAGGATAGTATCTGTACACCTAATGAGATATCAACGAGGTGGTTTTCCCAATGGAATAAGAATATTGTAATAGATAACAAAATTTAAACAGATAAACGGCTTATTAATGTTTTTCCATGGGGGTTCTCTCATGTAAGTATGGATAGTAATTAAATTTAATAATTATTACTGATCTTAACGTATATGATAACTGTTGTATTATTTTATAAATAAAATTTTAAATTATATTACGTTAAAAATTTTTGTATTTATTAATGAATATTAATATTTTGTCAATTTTTTTAAAGTTAAGTAACAAAAAATTGATTACACTTGATCCAAATACGCAATAAAAATAATAATATAAATAAAAATAACAAAAAAACTAATAGAATATATAAACATTAAAAAAGAAATATTAAAAAAAAAAGGAATTATATGGCATTATTTTTAGTGACTTTTTTAGTGATTTTTTATATTTTTTTCATTGTAAATACTTTTATACTGATACTACCATTTTGTTTGCGTATGTGTGTTTAACGAGAGTTGATAGAACTTGATAAAATTTCCCCAAACACATTTTGTTTTGTAACACGCCTGGGAAATTTGCTACTTCTTTATTTGTTAACATAGATTAATTGCTGGAAAATCTTCAAAACGTATAAATAGTAAATAAAAATTATAGTTTTTTTCTAGAAAGAAGACATTTAATAAAATTGGAAAGGTTTCATGGTAAACGAGATATATTTCCAATTGGAAATCTGTCTATCTATATATAATAAGTATGAAGAAGATCATATTGGAGGAGACTTATTAGGGCTGGTGCTCTGTGTACTAATTACATGTATTGTGCGTACAATAACTAAACTATTACTTTTTTTATTTTATATTTATGCATTAATTATTTTTACCAATATGATCTGCTGGAGCATATGGAATTGAATGATAAAATAAATATGTTATATTTACAAAAAAAAACTTTAACAATTATATTTAAAGAAATTTCATTATATTTTGATACCTAATAAGCTTTATTAAAACACAATATAGGTAAGAGTACGAAATCAATATACTACGTAATTTAGTTTCAAATAAATTATACGACATAAATTAAATTAGCTTCACGCAGTATCCCGCACACAGGGTAGGCAGAGGGAATCCAGTTTTAAGATACTCCATTCCCCACTTTCTGCCGAATTCTGGAGACATTGCGTGTTGAGTGGCAGAACTCAACACCGCGTTTTGCATCGTCACCAGAGCGAAGAAATGAAAATATAAATTTAAATAAACGTTTCAATGGGGATCGAATCCACAACTCTGCCAATGCGCCACGACGGTATTAATATTTGTATATTTCATTATAAAATATGAAATATTTCATTTCCTTGACTAGGAATCGAACCCAGAACCTGTCGTGTGTACAGTCACGCTTGTCCCCCTGCACTACAACTAACTAGCCTCTATTTCAAAGGGAATTTTAAAATTTGATAATTTCATAGAATACAATTTCTTGTTATCACGCTAATGAAGGTTGGTACTGTACTTGTTTGTTTTTGCGACAAGCAACGCGATAGCGATCCGTCAGCATACAAACATTTTAATACTCTACGACATGATTATATTTACATAAACACTATATTAGTTAATATTTTGAATTAGTTATTATTCCTGTGAATATGTTTTTATAAAAACGAATATTTTTCTTTAAATATTATTTGTATATAAAGCTGTAATACTAAATGTTTCAACTAAAGCACAATGTGAGAACGAATGCATAGTTCAATTGTATAATATTTGCTGTAAGGGGCTTTTTTAGGATATCTAATTGTAAAGAAGATCATTTCAGGCAAGTGTTTTTAGCATTAGGTTGTGCCCGGCATGTAGCAGAGTAGACAGAGAGAGCTTAATGGTTACTCTCCACTTTTCACCAATTTCTGGAGGAACTGCGTGTTGTAAGGAACTCAACGCAGCGCTTTTGTCTTAAATATTAAATATGAATGGGAATTGAACCCACAATCTGTCGCCTTTGTAGTCACAAAAAAAAGTCTTATCTATAACTACTTGTAAAGAAGATAATTTCGACAAATATTCTTTAGCTTTACGCTGTATCCGTTATATTGCAGAAAGAAAGACAGAAGGAACTCTGTTATGAAACCATGTTCTCAACTTTCTTCTAATAATTCTCTACACCTTATGTGATAAGGTTCAACGCGCTTCGTCTTGTTCCTAGAGCAAGAAAATTAAAATATTAAATAATGAATTCTTCTGAGTGGGAATCGAACCCGTAACTGTCGCGTTATTATTGGATTATGACCATCACTAACGGCGCGTGTTTTGTGAGCAAAGCAAATGAATATATGTATTAAAATCGAGAATAGAGTCATATATTCCTTAATTATTTCTACAGTATAATTATGCGTGAAGTAAAAAAAATGACAACGTCCAAAATTTTGATATTGTTATACTTATTTACTTAAATATTTTACTAAATTATAATAAAAATAATTTAATAATACTTCATACAAAAAAGTATGAGAAGATTAATTTGGACTAAATCCCCTCTTAGATGTGATAGGTACGGCTTTATATTCAATGTGTATTAAAATTAAAACAGAATTCCAATACGATACGTACGAATTTCAGTTCATTTATTATTAATGTAAAACATAACAATAAAGTAATAATAAAATTGTATTGATTAATATCATGTTTTAATTTCGACAGAATAATAATATGTAATAGTAAGAAAAAAAAACGAGTTTTTAATAGCTTCATGCTGTTGATTACAGTAGGTAAGCAGAGGGAACCTAGTGTTAAGGCACTCAATTCTCAAGGCATTGCGTTTTACCATTTTACCAGAAGAAAATATTAAGCGATGGTAAACGAACGCGATCTACGTTTAAATTTTAGGAAGTTTCGTCAACAAACATGAAAAATGTATGTATATAAATATATATATATAAAAATATATATTTTTATAATTTATGTAGGTACCATTCTATTATTTTTGCTATAATGTTATAATTTCCTTAATAGTTAAGAAAATAAAAGTGTTTTTATAATACAAATATTATTAAGTGAGCAATGACTAATATTAAAAAATCGGTCAAGTGAGAGTCGGACTCTCTCACAGAAGATTTCGTACCAATTTCAGGATTGTAAGTCAACAGGAAGTACGTAACCGTTCACTATAAATAAATTATAGGCTTTGTATAAAAGAATAAAAGATAATTCTTTCGATTGCGTTAGCACAGATTGATTTTTTCTGATCTAAGGGCGCCGTAGATGTGGTAGATGTGAATATTTGATATTAATTCCTATAAGGGTTCAGATTTTCCTTTTTAGATACGGAACCTTAAAAATATTCTTTTACAAATATGTAGTTATCTAAGAAAATTTTATCATGTTTAACTTTTGTGGTGGGACTTATATCTAATAAAGTATTTCCGCTCTTTAAAAACAATGAATGTAAACAATGTAATCTGTAAAATAGCGATTTGAATATCGTAGAGTTAACTCTTACGTAATTTCAAATAGCCTTTATGTTACGAATGTTTGGATTATATCCTGAATTAGTCAGCTACACTATTTTTTGTAGAGTTTGAAAAAGTAAGGAATTTATGGGTAATCTACAAAGATCTTTTTATTTTATGTTAATTTTAATTTTACAAGTTGTTGGCTGGATGGTTTTTATCTAATAAATTTAATGGTGAATATAATAAAAATAAACTAATATTTTTTTTTGCTTCTCACTGAATCCCCCACATAGCAAGGTAGGAAGATGGATCTTAGGAATCTACTAATATTGAGACACTCCGTTCCCCAATTTCCAACGAATTCTTGAGGAAATCATGTTGGGTTGCGGAACTCAACTCCGCGCATTGCCTCAATACCAAAGCGAGAAAATGAAAATATTAAATATTTCATTCCCCTGAGTAACCCACAACCGTAAGCTTACAGTCGAGTGTCAGCAGAGTGCCTCTACGCCATGATGACCCCTCATTCAATTTATTAATTCGTGTGAATAAAAATTTTGTAGCTATTCCTTTTTACTATAAAACACATACCTTACAATTATGATCATCGGTCGCCAGTCTTAGTGTTGAATAAATTTGTGTATTAACGCCAACATTATGTCATAACGTTTGCCTATAAAAATATTTATATACCTATATATAAAAATGTTTTTATAGCAGACAGGACCTCGGAACCTAGTGTAGGTTCATTACTAGGAGCGAGTAAATGAAAATATTAAATACTTTACTTCCTACAATGAGAATTGGACTCAGAACCTAAACGGCTACAGTCACATTTGTGCCACCAGGCCACAACGTTCTCATATAAATCTAGAAATAATATTTAAAAAAAATATTAAACATATAAATCAATACATAAAAATATTTTAAGCTCTATTTACTATTTATCAAATTTACATTTAACACACAATACGTTCATAATCATTAACTAATTAATTACTTTAAAATCTCCATTTCCTCTGCAGTATTACCATCATCATTACATCCGGTTGTTTATTTTACTTTCATTAGACACTACGCTAACGAGTGTTTGCTGTGAGTCAGTTATGCGAAAACATTATGTTTATTCTTGCCTCTGCCACTTATCTTTAAAGGTATTATCTATCTTATCTCCCATATTGTTGGGTCGTGTATAAAAATGTAGCTTTAACGTTTTCTCTGGTATAGTAACGAACGACTTCAACTGAGTAGTTAGTTCAGTGACGAACGAATTTATTAAATGAAAAATACGATTTGTTAAACAAAATGAGGATCACGATTTTACTTTTGATTGTAAGTAGTGCTTTTTTATTTTCCTGTGTTTAGTTATATTAAAAAGTTAATTGTAATGTTTATTTGGTTTTTTAGTTTATATAAAAGAATCGTTAAAGCTTTAATTATCTTATAATTTAGTAAAGTATAAAAAAAGTTAGTGTCCATACAATTATTTTGTATTAATATTTTTTTTATTATAATATACTAGTTGAATGAAAGTTTAGATTATTTAGATGAATTATTTTTTTCCTCAAAGAATGGTGTTTAAACATGCTTATTTATGTTTTAGTAAATTGTTTTCTGCTGTGATTTAATAATAATATTCAAATGCACGGAAATATAATAGTACTAGGAGAAATATTTACATGGAGACATTTTAAATTATTATTATTATTTTTATATAGTATTATTTTTTGTGTATAAATATTGCTTTCTTAAAACGGATTGATACATTCGTTATTTATGAATTCTCATTAATTACAATATTTAACATTATACATCATTTAGTTATTAGTTAATTAATTCTAAATTTGTTACTTTACAGGTTGGATTATGCATTGTGAGTGCAAAGTATTTGCCATATGAAAATGAATCCAGTGTGTTACTGAGAAATCGGAGATCAAATTCTGAAGAATCTAGTCCATCAGCCGAAAGTAATAACAACTCTAATAATGACGATGATGATGATGATAATTCTAAAGAACAAGCCTCCAACAAAGAAAAACGAAAAGAAGAGGAACAACGGAGAAAGTTGGAGGAAAAATTAGCTAAAGAACAACGTAAACAAGAAGAAAAAAGAGAAAAGGAGGAACGAAAACGACTTGAAAGAATAGAGAAGGAAAAACGTAAAGAAGATGAAAAAAACAAAAAGCTATCAGAAAAAGCTGAAAAAGAAGAGAAAAAACGACAAGAAAACCACCGCAAAGAGTTAGAAAAACTTCAAAAAGAGGCTTTAGGTCAAAATTCTAATGAAGATAGTTTCTTAGAAACTGAAGAAGAAAGTTCGGTGGAATTAGGAAGCATCTGGAGAAATCATATTTATATCAAATACGGTCTAACATTAGCAAGCACAAATGCTGAAAAGAAGGCAGCGCTCGATAAATATTTAAATGAAGAACTTGGTCTTAATTCAAATAGTACCCAAAGTGAGCGTCAACAAGCTATAATAAAGCTAATCGAAACAAGATTACAAAATGATACTGCTTCCAAGGAAGCTATAAGAAATCAATTACTTAATCAAATCAATTCAGTAACAATTAATAAATTACGTAACAAATTAGATCATAATATGGAAAAACTGAATAACAAAACTAATACTTTGATTAATGTAACACTTCCATGGGCAAGTGTAGCACAACAGAAATTAGAAGAGAAAAAGACGTTCCTACAGTCAATTTCACAATTTTTATCAAACGTCTTGCCAAATTGGGCACCTGAGAATCCCAATTCAAATTCGTCATTAGAACAAAATGCACAAGGTACAAATAATGAAATATCTCTCTCAGGAAGTGAAGGCAATAATAAGTCAGTCATATCTCCGAATAATGACATTTCTGGACAAGAAAATATTATAGTAGGAGCTGACAATTCACCAGTTAAGTCTTCGGGAGCTAGCAACAGTTCACTTAAATCTGCTTCAGGTAACGTGGCTCCTGCATTAAGTGATGCTAAATTAATTGGCAATAAGAGTAAATCAGTTGAACCAGCTAATAAGGAGGTAGACAACGCTTTTAGTGTACTTGGTAGTATTGACAACACTATACTCAGTAATGTAGATAACGCTAGTGAGTCTTCGGCGGCACCATCAATAGATGTTGAATCTTCTGTCTCAAGTGGTCAGCTATCTAATAATGAAAATATTTCTACTATAAGCATTAACGACAGTAACAGCTCATCTGTTAATACATCTAATGACGCTAATGCAGACAATGAAGTTATAAGCCAATCTGCTAGTGATGTTATTCTGCCTAACCCCAGCAGTGTGCAATCAAATAGTGTACAAGCATCAGTTTCTGATGTTGTTAGTGAAGTTAGTGTAACCAAGAATATAAGCGCTGAGCCATCTAATGGGGAAATATCAGACAAAGCACCAGGTGATACTAATAAAGACAGCAAATCAATTGCAAATCTACCTGTGAATGATATTGTTCAACCCAGCCTCAACGAGTCTTCGTCAAACAATGTTGAAAAATTAGAAAATAATGCTAATCAAGATATTGAATCTAAAACTAACGGTGAGTCTGCAGGAAGCTCTATTTCTAATGTATCTGATTCATCTTTTAATAATGAAGTCAATAGTTCCGTGAATGTCAAAACAAACAATGATATTAATAAGAAATTAGATGTAATACCAGCAGCACCATCTTCTGTAGATGTTCTAGGTGTTACATCTAATAATAGCACTACCAGTAAAATTGCGTCGAGCGAGAACAAAATAAGCGTGGATAGCAATAACAGCAATATTAATACTTCCAACATTGTCAACGCTGTATCTCAAAACATAACCTCAGAGTCATCAAAATTGGAGAAAGCAAATAATGATATTATTGTGGATAATGAAAACAAAAGTAATATTTCAGAATCAAATGTTAATAATGGATCTTCTCTAAACAATGATACTGTAAATATATCTAGTACTGTGGACAACATATCAGCGCATCCATCAGAATTAAGTGATATTGCTTTACTAGAAATCGATATTAGCACGAGTAGTCCTAGCATTGTAGAATCCACTTATGATGAAGTAAGTTCAATATCATCTCAAAATGATGAAAATAATATCAGTACTACAGTCAATGTAATAGAAATTGTGACAAGCTCACCCGTACATAGTAATATATCGAATTCTCTAAATAATAAAACAGTTCAAGTCGCCAATAATGTTGTGACAGACTCTTCAAACATTTCAAAAGTTTCTCCAGCTGTAAGCGGAAACGTTGTTTTATCTAATAATAAGAGTGAAAATAATACTCTTGTAAATGAAGCAGAGTCTGGTAATGTGAATCAAAATTCTTCATTATTAAGTGTCCAGAATGTAAGTTTAGCAGGAAATCATACTAGTACAAATGATGTGGCAAATGTTGGAATTACAAATGAGACCAATATACCAAATTCAGTTGTGTCTCTCAACAAAAGTAATGATTCAAGTATCGTCAATGTCACTGACAGTGTTACTAACAATTCATCTATAGATAGCAAGATTTTAATAAAAACTAATGAAAACAATAGTAACGCTATTGCCTCAAGTGGTCCTGTAGTAATTGCTGATAATAAAACTGTTTCTTTAAACCCAGAAGTTTCACCTGTCGCTACAACAAGTGCCAATGTAAGCGTAGTTTCCACCAGTAGCAGCAACAATATTAGTGAAATTGTCAAAGTCGCTGATAATTCAAGTGCATCAATTGCAAGTAAAAACGTGACGACAGAGTCAAACAATTTATCTTCAGTACAAAAAGTAGCTAATGAATCAGCTATCAGTGTTGGAGTTGAAGCTTCAACTGAACCTGGCGTAGGTGAAAGTACCATTACAGATTTAGGGGCACTCAGTACCTTAAGTGAGGCTGTAAGTAATGTTAATACAGCATCCAGCAATGTTGCCACCGAATCCTCGTTATTCGATATATCTTCTGTTCAGACTGATAGTTCTCAGTCACTCAGCACCGCGATTCCAGATCCTTCCACCTCAGCACAAGCCGATGGAGTTACCATACCCGCTGAACTGGGTGCCTCAGTTGTTGAAATTTCACCCCAAGTATAAGAAAATGTAAAAGAAATAGTAATAACAGTGTAAATTATTAAATTTGATTACGTCTTATACTATACAAATAATATTAATGTATAAAAATGTTTTGACGATTTAGGTTGTTATAGTTTATAAGAAAGAATTAAAGAATTAGAATTAAAGAGCATTTATAAAATTATTTTAGTTTTGATTATTTACGTATTTTTAACTAACTTATATATTACATTCTTATGATTGAAAAAATGTACCAGATAAATATAATAAACCTCTTTGTGCGGTGCTTAAAAATAAAAAATAAAAATTGCGTTTAAGAAATTGCGCTTAAATCGAGATTGATTGATTGATAATTGTTTCATATAGTCATTGAAAACTATTTAATGCACATATAAAAGAAAATATAATCTATACTAATCCGGGTCCACTAGTATCCGGGTCCACTAGTAGTATAATAAAGCGGAAGAGTTTGTTTGTTTCTTTGTTTGTTTGAACGCTAAGATCTCTGGATCTACTGGTCCGATTTACTTTGTTTTTGTTTTGTATGAAAGCTGCATTCTTCAGAAGAAGTGCTATAGGCTTTATAACATTACATTACACATAAACTAATATATTATAAAGTACTTTCTAATTTGACATGCAATTTATTCTGCCATGTTAATAACAACCGTCGCGTCGCTACGCAACCGTTACTGCGACATATTTCCTTATGAAAATAAATATAATAGTCACTTTTAGCATTTCATCTAGATTGAAATTATAGTTTACTGTATAACATTCTAATAAATAATTAAGGAGATATCACTGATTCGAAATGACCAAGCCTTCGGGCAGCATAGTATGACCGACGCGAAAATATTCTTATAGTTCAAGCAGGCGTAGCCGCGTCCGGGTCCACTAGTAAAAAAATAAAACTACCAACAATATTATTACTATATTATATTGCTTGCTTAATAACTTACTTTACAATTTTGGTATTAAAATAGGTATCTATAAATGGAATGCATTTAGAGGTAATTTTCACAATCGATGCAATTGCATCATATAACACAATTATTGTGCAGAGAAATATTCTTATAATTATAAAATTATTAGTAATAATTAATACTATTAAATATTATTTAAATAAAATTAGCTATATGTATATTTACAGAGATATAGCTTTAAGCTTTTAAAACAAAGTTTTGAAGAAGGTACTGACAACTTGTATTGTTTCAATATATTTTTTTGTCAAATCCAGTATTTATTGGTCGGGTTCCCAGGATTAGTGTAACTGTGTTGATTAAGAGGATCAGTGCTTATATTGGGGAAAGAATATGGATCACTCATATATTTATAGTCACTCGATAGCCCAGCTAGGCTCATGTTGATTGAATTATTTGATGGGCTCCAATTAGAGGAGGTAGGATCTAGAGGAAGTTTTGAATAGTCGGGAGGAACTTTTGGGTAATCACTAGTAGATAAATCTTTATATTCATTTGCTGTTTTCACGTACACGTCATCCCTCTGGTCTAACACTTCATCATTAACAATTTTGTCTTCCGTTTCTGCGTCTTTGGGCATGTAAGGTTTATTATATACATCATTTGGATATCGTGGATATTCGTTCCTAGGCATGTTAGCATCTAATATCTGATTGTGAGAAGGAGCACCAGAAACTAAATGACTGAATGTGGCACCCGATGTACTAGGAAAAGCAGCAGATTGGAATGCTTGGTTTAAATGTTGAGACTGCGCCATTAATTGATTATAATTTGCGTACTTTTGATGATGCCATGCATCTGGATGTTGTGGATGATGCTGAGTTAGTGAAGGAATATCTCCAGGAGGATAAGGACATGGTATTTGCGGCATTGGTAGTGTTGAGTAACTTGCAAGTGGAGTTGAATTTGAACCCGTGTTTTTTCTCAGCCGAGCTCGTCTATTAGAAAACCAAACCTGTAACATTTAAATTTATTTACTGAACAAATTGTATAAAATTTTAATTAATAAAAATTTTTTTAGAGTCACTGTGTCCTGCACACAGCAGGGTATCTAGTGTTAAGACACTTCGTTCGATATATGCCGCCAAATTACCCACAACCTGTCGCGTTTAAATCCACACTTTGTGCCCCTGCGCCACGACTAGCTTCATAATAGTAATGTAATAGACATTAAAAAAAATAAAATTAAATCAGCTTCACGCTGTATCCTGCACACAACATGGTAGGCAAATGGAACTTAGTGTCAAGACACCCCACTTTACGCCGAATTCTAGAGGCATAGTGTTTTGTGTGGCGGAACTTAACGCCGCGCTTTGCCACGACACCAAAACGAAGAAATGAAAATATAAATGGAAATAAATATTTCGTTTCCTCGTGTGGGGACCGAACTTTTAGCCAAAACTGTTCAAGAAGGCCAACTTCTGTTCAAGAATGTTATTTCTTTACCTGTATTCTGGCTTCAGTGAGTCCAGTCTGTAATGCTAATTCCTCTCTAGTATACACGTCAGGGTATTGAGTTCTGTGAAATGCTCTTTCTAATGCATCAAGCTGTTCTCCCGTGAAAGTGGTGCGAGATCGACGCTGCTTACGTTTAAGTGTCAAACCGGGCTCGGATTCTATGTCTGAGGAGTCTGACCCTCGGCCTGTAAAATAGAAATATATTATGTTATAAGTAATTATAAAACAATAATCATAAGAAAGAGAAGAAAGAGAGTCCAGTCGTGGAGCAGGAGCGCACATGTGTGACTGTAAACGTGACAGGTAGTGGGTTAAATTTGTAATAGAGGAAATGTTATATTGAATATTTTCATTTCTTCGCTTCTATTTCAAGTCAAAATTCACTTTTTTTCTTTTCACTTAATACGTAATGCCTTAGAGTTAAGAGGAAATTGGGGAGCGTTGTTTCTTAATACAGGACTCCCTCTGCCTACCCCGCACGTGTGGGATTCGGCGTGAAGCTGACAAAAAAGAAAACTAAAATAAGAAAAAGAAATTAAAGAGTTTCTTTGCAAGCTTTACGCGTCGCTGCTAAATGTAGGTTATTACTGAGAGTGGAGTTTTGTAAATGTAGTTCTCTTTGGTCTGCTTCATATAATGATGCCAGTCTATATTTAATTATTTAATATATAAGTAGCAATCAAGGTTATTTAGAACTATTAATAGAAAGCCGTCTTAATTCCTTGTTATAATTTATTTGACAACGCCTAAAAGCAATTTGTCTTCATCCGTTTTTTCAGGCACCTGTTATTTATTAGCAATTTTTTTTTTATAAAAACCTACATCAAGTATTAATTCGCCCAAATCAAAAACCGTCGGTCGTATGCGGTATTATTAATCGGTAGCGGTATCCTACGGAAACAGATTAAAAAACTGCCTTTGGAAATACAATACACGGCTTTGCCCTTAAAACCGATTTTAAAAAATACGTCTTATATTAATAGCCTTTTGAAAGAAGTCAAAATTGAATGAAATGAAAAAATGGAGGTTCTGTGTGGAGGAATAAGAACACCCAGCGCGGCGGCCCCTTTGTCGGCCTCTTTGCCTTTCGGGTGACATTTTGGCACTATTCAATATTTTGGTGTCGCGATCTGGATTTATGACACGTAAANATCCCTCTGGTCTAACACTTCATCATTAACAATTTTGTCTTCCGTTTCTGCGTCTTTGGGCATGTAAGGTTTATTATATACATCATTTGGATATCGTGGATATTCGTTCCTAGGCATGTTAGCATCTAATATCTGATTGTGAGAAGGAGCACCAGAAACTAAATGACTGAATGTGGCACCCGATGTACTAGGAAAAGCAGCAGATTGGAATGCTTGGTTTAAATGTTGAGACTGCGCCATTAATTGATTATAATTTGCGTACTTTTGATGATGCCATGCATCTGGATGTTGTGGATGATGCTGAGTTAGTGAAGGAATATCTCCAGGAGGATAAGGACATGGTATTTGCGGCATTGGTAGTGTTGAGTAACTTGCAAGTGGAGTTGAATTTGAACCCGTGTTTTTTCTCAGCCGAGCTCGTCTATTAGAAAACCAAACCTGTAACATTTAAATTTATTTACTGAACAAATTGTCTAAAATTTTAATTAATAAAAATTTTTTTAGAGTCACTGTATCTTCCACACAGCAGGGTATCTAATGTTAAGACAATTCGTTCGATATTTACCGCCAAATTTTAGAGGAATTACGTGTGGCGGAACTTAACGCCTCGAGTTAGCTCGACGCACGAGCGAAAAAAATGGAAATATTAAATATTTAATTTGCTTGAGTAGGAGTCGAACCCACAACCTGTCGTGTTTAAATCCACACCGTGTTCCCCTGCGCCACGACTGGCTTCATAATAGTAACGAAATAAACATATAAAAAAATAACATTAAATCAGCTTCACGCTGTATCCTGCACACAACAGGGTACGCAGATGGAACCTTGTATAAGATACCCCACTTTCCGCCGAATTCTGGAGGAATTTGTTTTGTGTGGCGGAACTTAACGCCGCGCTTTGCCACGACACCAAAACAAAGAAATGAAAATATAAATGGAAATAAATATTTCGTTTCCTCGTGTGGGGACCGAACTTTTAGCCAAAACTGTTCAAGAAGGTCGACTTCTGTATAAGAATATTATTTCTTTACCTGTATTCTGGCTTCAGTGAGTCCAGTCTGTAATGCTAATTCCTCTCTAGTATACACGTCAGGGTACTGAGTTCTGTGAAATGCTCTTTCTAATGCATCAAGCTGTTCTCCCGTGAAAGTGGTGCGAGATCGACGCTGCTTACGCTTTAGTGTCAAACCGGGTTCGGATTCTATGTCTGAGGAGTCTGACCCTCGGCCTGTAAAATAGTAATATATTATGTTATAAGTAATTATAAAACAATAATCATAAGAAAGAGAAGAAAGAGAGTCCAGTCGTGGAGCAGGAGCGCACATGTGTGACTGTAAACGTGACAGGTAGTGGGTTAAATTTGTAATAGAGGAAATGTTATATTGAATATTTTCATTTCTTCGCTTCTATTTCAAGTCAAAATTCGCTTTTTTTCTTTTCACTTAATACGTAATGCCTCTAGAATTAGGAGCGTTGTTTCTTAATACAGGGCTCCCTCTGCCTACCCCGCAAATGTGGGATTCGGCGTGAAGCTGACAAAAAAGAAAACTAAAAAAATAAATTAAAGAGTTTCTTTACAAGCTTTACGCGTCGCTGCTAAATGTAGGTTATTACTGAGAGAATGGAGTTTTGTAAATGTAGTTCTCTTTGGTCTGCTTTATATTATGATGCCAGTTTATATTTAATATATAAGTAGCTATCAAGGTTATTTAGAACTATTAATAGAAAGCCGTCTTAATTCCTTGTTATAATTTATTTGACAACGCCTAAAAGTAATTTGTCTTCATCCGTTTTTTCAGGCGCCCGTTATTTATTAGCAATTTTTTTTATCAAAACCTACATCAAGTTTTAATTCGCCCAAATCAAAAACCGTCGGTCGTATGCGGTATTATTAATCGGTAGCGGTATCCTACGGAAACAGATTAAAAAAGTGCCTTTGGAAATACAATACACGGCTTTGCCCTTAAAACCGATTTTAAAAAATACGTCTTATATTAATAGCCGTTTGAAAGAAGTCAAAATTGAATGAAATGAAAAAATGGAGGTTCTGTGTGGAGGAATAAGAACACCCAGCGCGGCGGCTCCTTTGTCGGCCTCTTTGCCTTTCGGGTGACATTTTGGCACTATTCAATATTTTGGTGTCGCGATCTGAATTTATGACACGTAAAACGACAACGCGGTTTTAATGTGTTCTGTATGCTTACAGAAGAGAAATGAATTTGATAATATTAAATTTCTACCTTAATAATAGTTTTGGGTTATATAGTATCAATTTTAAATAATATCGCGACGTTGAATTTCGCCAGTCAACACGCAATGCCTCCAGAATTCGGCAGAAAGTGGAGAACGTGTGTTAACACTAAGTTCCCTCTGCCTGCTCTGCTGTGTGCGGGATACAGCGTGAAGCTGATTTTTTTAAATAATATTTAGTGTGACATATAAACAGTTTTAGTTTAATTTAAAATTATAAATATATTTATGCTATATTTAAACCTAAACAATACTTTCACATCATAATCACAATATAAAATAAAAAGTCTATAATCATAAAAATGATTTACATAATTCAAATTCCCCCCGAGGTGCCGAGACATAATATTTTAGCCTTTTTTTGTTCTTTCGAACATAACATATACGGTTAACTGATCTAGACATTTGTGTGGACCATAAAAAATTTAAATCCCTAACACGTGGTAATAAAGTTCACTTGAATAAAGAAAGGCATAAAAATTGGGAGAGTGGGAGGTATCCCAGGAACCTTATAGGTTAGAACGGGATGCAGTTTGGCGATTGCCGAAATGTGACCCCATGGAGACGGCATGATCAAAAGTCATAATTTGGAAGTTGAAAGAGCAGCGACGGCGGTTTAGCACCTTCATAATCTGGGTTCATTAAAGCGAAGACCGCCTTTGTTTCACCGGTTCGTTCTGATGTTAACAGATGGTGGTGTGCCGGATTAGCACGTCTCGTGAGTTGTGGGCGTGCTTTATTTGCCATTTCTTATACTCTTGACGTCGTTATATTAATTACGATATATCGAATTCACTTTTTATTTTATGTTATGCAGTATATTATATAAGAAGTAAAGTAAAAATATTTTTAAATTTAAACAAATGATTGAGTATTTGTTTAAATACTATCTATATATATAAAAGGACTTGTCCTCACTGACTGAGGTAAGACGCACGCACAGCCGTAACCGCTGTGCGTAGAAACGTGAAATTTGGACAGATGTTTACTTTTGTAATCTGGACATCCACTAAGAAGGGATTTTGAAAAATTTTAACCCTAAAGGGGTGAAATAGGGGTTGAAAGTTTGTATGGAAAAAAATTTAAATTGGCACCGATTTTTATAAAATTTTAATTTTAGATTTTTAAAAGTATTTAATTGAACACGTATTTCATCGTTTTCTAAAATTCTCCCCCTAAGAGTGCAAATAAGGGGTTGAAAATTTGTCTGGAAAAATCTTTAAATCACCACCAATTTTCATAAAATTTGAAATTTAGACTCTTAAAAATATTTCATTGAACACATGTAACAATTTGAAGTACTTATATTTAAAGTCTCTACATTTTTCTGGTCGCTTATAAGTGGAGTATATAAATAACATGAATTATTTAGACCAGCGCTACGTATAACAAACGACCGCATAGTTGGTGCATACTAGCACGCTGGGGAAGTCTAGCTTAGCATAAACGTACCTCAGGAATGTGAAATTATTTCTCATGCTGAAACTAAAATTATATGACCTAAATTTCCACCGGCCAGTTTCACCGGTTATGAATAAAATTTCAGATAAGTAATTCATATATAATTTTTTTATATAAAAAAATAATTAAATCAGCTTCATTCAGCTACATAGTATTAAAACACTCCGTGCCCCACTCTATTAAGTGGCAGAACATAACGTCGGGCTTTTGCCTTGGTCAGAATGAAGAAATGAAAATATTAATAAACTAATAGTAGTATTTCTTTTTTAAGTTAAAGGTTGCCTGATAGAGATCACATATGGGTGATAAGGCCGCCTTTACACCACTTTTCATTTGTTTCTATTTTCTGTTTTTTGCTTAAATTAATTTATGTTTATTTTTCGTTTTGTGTTTTGTGTTTCGTTTTAGTTAATTTATATCAATTATGGTGTAATAAAGTATTAAAATAAATAAATAAACTATGATTCATTCCCTAGAGTGGGATTCGAACCCATAACGTTCTCTTTATTTAATGTAACACAAATTAAGTTAATAGTTTTCACCATGTGTGATAACGGCTATGTAATCTAAATATAACACCTTATACTAGGTGCATCTGAGATTATCACCGCCGCGACATCCGTTGATTGTAACGACCGTAGTTATTATACAAATGCTAGATACTATCATTTAAATTTTTGTATTGTTCCTTCATATTGTGAAAGTGTAGTGATAAATGTTATTTACATTTATTTACTTGATTGTGTATTGTAAATAGTTGTAAATAGGGTTTATGTTTACATTTATATTTATTGTTAAGGGTAGGCAGGGTAGGCAGAGGGAACCTAGTGTTAATACACTCAGTTTCCCAGTTCTGAAGGGATTATGTGTTGAATGGCGGTAATCAGCGCTGCGCTTTACATCGACACCAGTGGGAACGAAATGTAAATATTTAATTACCTCGAGTGGAAATCGAACTCACAACCTGTCGCGTTTATAGTCACATGCTGGTCTCAATTATAAGTATATTTATTTACTTACGGAAATAATTTTAACGTGTAACTAACTACTCTATGCGATTAATAAACACACGTATTAATCGCATAGACTAGTTAGTTATTAACGGAATACACAATTAATAAATTCACGCTGTTTCCCGCACGTAGCAAGGTAGTCAAAGGGAATCAGGAAACCTAGAGTTAAGACAATCTGTTCCTATCAAGACACTTCTGTTGCCCACTATCGAGGCTAAGATCAATTAACTCACAACCTGTCACGTTTACAGTCACACGCTTGTGCCTTCTTGCTGTTCTTTTTTAAATATTATTTAAATTGGATATTTAATCTTAAAATTTTCCAAAAATTAACAAGCAATTCAGACGCAAAATCCATACCTATATTATAAATTCGAAACTCTGTCTGTCTGTCTGTCTGTCTTTTACGCAATCAGGGCCAAACCACTAATTTAATTATGATAAAATACTCATATAGAGATACTTGAAGGTCTCCGGATGAACATAGGATACTTTTTTTCTCATGTTTGTAATATTTTCGATATATACCAATATATTAAAATACTTGCAATTGACATGCACTTTATTCCGTCGCTATGCGACCGTTGCTAAGCAACGATTTGCAAAGTTTGTTGTTAGAAAACGTCACCCAAAATGAGCTTGCTTAACGCATCTCTCTATTGAAAACTGAAAATAATTTCATAAATATATTTAATAAATATTCGTATAGTTCGAGTGGGCGTAGCCGCTCGGGTCCACTAGTATGAATATAAAAAACGATTGTTCCAAATGTTATATATGAAAAGAAGAAACGAGTTAAACAGCCAAGATTTTGTCAAACGAAATCTTTCAAAACGACAATGAAATAAATTAGATCGCTGTACCTGTATTGACGGAAATTTGGCAAAGGCACAATTAGCAAAGTGGACAATGAGGTAACAATGACACTACAACCAAAACATGTTACATATATTGTGGGTATTTTCAGCACTACGAGGCACCGCGGGAGAGCGGACACCTTTGTCGGTGCCTTTGGTACCCTCGCCGCCGAGAGTTCGGCAAACACCAAGCTTGGACATCAAACTCCAATATATCACGCTACAATGACTATGTGAGATTTGTGTGCGGAAATTGATTTTTTGAACGTGAGAAAGCTTTGACAGGTTGCGCATCCTTTGCCTTTGCTAAAGCGCCGACCAAATGGGAAGTTATTGTGCAATTCTTTAGTTTTTTTTGGTCCTTGATACAGAAATCCGATTTCGTTTTCATATTAATGGATGCCTAAATTATTTTGTTATCGGGTTCACGCTATATCCTCATGTAGCAAGGGTAAGCAGAAGGAGCCTAGTGTTAAAACACTCCGTTCTCCACATTTCACCGAATTCTGCGTGTTGAGTGGCGGAAATTAAAATTATTTGCCTAGACGTCAGATTTTCATATCCTCGAGTGGGAATCGAACTCACAACGATGTCGTAGTCATGTCGCGCTTGTGCCCCCTGGGCCACGACTGGCCTCGATTTAATTTTTATTTACATTTTTTGCATAGTTCCTGTTCTTTATGTATAAATTATTTTTTTACATTATTATAACAGACTTAATTCAAGTTTTAAACATTTGTGTAAATATTTTATAATTCTGTATATTTTTTATCCACATATTAAACAATAAATTTATAATAATATGAATATATTTTTATCTTTATGTTTGTATTGTTTTTGGGGCGGGTTGTGAATAATTTTTACACCATTTTAATGTTTAAAATAGAATTAAAATATTTAAATATTATGTAAATGATAATTTTACTAACCTCCAAGTATGCCGTCTATGCTGTAGTCTTTCTTCCCATCTGGGTCTCTAGCGCCGCCTCGTAGTAAACGTGAGATAGAGGATATGCTAGGCGGGTCCGATATACCTTCCTGAAAATATTTTAGTAATTTATTAGTGCTTCTAAGGTTGAAATTTTTGAGCGATTCGATGGTAAATTTTTGTTATGTAGTAATTCTTTGAAACTGCTGAGGCCCGATAGCATAAGAATTGCAGGGACTAAGCACGATAGTTCTAGGTTCATTTGCCCTTTGGGAAAAAGAAATATAAATAAGAAATACTTTTATTTTCTCGCTATCTGCATTTCTTCGAGTAGGAATCCTCCTTAACTATCTGCACTGTCGTGTTTGCATTCATACGCTTGAGGTTTCATATAAAATATACTTTTAAATAACTATATGACAAGACTCTACTAATTTTACTGATTATAAACTAGTGTCGTTTAGAATTGGCTTAAAGACTTCCAAATATTATAATAAACAACTTTTATAATAAAATATATAATTCAATTACTTTGATAAGTTTTTCTCGTATTTCCCACGAGAATATGCCCGGATTTTGCCTCTTCAGATCTTCTATTCTAGCTTCAACTTCTGGAGTAGCAACTCTTGGCTTTGATCCACCGATCACGCCTGGCCTTATCGACCCTGTTTCCTGTGCCAACAGATTTTACGTTTTTTATAATTTAGTATGCCTTTTCTATTAGATTTTTTGAGATAAACCAATAAAATTAAATTGATAACTATGTTATTATCATATCAATTAAATTTCCTACTGATGCTAAACGCTATGATCTTGACTGACCTTATATTTTTTAAAATATTATAAAGGTTTTTTTAACAAAATAATTTAAAAATAAAAGTAACATATATATATATATATACCTTTAAGTCACTGCTGTTGTTGGAAAGAAAAACATATCTTTAATAGGAATAAAATTTTGATACAAGTTTTTCTGTCTCTGTCTGTATAGTAGGTACCTACCTAAAGCACATTCGTGCAAAATTTTCTTTAATGTACGTATATATGTAGCATTTTATACATATACATAGAATGTATTAAGTAATAATTATAATTTTGTAAATAAATATTTTTGAGTTCGATCTAATATCCCATAGTTTGACAGTCTTAAAAGATTATAAAATATTTTTTTCTATATTATATACGATTTTTTTCATCTTCAAGTAGTAAATACTAATACTTTTTTATATTAACATATAGATACTATTAATTTAAAAATAACCTCATGGTGCGTGAAATAGACTTCCTGGATAAGACAATTGCTATTATAGCGTTGGTGAAAATAGACCTTCAGGCTTCACTGCGCAGGAGTCAATAGCGATTGTTCACTTCTAGGGGGTGTGTACGGTAGGTACATATATAAAGTTTGTTTATATTACATACAAATAAAGGAAATTACAATACTAAATATGTTCATGTTGATATGTTTCTTATAGGAAAAACGTTATATCCTGAAATAATTTCTCTATATAAACCACTTTGTTGCTATAATAATTATCCTTACATATAAAAAACCAAACGAACGACGAGAGAAAATAAGCTAAAGCTTGGTGACAATAAAAACATAATATACATTTCATTTTAATACTTAATTACATTTATTTAAGAGTGCCTTGGAGAGATAATTGGTTTTCTATATTACCTTGAATATGTAAAATGAATTATGTAGGATTTATTAAGTTATAATTTTTTCTGCCAGTATCAGATTTTTATTAAATAACTTAGAAATGTATGTCACAAACATACATACTCTATATCGTGGATTTACTCGTTTATTATAAATTTTGCAACACAAGCAGCAGTTTAACAATATAATTCAATAATAATAAATACACAATAAATAGTCGACATTATTGCTTAGTTATTTTTATTCAAATACTTTTTTACGTGCAAATAAAATCCATTACTAATGAATAACTTTTAAAAGGCAACACTTTTTAATTTGCAATTGGGTGGCTATTTAAAACTACTTATTTATAGTTTTTTTACAATTTTATCTATTTTGCAAGACAAACATCATTTAATTTACAATGGCCGAATCATTCGGAATCCGTGAAACGATTTATGTGTACACAATGTCTATAATGTTTATAAAGACCTGGTTTTCTAACCTGGTATCTATTCAGGATTTTTGAGACGCAGCCGTGCGAGACGCGGAGCTGACGCGAGATGACGCAAGGCCGGACGCCCGCCGCTGCCATCTCCACTATCTTTAACCTGATGTGGTTTGGAAGAGGGCGACCGTTGATGAACAGCCCACCTAGCTGGTTGACGCGACCTTGTCCTGTAATATAGGTGTCGTTTAGGATTGCAATAATCAAATACTAATACTAGAATTATTAAATAACTAATAATAGCGTTAGATATATATACTACTAGCGGCCCGCTCGCGGTTTCACCCGCGTGAACTATGTTATTTTTAATTTCTGTCTCAATGGCTTCGTCCTAGTGACGTCTATGCAATTTGAGACTCCTAGCATTTATAGTAACGAAGTTTCATACAAACTTTCAACCCTGAAAACAACCCCTTAGAAGTCGAATATTGCAAATTCCCGTCTTAGCGAGCACCTACGTCCTATAAGTAACCCCTATGCAAAATTTGAGATTCCTAGCACTTGCAGTTTCTGAGATTTCGTGATGAGTGAGTGACCTTTCGATTTTATATATATAGATTAGATTACTAAGTTATTTTATTTGAATATTTGAAAGTTTAAGCAATAGCGGGTATCTAAATGAAACTTAAATGCCGTACAGAGACAAACTGCTGTGAGGCCTAATGTCAAATTCAAATCTTTCATAGTAAAGTACTTTATTCCGCGTACATTATATTATATTCTCAGCTTTACGATGTATGTATGTAGTAGGATAGGCAAGGGAGTCTAGTGTTAAGACACTCCGTCTCTAGTGCTAAAACACTCCTTACTTTCCGCCGAATTCTATATTATGTTCGCAATTTAATTAACAGTGACGGCAATGACAGATACAAGTAAACTGAAAGAAACAAACTAGGCAATTCTAGAATTAAAATAAAGATTTTACTTAGTTTTCAAAAGTTCCTTTTTCTTTTTTGTGTTAAACAGAATTCATTTATTATAATAGTAGTTAGGTATATTAAATACAGATTGTTAAAACATTGTAGAGGTCGTTTTAAAGTTATGATAAATTACTTCGACTTTACAATTCAATAAATTATCTTAAAATTGTATATTATTTTCAATTTTATATTGATTTAGTTATTTTATTTGGTATATGTGTTGTTTTTGTAGGTTAATCTAAAATTTTAGTAAAAATTAATTTATTAAATTCAATTAATATATTAAAAACAGTAATCAAGAGTACAATTTCACGCTGTATCCCGCACACAGCAGGATAGCTAGATTGAAGCTGGTCTTAAGATACAAGAGTACAAATATATTGACGAATTCTTACAAATAATTCACAATGTAATCTATATGAAATAGTTAAAAAGCAAAACAATATAGACAAATTACATAGATTCTATCTAAATTTGTATAATATCAAATTAATTACTTATATACCCTTACCTACCCACACATCCATACCATTTTGGTGACGTTCCATAATGGTATGAGGGTTACTGTGGTACCATCGATATCACGCAGCCACTGAACTGTCAGTTCCACTTGTCCAACCAGAAACCATCACACAAAAAACTTAGGTCAAAACTTCAATCACAATATTTACTTATATTAAATTAAAATATAAACTCATATTTTAAACTAGTCTTCAAATACGTATTTAAAAACGACATGTTTAAATTAATTATATAGTAAATATTATAATTAAACTGAGATCCATAGACGCGTTCGTTATAAGAGGTCAGTTTTTAGACTATACCCGAGGTATCTATTAGACGGCGGTGTCTCAATAATAGAAAAAAGATCGATAGATCGCGTTATCTTTTTTTCTGCGCGTGAGTGCAGCTAAGGAGGTTGTATAGGACTGAGAGTACCACTGTGTTAGTACGGATAGAATGTAGCGTGGCTGTGTGCGTGCTAGAGGCTCTGGCGTGAGGTCGGTGTGCTTGTGTGTGGGTGAGTGCACATGGAACACACCCACCTGTGGAAGTGTGTGCCTTGTGAAGGAACCAAGTGTAGAGGGATTTGGGATATTTAGAAAAATTGGCTTAATTGATTTTTTTTTATGTTGAACGTAAAATATTACTGCCAGATTCTAGTGATAATGATAACAATTTCAATTAATTTTAAAATATTGATATAGTAAAGAATATTTAAAGAATAATAATTACAGAAAAAAAAATACTGAAATGTGTTTTCATATAATTTTCTTAGAAATTTTATAGTACAGCGATTTCAAGCCATTTACAAAAAAAAAAACAAATTTAAATATTTTAATAATTATGAAATATAAAATCTTTGTAGGGTGTCCCATATTTAAATATAAACTGGAAAAATAAAAATGTTTTGTCACCCCAGCGCTTTACCAAAACAGACGCGAGCGCAATAGAGGGGATTAGTTCTGCCCATTCATCGCGAGAGGAACAGCCAAACATATATGCGTCTCTTTCCAACTTGCTTAATCTCCTTAATCTACAAATAACTATATATTTCGTAGTAATATAATGAATAGTTATTAAATAATTAATACAATTCCTTCCTGGTGTTGATTTTTGTAAGGAAATATATATAACTATTTAATATGCTTGTTTATTTTATATCCATTTTTTAAAATAAAGTAGTCGTCTTTTTTTTTTGTATAAGCCGAGGCATTCTAGTATATTATTTCGTTCTCCAATTTATTATTTTTCTCCATATTTATTTACGCAGGAGTAATTACCTGTTTTTCACCGAACGCCATATACTAAAAACAGAACAGACAGTACATAATATCTATAATTTACATACTGAGGATGACCTTTAGAGGCAAACATAAAAATATCGTGATTACAGTAAAACACACCTCATATACTTATATGAAAATATTATAAAAACGAATCACGGTGTATCCCGCATACAACGGGATAGACAAGAAGAACCTAATATTCACACAATGCGTTCATCATACACCAGCTTTATGAACGGCGGAATTTAATGCCGTACTTTGTTGTACGAGAGCGAAAAAATGGAAATAATTTATTCCCTCAAATGCGAACTTAGCCCACAAGCACGACTGTAATGTCATTACGAATATTTATGTTATGCTAATACGCACTAACTCGTTTCACAATTTACAATTTATCTATTTAATTTAAAAAAAAATTAAAAGAAAAAAGTTTTTTTTTAAAAAGTATAAAAAAAAATTATAACTACTCTCATAGTATTAACACTGAACCGCGCTCCCGCATAAAAAACGCTAACATAGATATTAAGTCCGCTACGCTAAAATGGGACTGGGTCGGACACGTCGGCCGCATGACTAAAGAGTCATGTGCGAGTGAGGAACCATATACCGATTGGACTCCAATCTTAGAAACGGCAGATCAAAACGGAGATGGTGAGACAAGCTGGAAAATTTCCAGGCTTAACTGATCTACAATAGCACGATATAGGCAACAGTGGAAGAAATAACGTCAAGGCTTTATCAAACAATGGGACAGTACATTAGCAACCTATCCCTTGCTCTGCTCTGGTCGGCAGAGTAAAGCGCAAGAGTTATATGCTCTAAACGCCGCTTTGTGGTGGTCCATCTAGTGGGAGGCGAGTCATCGTCCATCAAATATTTAATTTGAGACTATTGAAAAGGCAAAATCATCCGTTAGTCTCATCCAATAGTCCAGTTTAGTACTCAATCTTTCTTATCGCCATTCCATAGTCCAAATTAAGTTTTCCATATTTTTTTCGTAGTTCATACGTGGTATTCGGTGACCATCACTGGGCAATTAATTACCTATGGTTTCTCAGAGATCCCAGTACATTTTTAAATTCTCTACGGGACCACCATATATTGGATCTGTGTCTCCACGCAAGCCATTCAAAAGAGTTCCTTTGAACCCTAGATCTTTGAGGATAGAGAAATAAATAAAAATCATAATATAATAATAGCTCGTATTGCTTCATAATGTTCACTAATATAAAAATGAATTTTCAAAACAATTGGAATGTGCAAATCGTATTTTATTTATAAATACAAGAAAAACTTTCTAAGATTGAAAATAATAGTAGATAACTAAAATTGAACAATGATTATATCAATCAATGATAACACTAATGGAACTTTCACTAAGCTTTGTATAGAATGTTATTTGCTTTTTGTTAGCACAATTTTCCAAAGGATCTGTAAATTGAACTATTGTATCACTAGATTAACTTATCTAGTTCATTACATTAAACATTTAGTTTGACAAAGTGTACCTACTTCATTTTTATTTATTATTCAGTAAATAAGATCAGCTTCACGCTGTATCCCGCACACAGCATGGTAGGCAGAGGGAACCTAGTGTTAAGAAGACACTCCGTTCCCCACTTTCTATCGAATTCTGGAGGCAGTGCGTGTTGAGTAGCAGAACCCAACGCCCCGCTTTGCCTCGACACCAGAGCGAAGAAATGGAAATATAAACGTACATAAATATTTCATTTCCTCGAGTGGGAATCGAACCCACAACCGTCGCGTTACAGTCACACCCTCGTGCCGCTGAGCTTCGACGCCTCAATATTAGTAAATAATCTATATATATAAAAGGACTTGTCCTCACTGACTGAGGTAAGACGCACGCACAGCCGTAACCGCTGATGGTAGAGACGTGAAATTTGGACAGATATTGACTTCCGTAATCTGGATATCCACTAAGAAGGGGTTTTGAAAAATTTTAACCCTAAAGGGGTGAAATAGAGGTTGAAAGTTTGTATGGAAAAAAAATTAAATCGGCACCGATTTTCATAAAATTTTAAATTTAGATTTTTAAAAGTATTTAATTGAACACGTGTTTCATCGTTTTCTAGAATTCTCCCGCTAAGGGTGCATATAAGGTGTTGAAAGTCTGTATAGAATTTTTTTTAAATCTGCACCAATGTTTATAAAATTTGAAATTCAGACTCTTAAAAGTATTTAATTGAACATGTATTTTATGGTTTTCTAGAATTCACCCCCTAAGAGTGCAAATAAGGGGTTGAAAGTTTGTATGGAAAAATCTTTAAATCGCCACCGATTTTTATAAAATTAGAAATTTAGACTCATTGAACACATGTTTTATGGTTTATTAGAATTCACCCCCAAAATAAGCAAGCGGGGCTGCGCGCGTCCGCTAGTATTTTATATAACTTCCAAAAATATCAATAGAAACTGATGATAGCTGAAGCAAATATTTCAATTTCGATGTCATCTAATACCAGTAAGATTGGAAAATCGACTTAATTAATTTATACCAAACATAATCAACCTCCCGTAGTGTCTTACAGGCATTTAATTTTGCATTAAATTGTTAATTTCCACGGCACAATAATTTTTAACTGTACATTTACGGCTTACTTTTTTTTCGTTACTAAATACCTGTCTGTATTATAATGAAAAACTTTTCTCACGCTCTTATTAAGTAAACAATCTAGCTTTCTATTTTCATACTGAAAATTAATCTTTACAGTGTTAGAAGCCATACCTAGGTTTTAATTTGCGACATTTTACACTTGAGTGAGTAGTTCTTTATTTTAAGTTTTTTTAAAAAGCTTATAGTCTATTTAGTTTTTTTCAGCGTCACGCTGTAACTATATCCCGCAAGGAGTGTGATGCAGGAGTTTTAGGAAACTCTGCTGTTCACTTTTCGCCGACTTCTGGAGGTATTACGTGCTGAATGTGAAGTTGCAGAATTCAATGCCCCTCTTTTGCCTCGACACCAGAGCGGAGAAATGAAAATATTTAATTTCCTCAAGTGGGAATCGAGCAACCTTTCGTGTTTATAATCACAGGTTTGTGCCGCTGTGTAATGACTGGTCTCGATTTATACTCTGTAGTAGTGAAATTAAGTAAGTTTTCTCTGTTTTCCATTAGTAAAAAAAAGTATAGCTAAAATATTCCAGTTGAACAAGTAATTTACACATTTTAAATTATTTCTTTGAAGACATTTACACATACATAGTTTTTAAAAAGTTTTATATGAAAATGCCAATAACAAGTTAAATGTAAAATTAGAAAAAAACATTGTCATTTTGGATTAACTTTCATTTTCATTTGGAATTTCACATTATATTCGGAAGTAATTGACTTTCTCAACGCTCGTGAGACCAGCTTCTTGTAACACTGGTAGCATCAAATTTATCAATGGATTCCACGGAATGAGACGCTATTGTAAGAGATCTTATATCCGAAAAGGAAAAAAAGATGATTAGTAAAAAATGATAGCCCTTATGGTAACGTGATAAGACTTAGATTATCTCTATCGATGATAGATGATGTTTTTACAGTGGAACCTACGTCAGGCTATCAATGAAGTCCACTAGAATGTTTGTGTTAAGTCATCCTATTTTAATGAACCCTCGATGACAAGCTGTACAAGTAATAAACTCGAGTGTTATTCTTTTTAGCGCCGAATTTTTTATCCCCCTGTGGTCTGATCTCGGATGTGGCGAGTCAGATGTGAAGAATGACCGCCTTTTTTTGTTAATTGTGTTTTTTTTATATGTTCCTTAATATATTCGTTTTTATAATATTGGAAATATAGAATATGTTATATTTTAATTATATGTTAATTTGGCGGTAAATGAGACACGGAGTGTCTCGACTCTACGTTCTCTCTGCCTACCCTGCTGTGTGCGAGATACAATGAGACCTTAAAAAGAATAATATATTTAATAGTTATTAAAGTTTTTCTCTATTATAATACTAGCTATACTTCCAAGGCGAATTAATAAGAATATGTAAATAGAACAATATAATGCTGAGCTAAAAGAAATAGATGAAAGTACGTAAAAGTACCCAAAACGTTTTAATGATGAAACATTGTCAATGGACTCTTTAAATCAACAGGTGGTCTTGGGGTCCATTTTCACAGTAAGTGGCTGCCGGAAATGCCGTGAGCACTGATGCGGTTCAGCCTCGTTGCGACCCCTCCATTCCTGTCTCATTTCCTTCGTTTAATACCACTGATTTCAAGTTTTCTAAAGTTTCTCACAGAAATTTGTTCTTGATGACTTCTCGTCTTTATACTGTAGGTTTAGCTTTGGGAATATGTAAATAAAATATTGTAAAATATTAAAACGAATTAATAAATAAAATGTAAGAAAAAGAAATGTTTTTGTAATAATATTAGTTCTTTGTAGTAATATATCGAAGTTATTTTTAAACATAGTATTATTTCTATATTAATTATATTCAATAGTGGTGGTTTTTTTTTGTAATGAATTGAAGAGTTTTAAATAATAAACTGAGAATTATGAATTGATAGGAACTTTTGATACTTTACTTTCAATAACTGAAAGAAATAAGATTTCTCAATATTTATTTTTATACACGTTTTAGGTTTACATTAGATAAATGGAATAAATACTAGATATTTAGTTCTAAGAAATACTTTTCACAAATAATCTTAATGCCCAAATGAATCCAATAGCTAATCGGATTTAGGGGAAACTTACTGTCTAAATAGAACGCGCAAAGGTCAGATGAAAGTGGGTTAGGTAAAGTTCAATAGAAATTAGCAAAAGGTCATTTGAGGAAACGCGACTGGTTATAGGTTCGATTTCCACTTGACGAAATTAAATATTGAATATTTTCATTTCTTCGCTCTGGTGTAGAGGCAAAGCGCGGCGTTAAGTTCCACCACTTAATGCAATGAACTCCACATACTGTTGAATTTTGACAGAATTGCATTCCCTCTGAGCTAGCCTGCTGTGTCTGAAATACTCGTACAGCGTTAAGATGAAAAAGAGAGAGCGAGAAATAAACTTTATTTAAACGTATATTATAAACCTACATACTATATGTAATATTAATAAAATATATTATTACATACGATATAAGGCACGTTTCACGCGAGCCATCTTGTAATCCTTTTGATGGTAGATATTATAAAATATTATTGGACTACGATATTAGCATCAGCTATCTCACTTCTTATTTCTTGTAAGGAATATAATAAATATATTTATTTGCTGGGATTCGAGTTATTATATTATTCTTAAGATATTTATGGAATACTTTATATTCTATTCAGATTTATTTAATTGATAAGGTAATATGTAGTTTCGTTTTAAAATTATCATAATTTTTTTTTTTTATTTGTTAAGAAAAATAAATTAAATTAATTTTCATTAGATTGTTTTAATGAACAACAGAACAGTTTTCAAATTAAGTTTTTTTTTACTTTATATTCTCATGTATTATTTATCGTACATTTACTTATATTAAATTAGAAATTTAATATCTAATCCGTACACATTGGCGTATTTAAAAATATTTTCTAAGGAAGACCTTGATTTTTATTTTAAAATTATTTTTTGTTTAAAGATATATTTATTATTTTTTCAGTCATGTTAGTAAAAATTCTTCAGTGGGCACCAGACAATTCTGGGATGGGCACGTCCTACTCGACCTCCCCATTACTAAGTCCATGTGTATATTTGTAATGTTTGATATATGTTATACCGTGAATATAAATATATAATGATACATTTTTAAAAATAAAATATTGAATGTCTTTGTCATTATTAAATATCATTGTCAATAGTTTAGGTATTTTTTAATATCCGGCCGGACCACAAAGCTAACTCATTACGCACATAAAAAACATTCTCCAATCCAAGCTTAGTTTTAAAAAAGGTTATATACAATTGTTTTTTTTAAATAAAAATATGATTGTATTTCTTCGTCATACTTCGTCATTGTTAAAATATTTATAATAAATTTTGTTTATTCTATAATTTTTTTTTGATTAAACATCCCACTTTTTGTAACTAGAACTGTGGATTTTATATACATACTAGTGGACCCGAACGCGGCTACGCCCGCTTGAACTATACAAATATTTTATTAAATATATTTATGAAATTATTTTCAGTTTTCAATAGAGAGATGCGTGAATGCGTGAAGATGCGCTTAGCGACGGTTGTTATTAACATGGCAGAATAAATTGCATGTCAAATTAATAAATATTTTAATATATTGGTATATATCGAAAATATTACAAATATGAGAAAAAAAAGTATCCTATGTTCATCCCGAGACCCTCAAATATCTCTATATGAGTATTTTATCACAATCAAATTATCGGTTTGGGTCTGATTGCGTAAAAGACAGACAGACAGAGTTACTTTCGAATTTATAATATAGGTATGGATATAAGTGTTCCCCAAAGTATGATCTGAGCCCACAAACATCTTTGAAAAATCTTTGTTTATATTAAAGAATTCATATAAAATATTATTAAATAATAGTAATAAAATTATTTACTTACCACCATGCTGTTAATGTATAATTATAATTTATCGCTTTAATTTTCTCCAGTATTTCACATGCAGACGTTTAATCTAGAGTCGACATTGTGCCAACATTCATTTCGTAATAAGCCAGGCTTTAATACCGAATGTGTGTTGATATTAAACAATTAATTAATTTAAATCTTAATATTAGATTAATAAGAATATTTTTAATTATAATTAATATATTAATTACATTAAGATTGTAAAAGAGTAGGTCTTTGAAAGCGACTTGTTGTAGGTTCGATCCCTATTCGAGGAAATGAACTATTTAATACTTTAATTTCATTACTCTGGTGTCGAGACAAAGGTGGTGGAAAGGGGGTGGAAAGTGGGGAACGGAGTGTTTTAACATTAGATTTTCTCTGCGTGAAGCTGATTTATTTTTTAATTAAGTACCGTTAGTGTATTCAGGTGTTCCAAGTAGCAAATTAAGAATATCTGTAATTACTTGCAGCCAAGGTATTATGTTTGTATACATATAAAAAGTTCTCTATCGGCAGGTCGGTCCTTTGTTCGATAAATTAGTTTCGGTGTCTACCAAATTACGCTTCAGATATATCTACAGTACAATAGACAAATCTTGACCAGAAAATATGCTCTACCTATTATTTTACTTAGAATAAATTAACATACTTGAAAATTTCTTAACAAAACAGAAGTTGAAATAATGGCAGATTATACATAATTTAAAAAAAAGACTTTTGGGAACACTGGTAGCCGAATATTATTTGTTTTCATTCATTTATTCATGGTCGCACTGAAAATACGAGGCGCCGACAAAGACGTTCCTTTTGTAACACATCTTGTTCGAATTGGTAATGAGAGTTCGTACAACGTTACAAAATAACGAGGCACGTACCTAGCTAGTGTCATAGTGAAACCGAATACATAATTGTTTAAAGGTTTAGGAATTTAGAAAACAACTTCCAAGGCGTACATTTACTTACCGAATATTCATTTCTTATTTGTGTCAAGTTTAATATTATAATAATTAAAAAAATCTGCTTCACGTTGTATCCCGCACACAGGCAGCAGGCAGAGGGAACCTAGGTGTTAAGGTGCTCCTGGATTTTGGAGGCATTGCGTGTTGAGTGGCAGAACTTAACGCCGCGCCTCGACATAATAATGCCTAATATTATAATATACTATATTTTACTACAGTGGCTATTGTTTAAATAAGTTTCTTCATATAAAATTTATCAGTTTCGTGATAAGGCCACATGTGATAAATTGCCTGTTTCATAAGACGTTCATTAGAGGCGTGCAAAATGCGCTCGGTTGCGCGCCGATAACTTTAACCGATAACGATTTTATTGCTTCAAATATTACCTATTTGTATATCCGTAGCACCTATTCGTTGTAAAGATAATGAAATATTCTAGATTTTTTTCACGTATACGTAATTTATATTACATTCAATAGAATTGGTGAAGAAAATGAAGTAGAGCATACTCCTGACAACGTTAAGAACGTCAAGGCGTCAAAGAGAAATAAAAGAAGATTCATTTCGAGTGAATTAATTTAAGCTATATTTAGATTATAATGACAAAAATAAGATATAAAATGTATAATCATTTATTTTAGTTAAATTAAATATTTTTGAAATTATGGTAAAATAGTTATAGCTAATTTTATTTTTGTATATATTACTTAAAAGAAATTAAATGAATATAAAAACGATACGATTGTAACACGACGGTTGCGCGTTCGATGTCCACTCGGAAAGCAATTATTATTTGTTAATATTTACATTCCTTCGCTCTGATGTCGAGACAAAGCGGGGCTGATGTACATCCCTCACCACGGAATGTCTCCAGAATTCAACGGAAAGTGGGGAGTAGAATGTCTTAACGCTAGTCTCTTTCTGCCTATCCTGCTACAAGCGGGATATAGCGTGAAGCGTGAAAAATGTATCTAAAAACAATGTAAATTACATAAACGTATATAAAGTAATACAATTATAAATGAATATAACAAGTAAGTGCAAATTACTTGGAGCATCGTTCATTTGCTCTACAATTGGTTACAATGTTAGAGATTGCAGCTGACTGCACTCACATCGCCGGCGTTATTCACATCTTTAATTAAACATCAGCCAGGTCTCGTGATTACAGGTGGCTTCTCGGCTTGGTGCCTGGATTGGTTGGTGTGTTTCACAATGACTGGAGAAGGTGGTAATGGTGATTCGTTTATTTGTGATGGTTTATAAAATTAAGATTTTTTTTGTTGAAATTAACAAATAATAATTAAATTAGAAAATAGTGAGAAAATATTTCTTTTTATTTTTTTCATTGGTTCGAAAAGTTTGCTGAAACAACTCTTGTCAAATTCATGAAATGTCCACGAAAATTAATAAAAAAAACAATATACATTTATCCGTCAGTAGGTGGTTATTGATGCTTTAGTTATTTTAATAATGTAAAAGCTGTTACGATCACCATGATATTACATTGCAGTTACAGATAAATTCTGATAGAGATGTGAGACTCGATTCATCCAGTTAGTATGAAATACCCTATATTGAATGCACAGGGGATCCAATGCCAAACGAATAAAAACCTTATACTTAAGGCTAGTAGGTCTAAAATAAGAGAAACGTAGAAAAGCCGGCGACTCGCTGTCTCGTCTTTGATAACGTTCGTCGAAAATTAATCGTGTTTGTGTTCTATAGAAACTTGTAGAGTCTTACATTTTGTTAAAGCTATAGAGATAAATTCAATTTTGAAATATTTTAAACATTGTTTTTTCTAGTTTCTTAATTATAAATATTTTATTGTTAATTATAAATTATTAATGTAAAGAAATTATACAATTTAAAAAATAATAATTGCCTTATTTAATTCTGTTCTTATATAACTTTAATGACATCTACCAATCCAGCATATTAAACATCTAAAAAAAAAAAACATTCCTCACAACAAATAACAACCATAACCCACCATGTTTTTTTGCATATTAAGTTGCCATATTAAAATAAGATTAAGCCGATTCCTACGAATGCGTGATATACGCATACTCGCGTGTCTACGAGACTAAAAGAAGAGCAAGTAATATAATCAAGTCCATAATAACATATTACAGATAATAACAAAAAGGATTCATACATCAAAAGGTGACAAATCCAAATAAACAAGTCATACATTCCCGTGGACGCTGCAAGAAAGATGGAATCGGATCGAAGTCTGCTAATGTATATTAAATATGAGCATCCATCGCCATATGGCATTCACGTGAAAAACAGTGCAAAAACAAGCTGGTGTTGCCATTATAGCTTATAACTCAATCAGTGGCTCCCGACGGTGGCACGATAGGCATTCTCCACTTTTTTTTTCATTCCTACCCAAGAAATATGTCACTTCTGTTACCTAGCGAGCGAGCGGCCGTCAAATGCCATAAAATTAGAAGAGGTAAAACATGATGGGAAAAATTCCTCACATTTTCGCTATTAAACTATCTTTTATAATAATGGTTTTGTAATATGCTGTAAATTATTTTATTAATGTTATTTGCGTCTTTGTTGTTGTTCTATTTTTTTTATTATTGTTTTCTATATTCGTTACTTATGGTATTTTGGCTTGGTTAGCTATGGTTTAGAGACTTGTTGGTACTATTCTAAATATTTAGAATAACTTAATTTTCTTAGTTTAGAAACAAATTGCAATGTAAATATCTCCAAAGTAGGCGGAGAGTATAGAATGAAATTATATTGAATCTCTCTGTTTCTTTTAAAGCAAAAACATTGAATTAGGGTTTAATTAACGAGTGTAAAGATATTTCTAAGGATATCCTTTAATTATAGAAACCCGTTATCATTAATGGACACTGTAATTAATCACGGGACGCGTAATTCATTGTTGATTGCTACTGTGTTTTTTATTTAACGAAACGAGGCAATTGCCGTTTGAATTTTAAAATATTTATATATTATATTTATATATACTTTGTTTATCTGTTATGTTTATAATATTATAGTATTAAAAATTATACATTACTAGCGGCCCGCCCGCGGCTTCGCCTGCGTGAACTACGTTATTATTAATTTCTGTCTCCATGAGTACCTACGTCCTATAAGTGACATCCATGCAAAATTATTGTATTTGACTGGTAAATTTTGTACCTAATAGTGTAAATATAATTTAGAAATAATCTATTTCTTTTAAAATACTACAGAAATTGTTAATATATATTTACATTAACAATATAAAAAGTTAGATAAAGCAAAAAAGCAGTATACAATAGACATTCCCAACAAACTCTATTAGATTAATAAAATTGGTTCAATAGAACGAAAAGGAAAAATATAATGAGATATGAGAATTATAGCTGGAATGATTGAGTTTATCGCTTTATATAATAAGAAGGGAGGTTTCTCTTTGTGTTCTTCATACATCAGTGCTAAATTTATCAGATACGGCAAAAAGTTGGACGTTAACAGCCTTCAGAACGTCATACGTGGACGCAAGGGGTGGCCATGTTTAATTTTTGAAATGAAATATTTGTTTTAAAAATTATTTAAAAAAAATATTTAATAATCATTAAGGTATTGTTAATATATATGTATCGTAAAGTTAGTAATTTCATTTGTTTTTTTTTTGTGTTTTTTAATATTCGCCTTTTCCTTATTCCCATGAATTCTCGAGGCATTCGAGACTCGACGGCCTCAACTGAGTGTCTTAACAATAGGTATCCTGATTCCTTCTGCCTTCCCTGGAGGAAGGAAGGTGAAGGTTTTTACTTATAAGTAACACCGTCCTCTACTTTCTGTCCATTTATATCGCGTTTTGAAAGACATGTAAAGAGTTGTCCCCGCTTTTGTGCTTAGCCGTATAATATAATATTCAAGATATATTTGAGTTATAAATTAAAATAAATATAAAATTTAGTATGCAACTATAAACTTTAATAAGCTGGTTCATTTTAAAAGTTACAACTCCTTATAGAAAGACATTGCCAGCCCTGGTGGGCCCAGTGAGACACTTTTGACGGCTTGAAATGATGGACAGTCATTACGATGTCATTGACATCATTTGTTTCATCCGCCTTCATTTACTTTGCGTTAAGACTCTAAAGCCGCAACCATTCTTGTGGTTGGCTACTGAACGTTTCAAATCAATATTGATATTCATTTAACAGAAATTATGCCTTACACAAACCTTTCTTACGTATATATTTAAATAGTTATATAAAGTGGGGAACGGAGTGTTTTAACATTAGGTTCCCTCTGCCTATCCTGCTGTGTGCGGGATACAGCGTGAAGCTGATTTTGTTTGTTATATACTATTTATTTTGATCGTTAGGACATTAGGTTATGAGTTAGTGTTATCAAAAAACATTAATGTTGTTTAAATGATTTTCCTCAAACGTAGTCTATAATTTACTATCAAGTTCTCAACTCAAGTCCAACTCAAGTTAATCTACAGCGTATTCCAATTTTTGGATCAGTTACCAGCTTTGCTGCATCATCGGTCATCTAATCATGTATCTGGCGAGATTAAACCAGCCCGAGCGGATCCCATCAAAGGCGGTATCACACTGTTATTTTGACTGATTGATCTCCTCCAACAAAAAAAAAGGTTGCATCGCTACCGAGATCGACAGTAGCCGAGAAAAAACAAATTAGTTGGCTAAACCTTTTCATAAAGCATTGTTATTACCACCACCAACCCTGGTGCCTTTCCAAAATTCATTTTATAGGGACCGACTTGGTTTTTGTTCTGCCGGTCATATACGTCAACGCTCGATCTGAACGGTATACGGGTGTATTGTTGCTTCGTAAACCTTAGTCGGAAGGCGAAAATCATGCTTGGTCTGTGACCTTGGAAGGTATAAAAAACTCTTCGCTTTTTTGGAAGAAATGATTCTGGTGTTAAATGTAGCGGCTCCAGCTTTGATTTTATTGAAACTCTCATATTTAGTTTTAATTGGTGGCTTTATCGAGTTTACATTTTACGGTCCGATTCGATGAGAGGTTAATAAGCGGCATTTTGAAAGATAACTTCGCTTTTAGAGGTCCGCGGCAATAATAGATATATGAGCGCTCTTGTAATATGGGATTGTTGTGGTCGTTATGTTATTGTAAATATCTAATTCGGATTTTGTTAATTAAGATTTATTGGTAGGGTTGATTTTTGGGATACGACTGTTTATAGTTAGTTAGTTAGTCTTTTCTATTTAAATATTATCATATATATTATCCACAGTGTGATTTTCATATATATATATATATATATATATATATCATAAGAATTCGCGTTGCTATGTTACAGCAATTCTTTACGGAACCGTTCATGGATAGTAATTGTAATAAACTGTGCCCAATTTTTTATTGTTTAGGCAATAGTCGATATTGATTTCGGGTCTTTGATTCCGAAGTATTAACGCTCGTTTTATTGGTACCTGGGAACAGTGTAATTAACCATATCTGACCTTTTTTCTCATCTTTCTTGATTCATTCGTGTCTAGAGACTATAATCATTTGTGACTCACCTTGAAAAGCGTAAGCTCCGAAGATCGGTCTCATATTGTTCATGGAAGACGTTCCTGATGAATAATCCATTTTTTTGGGTATAATTGCAATCAATTTTTATTATCTTTCACACACACAATTCACTTATACACGGATAGGTTATTATTATATAAGAAAATCCGAATCGTCATTTTTATGTTTTAATTGGTTCAAATTTTTGCGTTAAATTTGACCGACCGGGCCGCGGAGTTTTGAATGTGTTACGTTAGTTTCACACAGTAGAATAGTTATGATATAAGCGAATCAATTACTAAGTCACTGGGGGGACTTATTTTGGGACCCTCGTGGCTCGTTACAATGGACTTTCGCTCCACCTCCTTGCTCCCCTACTACTTTTTATTTACTGGTAATAATAGTAAATCACTGGGTCATGTATGTTTCAAAATGACGTTCTAGTTAAAAAGGGTACTAAAATTTAATTTCCCTATGTACGTATTTAGTGGAACTCTTTCATTCGTTAGTAATAATGCTTGATAATCAAAATTTGAATTTAACATTAATGTCGATTATTTAAATAAAGTTATAAAAGCAGTAGGACGTTAATATTGTAGAATTTCTGAAAATAGTAAGTATAAAACTAAAATTAATTATAAACAGTATAAAATAATAATAATAAGAGAGGCCAGTATTGGTGGAGCATAAGCGTACGACTGTAAACGGTCGTAGGTTCGATACCCAATCAAGAGTGAAAACGCGGTGTTGAGATGATGATGCCACCAGAATTCAGCGGAAAGTGGAACTTTAACTTTAAAAGAGTATGTTAAACGTAGGTCCCCAGGTTACCTCTGTCTACCTTAATATGTGCGGGATATAGAGTGAAATACAAAAAAAGACATTTAAATATTTTCTTCTTAAAAATGAAATATACATTTCGGACAAAATTCTACATATAATCTCATATAAAATATATTTTTGGATGAAATTCTATGTTATAACAGCTGCCGCGGAGGTGCCGACAATACGTACGTATCGATAAAAAGCCGTCATGCAAATTAACAAGTATTGTATCCATGCATTGTCGATCGGAACGTATGCGAGTGTCCTGCGAACTACGATTCGTTGCGGGTTCGATTTTTTGAGGAATCATTGTGAAATTCCTAATGCAGCTGTTTGTACTTATTAGTGTTATCTATGTTCTTATTGCAGAATCCATTCCCTCTGCTTACCCATTATTATTAATGGGTAAGCAGAGGGAACCTAGTGTTAAAACACTGCTTTTCCCCACTTTCTGCTGATATTTTGAGGTATTGCATGGCGAAACTCTGCCGCGATTTGCCATGTGACCATAACGAAGAAATGAGAATATTAATGATTAATAATTCTTTTCCCCGGGAATCGAACCCACAACCGTTACGTTTACAGTTACACGCTTGTGTCATTGAGCCATGGGGTGAAGCTGAAGAAACAAAAAAATGAACTGGCATTAACATATATCTTTTATAGATAAGGTAATTTTTTTATTAACCATATTAAAAAAATATTGACTTAGATATTTAGTTTTGATTAATCCGCTTCCAAANCATGCATTGTCGATCGGAACGTATGCGAGTGTCCTGCGAACTACGATTCGTTGCGGGTTCGATTTTTTGAGGAATCATTGTGAAATTCCTAATGCAGCTGTTTGTACTTATTAGTGTTATCTATGTTCTTATTACAGAATCCATAATAATAATGGGTAAGCAGAGGGAACCTAGTGTTAAGGCACTGCTTTTCCCCACTTTCTGCTGGAATTTTGAGGTTTTGTGTGGCGGAATTCTTCGTAGCGATTTGCCTTGTGACCAGAGCGAAGAAATGAGAATATTAATGATTAATAATTCTTTCCCCCGGGAATCGAACCCACATTCGTCATACAATCACACGCTTGTGTCATTGAGCCATGGCGTAAAGCTGAAGTAAAAAAAAAATACTGGCATTAACATATATCTTTTATAGATAAGGTAATTTTTTTATTAACCATATTAAAAAAATATTGACTCAAACATTCAGTTTTGATTAATCCGCTTCCAAAATTATATACGTAAGTATTTTTTTTGCTATTTTACATTTAACAATGTTATTTAACTAAATTTGAAAAATATATTATTAATATTTTATATAATACCACAAATAATAATGCTGACTCACGTTTCTCTAGTAATTCATTCAGTTTTGTATTAATAAAATGAATGACATTCTCGAGTGTGTTCCGCAAGGAGGTTGTCAGTAGCCGCGATTGTGATGGGATGTCAAAACAAAATCGAATACCGCCTTGGGATTACTTGTTGGGTGAAAATCACCAACCGAGTTCAGTTTATTCGAGAACCCACTCTGGCTATTGTTAAATTATTTGTATTTAATATGATATAACTTAGACGTTTATAATAAGAATAAAAAAAACCACTTGAGGCCGTCCTGGCGCAGCGGCATAAGTGTGTGGTTCGATCCCCACTCGAGAAAGTGAAATATTTATTTACGTTTATATGAGGCAAAACGCGGTGTTGAGTTCTGCCATTCAACACGCAATGCCTTCAAAATTCGGCAGAAAGTGGTTTTAACACTAGGTTCCCTCTGCCTACCCTGCTGTGTGCGGGATACAGCGTGAAGCTGATTTAATTTTTTTAAAAAAACCAGATTCACGCACACAGCAGGTTAGACAGAGGGAACCTAGTGTTATGACTCCGTTCCCCATTATAATAAAAAATATTTTTTACACAAACATTTAATAAAAAATAAATAGTCGATTAAAAACTTCGTAAGCTATAAACAGATATCGATTTAATATTAGACGGCTTAAAGAGAAATGCTCTATAAAAAGTCGAAACCTTGAGATTTCGTGCGCTCGTTCTAAATCATGATTGTAAAAATAGACAGAGAGGCGTCGAGTTCTGTAATAACCATTTAACTATTCTACATACAATAGCTAGATTTCTGCATAAATTTCAGTGAATTTACTTATTTCTTTGTGAAATTAAGAAGTAAATTCTAATAGTTATCCATACCTATATTATAAATTCGAAAGTAACTCTGTGTGTCTGTCTGTCTTTTACGCAATCAGGGCCAAACCGCTAATTTAATTGCTATACGACCGTTGCTAAGCAACGATTTGTAAAGTTTGTTGTTAGAAAACGTCACCTAAAATGAGCTTGCTTAACGCATCTCTCTATTGAAAACTGAAAATAATTTCATAAATATATTTAATAAATATTCGTATAGTTTAAGCGGGCGTAGCCGCGTTCAGGTCCACTAGTACGTACATATATAAATTGTATATTTTAAAATGTAGAGTAAAACTTCTTAGCGTTAAGCCCGCCTATTGTACATTTTTTTATTTCTTATTTTGTGTAATAAAGAATATAAATAAAATACTTGCAAAACAGCAGTATTTTCCTGAGTCAATTAAATTCAGAAGTTTTAACAGTTATACGTTCTTCTCGCACTGCATCTCGATTGCTTCATAAACATAAAAGTTTTCTAATAAATATTACTACTTGCCAGTTAACGATTAAGATTTTAGCTCTTGTAAGACAGCAGCAAAAACCAGAAACATAATAAAATCCTAATATTTATAAATTACTAATATAAGGAAAATTATAAAAAAGTTGATATCTATGATCACAGTATTAAGAAATTATATGGAGAAAGCGTTTTTATTATGTTACAATTGACTTCCATATGATATAATTATATTATTTCAAGAAGTATCAGTTATTTTTTTTGTTATTATTATTGATAAAGTTTGTCCTATTATGTAATAATAAAGAAACTTTATCTGATAACACGTATATAACGTGATATTATCTGTTCTTTTTTTTTATCTTGACGTTACAGCGTGAAATACATCTCGCACAGTAGAGAAGGCAGAGGGAACTTCCTTTCCACTTCCCGATAAATTCTGAATACATTGAGTGTGCATTGCTGGGTGAGTGGCGGAACACAACGTCGCGCTTTTCCTGCAAGTGCAGAAAACTAAAAAATTGTAATATTTTTAGTATCTCTCTGAAGGTTTTGCATATCATTATCGTTAAATATGTGGATCTATAAACTCCATGGCCCTGTATAGTTTGTAATGCCTCATTGTTGAGTAAACGCCTCTCTGTTCTGGCCTGTATTAGTCCAGCTAATCCTGCCATCGGTGAATGGGACAATATGTCATGAGAGTGACTTAGAGATTGCTTAAAGTGAAAAATAGCCAAAAATAAGAAAAAAAAAACATAAAAATTATAAGACAAGTTAATTAATTTTCTATATACTATCTATTGTAAAGAAATCCAACACCTCGAGGCTTTTACAGAACTTATATTTCTTCCAGGGCTAAATACCATTAGACTTGTACAATTTATATCACAGGACTTTTACAGAACTTATACTTCTTCCAGGGCTAGATACCATTAGGCTTGTACAATGTATATCTTAAATTATAATACAATATTTTATTCTAGAGGACCACTTTCCTCTTCAGCTCCAAATCTAATAATGCGCATCAGAATTTTCAACACATCAAGCGTCGCGCTAGTTCTATGTATAAATTTTCAAATATATCTTTTTATTAAACAAAGAGGTTGATTTACATTTTTCTATAACAAATTATCGTAAATATAAAAACTATTTATATAAAATCATTACACTATATACTGTCAATTTTCAATGCAATCATAATGTTAATGGGCTCTGATGCCATAATAACGTAAATTCTTCAAGCCAAAGCAATCGTTTTATGTAAAGAAAAAAATATATTTGATTACATTGAAAGGTCGCTATTTATATGTAATCAGGTCTACATTTTCTGTAAGATATCTGGAACTCCCAAGGATTCGTTCGTAAAGACCCCTTTCTTTAGTATAATATTTATTTAGGATACTGGATATCTGGAAAAATGTTTCTTCTTTAAGAGCGTCCTCTCGTCTTCATCTTATTTTAGTTATACTAGTATATAATAAATATATAAAGATTAATTTGTTTCTATTAACTTGTTATTTTTCATGGTAATCAATAGATTTTTTTTAAAGACTTAATGTGCCTATTTCACAGATTTTTTTTACTTTCCTAAAGGTTCATTAACATTTTATTCAATCAATATTTTCCAATACCTTACACTGTTTTTGGGCAATGAATAAAAAAAATATCTCGCATTAATGATATATTTACTTAAAATACTCCAAATTAAAAAAAAAATCGAATCTTAAATATTAAAGATAATACATTTTACTATGACAAAAAGTTACTAAAACGATAAACCTATTCTAAACAACTCGTAACAGTATATGTTCATGTTACAATACGTTTAAAACTATTGTTTTCTGCTAAAGCCGTAGCCGGTGCTGGCCACTTTCACCGCCGTACTAATCAGATGGAACTCCGTTACCGACACACAGACCGAATGCACTCGCTTTATGCATGTATGTAGTTCTTGCTGTAGAACCTGTAGAGGTGTGAAATATGAAAAAAAGTTTTTCATTTATTCTTGAAATAAAGGTGGGTAGAAAATAGATTTGGGGTATTTATTATTCCTTATTTTGTATAGATCTTGGTTGGTTGGTTTTATGCCTGATATTGCATTGTCATAATTTTTACTCTCGTTTGACGTGTCGTTTGAGTTAATAATTAATCGTTACGTTTCATAATAAGTAGTGTTGTCTTCTCGATTTTAGTTTCTCTTTTTTTTATAGAAAATCTTCTATTATTAGTCCAAATTCTTGCATTTTAAGCAAAATTTAATATTTGAATGTTTTATTTTTTATTAAGATTTTTTCCAAAAATAAACAAAAAACTATTTAGTACCTACGGTATTATACGCTGAATAAGACATATACTGTTGATAATTGTTTCAAAATTTGCATATCTAATCCATATATTTTCTATTAAATACTTTCATTTTAGAAATGCACGTGAATGGAATGTAAATAATACAGATAAAAAAACTTAACAATTAACTGATGCCAAAACAGTCAACCGCGGCGACCTTCCTCAATGTGAATATGAGTAATGTAGAGATTTCATAAAATATGGGAATGTTAATTCAAGTCATTAGAAGAGAGAGCAGAGAAAAAAAAGATGGAGAAAAAAATTGTGTGATCGTACCGCAGCACCACGCCTCCGCCGTGCCACAAGCGTGTTTGTGGAAATAAACTAAACGTGTTAAACGTATATATATGTACAAAGACGTTCATTTGCCTGGAAAGGATAGATAACTGGTTGTATTAGACGCTACACTGATTCCTTTTGGGTTTGGTTAAATGAAATATATTTTGGTTTATCTTATTGGAAATACTCTGGTGGTTTTAAGGTTGGCATTGTATATTATATAAGGGTAATCCAATTAACTAGAATTTACTAAATATTGTAGAATTATAATTTATTCATGATAAATAATAAACGTTTCTCATGTCTGTCATTATCACCTAATTCTTCTTCTAATTTCCACAAAAATATCATTCATTGATACATATATAAATATTTTACTAAAACAATAATTATATCATATCTTTGTCCATTCTATAATTTATACATCACTGTGTTGCCCATAGAGTTATTCAATTGACGGCGAGCGAATGGGTTCCTCCATAATGGACTCTAATCCCTCGCCACACATGTCATGCCACACATGTCACGCATGGGCCACATTAGAATTTTTCGTAACGGATCATTACAATATCTCATCGTGACACAGAAAAATTCTACATGTCATTTGGACGAATTTTTATGAGTATTTGTTTTTCCGCACTGGGCGGGCCCCGTTTACTAAGCGTTAAATTGCCGCTCAAAATGTTTCAGGGCGGTTACTTTATACTGTGTTTTTGCTTAACCTAGTTTGGAATTTCATTGTACTATTTATTTGTTTTTATTTAGATTTGTTATTGGATAATCATTGAAGCATAGAGAATTTCAAGAATTTTACTTTTACTAAAAAATGTGCTTAGGCAATTTGAATATACTACACTAGTAGATAGCTATTGCTTTTTATAAATAATAATTAAAAGTCCATACCTATATTATAAATTCGAAAGTAACTCTGTCTGTCTGTCTTTTACGCAATCAGGGCCAAACCGCTAATTTAATTGTACTCATATAGACTTGAGGGTCTCGGGATGAACATAGGATACTTTTTTCTCATATTTGTAATATTATCGATATATACCAATATATTAAAATACTTATTAAAAAATAATTTCATAAATATATTTAATAAATATTCGTATAGTTCAAGCGGGCGTAGCCGCGTTCGAGTCCACTAGTATAGATATATATTTTTCGAACATATTGTTAATGCAATACATGCATAGAGAAATCATAGTAAAATTTACTAGTAAAACTTTCCCTTGCAATGGTCAACAAAATAAATGCATCTGTTTCCAAGTTAATTCAAATTAACTTCATTAATCGAGATCATTACACGAACGATCCCCGGAACACAAACCATATCGAATGAGACTAATTATTACCCGCGACCTGCCGCGACATGTGGCGGCGACGTGACGCACCTTAATGAAATATAACATTACATAAAACACTATTTGTCTTTTGCTTTTTTTGTTGTGGTCACGGGTGACGTGTCACTGTGAATGTTCCGTTGATATCCTGGATGGGTTTTTTATCAAATATAAAAACTTTTTAGGAATTTCAAGCTCTCGAATATTTTATAGATTGAGTTAGATATTAAAAAAGTAAAAGATATTTCTAGATATCTATAGTTTGCTTTTTCTATAGTGTGTATCTCGTTTATAGGAGGGAAGGCAGAGGGAACCTAGTGTTAAGACTGGTGGAAGTTAATTCCGGGTTTTTGCCTTGGTGCCAGTGCGAAAAAATGAAAATAATAATAAACATAATAATTATTTACTCCGAGTAGGGATCGAACACCATACGGTCAGGATACTCCTACTATCTATAATATCGTTAAAATATTTATAATTAAATAATTTTCTAAACATTAATTGATTATTGATTATAATTAATTTCTTATAAGTTATCGACTACTTGGGCTACCCTCATCAGCCATTCCAAAAAGAACTTACCAATTCTAAGTTCACGCTATGAGCTATGACTCAAGCCCATCTTCGATATATTGGCACTCGATTCGATACAACACTTAAATAGATGTCCATATATAAGTTGTAAACGAGCTAATGATTGTCTTATTTATAACTTAACGATCGCTAAAGGTGTATTTGGTGAAGAAGTTTATAAATCTTAAATTAGAACAAATAGCCGTGTACTTTTGTGTACTTGTAATAAAACAACAAATTTTGTGTACAAAAACAACAATTTTTTTTTTTTTGTATGTTTGCTTAGGCTGATCTCAGAAACGGCTTGCCGATTTAATTGCAGTTTTCAGTGTTATTTCATTCATTAAAGAAATGCTATAAATAACTAAACAGTTGTTTCAATAAAACTATTGAATTCGCTTATATTTTACTTTTAAATATGGGTGTAGATAATGTTTTAAAATTATATGTAATGCAGATTGGTAAATTAATAAGTATGTAGTTCAAGCGAGCAAAGCCGGAAGCAGGTCGCTAGTGATTAATAAGTACATATTAAGAAAGTTCATTCCCCATCGTTATATTATTTAAATTGTTTTTTTGTGCACGTATGCCTTTTTTATTATTTATGCAAATATGCCTTTTTTAAAGTCAAATAGTTTCTTAGTTTTTGAATATGTACCTAATAAGACTTAAGAAACTTATGCCATGAAGTTTTAATTAGTATGAAATCTTAATAGAAACATAAAAATAAATTTAATTATTTTTGAAATTTTCATTTTTTGCTATTACCTATATGCAGAATATAGCAGGATTGACAGAGAGAATCTAGTGTCGGGCCACTCCGTTGCGAGCTATCACTATCTTACTGGGCCGAGCTAGCTACCATATTTATACCAATAAATATTTTCATTTTTCTCTCTGAACTCGAAATAAAAGTTCACCACTACGCGCAATACCTCCGAAATTCGTTGGAAAGTTGCCAGCGGAGTGTCTTAAAACTAGGTTCCCTCTGCCTACCCTGCATGCAAGAAGCGTAAAGCTGAAAACAAGGATGATACAATAAAAAAATATATAATGTTTATCATATAGCAAAAAACGGAAATAAAATAATGATTTATATTGTATCTATATATATAAAATCGAAAGGTCATTCAGTCATCACGAAATCTCAGAAACTACATGTGCTAGGAATTTGAAATTTTGCATAGGAGTTACTTATAGGATAGGTGCTCGCTAAGTCGGGAATTTGCAATATTCGACTTCTAAGGGGTTGTTTTTGGGGTTGAAAGTTTGTATGAAACTTCGTTACAACAAATGCTAGGAGTCTCAAATTTTGCATGAACGTCACTTATAGGACGTAGGTACTCATGGAGACAGAAATTAATAATAACGTAGTTCACGCAGGCGAAGCCGCGGGCGGGCCGCTAGTATATACTATAACAATATGTCTATAGCAGTTTAGACGTCGTGTGCGGCCCATCAGCGCATATTTTCAGCGGCGTCTTTGCTCTGAAATGGGGCCTGAAGCGTGTACAACGATTTCAGCGAGAGTTTCACGCCTTTTTTTGTATCCAGTACGTACGCTCGTACGAATATTATTATATATAGACCGTGAAGTGTCGGGATGCTGTTTAAGATTTAGTTATAATTACTTTGTGTGTTATGACAACTTTTAATTGCCTTTGGGTTGAGTGCCGCCACCCAACACGCTCGGTTTGTATAATTTTTGACTAATTATGAGGCTAGTCGTGGTATAGGGACACAAAGTATGCTGCTAAATCGACTGGTTGTATAAATATATATTAAAATCTATATTTTCATTTCTTCGCAATGTCTCCAAAATTCGAATGAAAGTGGGGAGCGGAGTGTCGTAACACTACGTTACCTCTACCTACCCTGCTGTGTGCGGGATACAGCGTGAAGCTGATTTAATTTGATTTTTAATTATTAAGGTAGGTAAAGCTTTAACCATAATAAAGAATGAATTCATATTTTATTTTTATTTCATGATATATTTGTCTCTTAAATCGATAATTAGCATATTAATAAAACTTTTTTATGCTAAACGTAGCTAAAATATTGATTTTAATTAAATTTTAATCTGTATTTACTTTTTGTTTACTATTAAAATATTATTTGTACACTATAATTTTTAATCTAATTTTAATATGCAACAATATTTAAAACTTTAAGTTTATAATTGGAAATTTAGTAAAGGTCAAATAATATTTGTTTTAAAATTTGGCCTAAAGAATTTTCACAAGAAATTAGGCACAAGGTTTAATTAAATAAAGTACTAAGATGGAGTTTAATAGAGATCAGTTTATGAAGAGGTCGACAACAAATTAAGGGATTTTGTAAGCGGCGGGCTCGGTGAAGCGTTTTGTGGTTTTTAATTAAACTAGCTTGTAACACAAGCAACCCAAGGTTGTCTCGTTAATGAGTTGACGATTTCTGTTTTATTACGATAATATTGTTTTATTTAATATTTTATTAATATTTATTTTGTATTATTTTATTTTCATATAAATTGTATATACAAATATAATCGTTACAAAATTTATTTACAAAAAAAGGGTTCATAAAAAATAAACGATTAACGTTTTTTATAATAAAAACATGTTTTTTTCATTTTTTTTCATATTTATGTTTAAATCTATATTTACGTTTAATTATATACATTTACAAAGTAATCCTATATATTTAGTTTATCTGAGTAAATGAAACTCCAAGCGCCTTAATAAGAAAGTAGCTCAGTGTACTTCGACTGTATCCTTAAGACGCAGGTTCAAATCTAGCTGAGATCAAATTCTAATACATTTGAATTTTACTATATATAAAAAGCGTGGTAATGTCTAAATATTTGTAAATAGATATTTTTTTTTTTATGAAATTATTATTGCTTAGACTAATTGGATAATATTATATTAATTGAGATTCAAGATTTTATACAAGTAATATTATTAATATAGTCTCCAAGAGGATTAAATATATCTCGAAAAGTGAAAGACAGGCTTAATAAGATATTCATAAATATTAATATTTTAGGACTTATTAATATACTTATGATTAAATATGTAGAGGCCAGTCGTGGTACAGAGGCTCAAACGAGTGATTGTACGTGCGACAGGTTGTAGGTTCAATTCCTAATTGAGGAAAAGAAATATTTAATATTTTGATTTCTTTGCTATGGTGTTAAGGCAAAACGTCACTCAACACGCTCCATAATTCGGCAGAAAGTGGAGAGTGTAGTGTCTTATCACTAGGCTCCCTGCAATATATGTGGGATATAGCGTGTAGATGAAAAAGGTAATGATATTGGTATATAATTACAATTGTAATATCTAATTTTTACACAAAACGCCATATCCAGTGAAATCAACTGTGATAGACTAACTATTAATTAAAGGTTTAATTAATTGCATATTGTGAAACATATAACCTTGTTCTTTTTTGGCTTAGTAGGTACTTTAATATTTTTTTAACGTCGAAGTTACGTTTAAAAGTTTACGTTGAACTTAAATAACCTTTTAAAACAAAATAAATAAATATAAATAAAAAATAAATAAATTTAAAAATATTAATTCACTAAATAACTACAGTTCGTACTGTGTAGGTAAAGTATTTTTATGTAAAGATGAAAAAAATAGGTGCTTATTAATAGTGTTTGACTTATAAAATAAACTTAAAAATTAAACTAAATTGAAAGAGCTGTGATAAAGATAGGAGTAGGTTTCTAGTGTTATTTTCCTTATTATTTGTAAGTAGACAAAAAATAGCACTTTGATGTCTACATAAACAAGAAGTAATTATTTGTTAAGGCACTAACTAAGCAAACATACTTTATGTTGATTAATTCATAGATGTAATTCGTATATGACAATCATTTAAGTAGAATATTAATTTTATTTATGAATTAAACAAACCATGTTATAATTAATATTAGGCTTCATTCCCTATGTGACCTGTATATAGCAGAGGGAACCTAGTATTTAAATACATCGTCCTCCTTCCTTCCTCTCTCCTAAAAGCTATTATTATTAAGCTATAATATACATATATTTTTTAAATATTATAAAATGTAAAATTAAAATTGCATCCGGATTAAGCCCATATAGTTGTTTTATCAAAAGTTTACATACTTCAAAATGTGTTAAAATTATTTGTATTTTTTTCCATCTGTTACCAAAAATGTTTATAATAATAATAACAGCTAATCCAATATTTAACTACCAATTCCATTTAAATGACCAAAATATTAAAATAAGACTAAACCATTGAAAAAAAAAATACAATAACCCATAGTTAGAGGAATAAATCGTAATAAAATGTTGCTGAAAAATTCCAAATCACAATACACACGAGCCCAGAACGTCAATGCAATTAACCCACACAGACCCACACAAACATTTATTTCATGGTGTGCACAGAGACCCCGCCTCATACAAATTTTGACCAATCAGCGTCTGCTGTAGGCATAGATCGCTGCGGCCGCACGCCTCATGTTCTTCGTCACGGAGCACCGACTCAGGCGCGACTCACACATTGTTAAATGCGCTTCACTTTAAAGATACCAGATCAGGTTCTATGTTCTGTCCCTTTCACTCAATATCTTGCATGTGAGATCTAGAGCCTTATAATAAAGATAATTGTTCTGAAACAAAATGATCTAAAGCTTTTATATATAATTTGAGTAATGTAATAGTTGTATTGACATCACTAATGTTATATTAGCTAAAATATGAAATTTCAGCTCAGATTTTGGAGCCGGTATTAGCAGCATTGACAAAGGCATTCGGGCAACAGAAAGAGACAAACAATCAGGCACCGAAGGCTGAGGAGGCGGTTTGACCGTTTTTTGTTGCACCGTCGATTGNATCAAAAAAATTTTTATTTTTTTTTTTCGATACTTATGTTTCAATCTATATTTACTTTTAATTATATACATTTGCAATGTAATAATATACAATATTACCAATATATTTAGTTTTTCTCAATAAATCAAAATCCAAACGTCTCAATACGAACGTAGCTCAAGTGCACTTCGACTGTATTATTAAGACGCAGGTTCAAATCTAGCTGAGATCGAATTCTAATACATTTGAATTTTACTATATATAAAAAGCGTGGTAATGTCTAAATATTTGTAGATAGATATATTTTTTTTTATGAAATTATTATTGCTTAGACTAATTGGATAATATTATATTAATTAAGATTCAAGATCTTATACAAGTAATATTATTAATATAGTCTCCAAGAGGATTAAATATATCTCGAAAAGCGAAAGACAGGCTTAATAAAATATTCATAAATATTAATATTTTAGGACTTATTAATATACTTATGATTAAATATGTAGAGGCCAGTCGTGGTACAGAGGCTCAAACGAGTGATTGTACGTGCCACAGGTTGTAGGTTCAATTCCTAATTGAGGAAAAGAAATATTTAATATTTTAATTTCACCATAATTCGGCAGAAAGTGGAGAGCGTAGTGTTTTATCACTAGGCTCCCTCCGCCTGTAATATATGTGGGATACAGCGAGGAGATGAAAAAAGTAATTATATTGGTATATAATTACAATAATACTTAATTTTTACACAAAATCCAGTGAAATCAACTGTGATAGACTAACTATTAATTAAAGGTTTAATTAATTGCATATTGTGAAACAAGTAACCTTGGCCTTTTTTGGCTTAGTCGGTACTTTAATATTTTTTTAACGTCGAAGTTACGTTTAAAAGTTTACGTTGAACTTAAATAACCTTTTAAAACAAAATAAATAAATATAAATAAAAAAATAAATAAATTTAAAAATATTAATTCAATAAATAACTACAGTTCGTACTGTGTAGGTAAAGTATTTTTATGTAAAGATGAAAAAAATAGGTGCTTATTAATAGTGTTTGACTTATAAAATAAACTTAAAAATTAAACTAAATTTAAAGAGCTGTGATATTGACAGGAGTAGGTTCCTAGTATTCTTTTCCTTATCATTTGTAAGTGGACAAAAAATAGTATGGAAAATTGAATTATAAGAAATCGACAATATTATTTACCTACTTGTCAAATAGTAGTATGGGCTGCGTTCAAATAATGTTTTATATGGAATGTCAATAGTAAAGCTTTTTTATTAAATAAATTGTCAGAACTAGTTAAAAGGAATTATTTAGATACAAAACTCCACCCGTTTCACCATATATATTTTTATTATACAAAAAGACTTAACATTTTAATATTTTTAAATATAAATTAATATAAAAAATACATTATTACCAAAATCCCTTTGATTTCAATAAACTCTAGCACTTTGATGTCTATATAAACAAGAAGTAATTATTTGTTAAGGCACTAACTAAGCAAACTTATTTATGATGGTTAATTCATAGTTAGATGTAATTCGTATATGGCAATAATTTCAGTAGAATATTAATTTTACTTATAAATTAAGCAAAACATGTTATAATTAATATTAGGCTTCATCCCCTATGCCACCTGTATATAGCAAAGGGAACCTAGTATTTAAATACATCGTCCTACTTCTTCCTCACAAAAGCTATTATTATTATGCTATAATATACATATATTTTTTTAATATTATAAAATGTAAAATTAAAATTGCATCCGAATTAAACCCATATAGTTGTTTTATCAATAGCTTACATAGTTCTGAAAAGCGTCAAAATTATTTATATATTTTTTTTTCAACCTGTTAATTATGAAGCATCACCAAAAGTTTTTATAATAATAATAACAGCTAATCCAATATTTAACTACCAATTCAATTAAAATGATCAAAATATTAAAATTAGACTAAACCATTGAAGAAAAAAATATAACAATAACCCCATAGTTAGAGGAATAAATCGTAATAAAAATGTTGCTGAAAAATTCCAAATCACAATACACACGAGCCCAGAACGTCAATGCAATTAACCCACACAGACCCACACAAACATTTATTTCATGGTGTGCACAGAGACCCCGCCTCATACAAATTTTGACCAATCAGCGTCTGCTGTAGGCATAGATCGCTGCGGCCGCACGCCTCATGTTCTTCGTCACGGAGCACCGACTCAGGCGCGACTCACACATTGTTAAATGCGCTTCACTTTAAAGATACCAGATCAGGTTCTATGTTCTGTCCCTTTCACTCAATATCTTGCATGTGAGATCTAGAGCCTTATAATAAAGCTAATTGTTCTGAAACAAAATGATCTAAAGCTTTTATATATAATTTGAGTAATGTAATAGTTGTATTGACATCACTAATGTTATATTAGCTAAAATATGAAATTTCAGCTCAGATTTTGGAGCCGGTATTAGCAGCATTGACAAAGGCATTCGGGCAACAGAAAGAGACAAACAATCAGGCACCGAAGGCTGAGGAGGCGGTTTGACCGTTTTTTGTTGCACCGTCGATTGTGAAAGATTACACTTGAGAGTCGAAATACATCTTTACATCACACGTCAGTGGCCACTGAGCTGTCTTCAAAGTAACACGGATTAGACACACGCTGTTTCCTTTTACGTAATCATGCCGAGATACCTGTGATAGTGCTAGACTAAATTGTGAATTTGTAGGACTTCTTGTATGTGCTGGGACTGATTTGGTGCTTGGAGTACCGTTGTCTACTTTAACATCCGCTTTCGTGTCAATGGCTGTATCAACGTTGAACATGACGCCGTACTTTACAGGATATTCTTTTCAAGGTTAGTCTTTTCATGTTTATTTGCAATTGATCACTTGATTTTAGCTAATATTTTTGGATTTTGGAGTACTGAAGTAGTTGCAATTTATTGCAGTATCATCAGAATCGACATTATCAAACACATTTTCATTGCTTTTCTTATTATAAACATCAAAATCTAAATTCAATTTTATAAATTTAACATATTATATAGCTATTATATAGGTATTTACATCGTATTTTTTACAGTGATTTGTTTCTCCATAAAACACTAAACGATACCATTAAATCGGACCGCATTATATGATCAAAGATTAACAGGTGATTAGTGGTCAATTACAAGTGTTTTTTATTCAAAAATGACATAATTAGGCCAACTAATTTTCTCGATCTCAAAGGTTCGAAACCGACCATAAAACCATAAAATCATGAAGAAATTATAAAGCCAAAAGTGTATTTTATTGCTGACCATATAACAATATTTCACTCTAACGTTCTTTAACTCTTAGAGGAACAGCTCCAGGAAAAAGTTAACAATATTCTTTTTGATAATTGGGAGATTTTGTTTGGTTTCGGGAACGGTCAAGGTCTCTATTTGTTGAAAACAAATTGTACACTTTGAATATTTTTGTCCCTAAGTTTTATTGTTTTTTAAACAACTAAATTACAGTATTTTTGTGCAATGTGAATATAATAACTTAGTTTAATTTCTATTTATCAATATTTTACTTAAGCTTTACTTTAAATTATTTTTATAAGTATAGTTTTTCATTGATATTTTTTGAATGTTTATAGAGTACGTAGCCGTCAACAAATAAGCTAGTGCTAGCCAAACTAAATTGAAGAATTAATGCTTTTCTTAATATCAATTAAATAATAATATTTTCTAAAGAAAACAAATATTTACTAGATTTATATAATACATTTAGAATATGTGAAGTCTAACATTGAATTAAAGTTCTATATTATTATAATAGTACTATTATTGTATTAGTACTATAGAGTCTGGTTGTTTTTTGTCACGTTGTAAAAGTGTTTCTAACAGAATTATTGCCTGCCGTAAAATGACAGAATAGCCTTTGTTTTAAAGGGATTCTATTTGATATTTATTGCAGTAGACAGCCCCTTTAACACCAACGGTTTAACGAACTAACAATTGTGTGAAATTTTAACTACTGTGTTGATAGATGTTTGGTGTCAGAGCTTTTAATGGATGTAATGATATTTTTTAATATATTTATTTATAAGTAAGTTGTTATAAAAAGTGTTATAGGAATAACAATGAAACTATTCAAGTATAATATAAAATATTTAATTATTATGGGAATATATCATGATAAGAGAAATTATAAAAAGTAAAACCGAACGATATTTCATCATCATCATCATCATCAACAGCCATCTTTTGTCCACTGCTGGACATAGGCCTTCCCCAATTCTCGCCATCAAACTCGATCCTCAGCTCTTCAACGATATTTAACGATCAATAAATAATTATCTTGTACCTACATATAAATAAAAGTATAATAATATAAATAGTTGCTCCAAAAAGTTCAGTTGCTGATGATTTTTAACATAAATCATTGCAACACGAAAACATTTCGACTGCATTGTTGAAAATGTCACCACGACTTATGACCTCTTTCCCCTGGGATAAAATTAAAAAGGAAAGAGACCGCCTAAAACTAAATGGTGTTAGAGAGAGACAAAAACAACTAAAAGATGCCGACAACCAAACTTTTTTAACTCTTTTTTTTTCCTATAAAATAATATTTGTAATATTTGATACTGTAACTATTATTTTAATTCTGTATAAATCTATTAAATTAGTTTTTTTTATTTTGTATTTTATTATAAGCTTACTTTTTATATGACTCATAGTGATGTGCGCCTGCGCAGAGCTTTGCGGTTCTCTTTTAAGTTATTAAAACTCTTAACTCATAATTCGACACAAAATTATATAACTACAAGGATAAATCTGGCTTAACGTCATTTTCTGGTCAGCTCTGACTATACAAGGATCACAAAACATTTGGTGTAAAGAGCTAAAAGATAGGAGGTTTAAAATTAAATTGTAAATATGTTGGACTATCTTAAAAATATAAATATGGACTTTAAGATTAATGAAATTTGTTGAAATGTTCTAGATCCTTTAATTAACTACTTATAGCCATTTTAAGTAAAGAATAAATCTTAGTTCTTTACAATTTATTTTTTTTCTAAACAAAAACGTTATAATCGAAATTAATGTCGATTAGTCCATATAATGTGTGCGATGATGGTCGATGTCCGTGATATGCCTCAGGCTAGGTGACGGCCCGGCCGATACCGATCTGAGAACGCCTTGTAATTTCCACGCGAAACGCCAACGAGAACTCAATGAACTTATTGTTTGTTACGTTTTTACGAAAAATTACTTGTGACCTTAGCAAAAGTTTAGTATAGTATAGTCAACAAGTTGTGGCCGAAGTGAAGGTTGCAGATTGCTGCGCAGATTAGATTTTACGATTTTTTTCATATTTTTCATTAAAAAAAATCTAAGTGACCAATACACAAAAGTTCCGAAAACCTAATTACAAGACGGCCACGACTCGTTGATCGTACTATACCATAATCAAGGTTTAGCCACATTCGTATCAAGTTGGACAGCGGTGCACATCGCACGCTCACAGACGCAACCTTCAAAGGCACCGACAGCCTCCTTTAGCCGTATAATATGACGCGCCTCGTCCCGCGCCCGCGAACTCCTCTGAACCTCTAGGGTTCTTTCTGCCATTATTTATGTCGATCTAATAATAAACAAATTGATATAGTCGATTTTTAATTTATTTTCAATTAGAATTTTAGCTAGTGTCGTATAAAATTGTGTTTTTGAAAAAAATATGATGGACATGCATACATGGTAGGAACATAGTGTTACGACACTCCGTTCACCATTTTCCGCCGACATCTCGAGGTATTACGTGTTGAGCGGCGGAACTTAACGCCTCGCTTTGCTTTGATACCAGAGAAAAGAAGTAAACATTTAAATGAATAATTTTAAATTTTAAAATTATATGACTTACTTAAGATTTTATTCTTATAAATTTAAATAATTCGTGTTTACATTTTAAACTATTAATTTTAATTCATTTTTATTTACAAAGTAGACGTTTATTTTCTATCTTAATACCTAATTAAATATGGCGGTGAATCGCTTTCTCTATCTTTATTCATTAAGTTCTAATTGCAACTTACATTATCTTATTTTTAATCGTGGCAGTAATCTAAGTTTAATCATTGTTTGTATTAAATGAAGTTTTGTACTTAGAAGTAGATTGTTTTATTATAGTATCAAAGCAGAATATATAATTTATATTAGGAAGTCAAAGTTAATTATAAAATATTATTTAAATCGTTAGTTACTTTGACCCCTATATAAACGTTAAAAAAACTTAAAAGTTAGTGTCGTTTAAAAGCTTTCTTTTAATAGAGAATTATAAATATCTCTATGTATAAACTTATAACCTATGAAATAAAACATTTCATCGCTCTAGTGGTTGCCAGCATTGCCTCCAGAATTCTGCGGAGAAGGGACCGGAGTGTCATAGCACTAGGCTCCCTCTGTCTACTCTAATCCGAAGCTGAAACCTTATTAATATTTATTATCTATCCATATTTTTATATTTCAACCAATATTATATTACAGTAAATTTACGTTACCAACAAAACAAGCGGCAAAACTACCCATCAAAGAGTCCATTTCGTATAATAAAAGAAAAGACCCGTCAAATTAGTACATAACGCTTCATGAATACGGAATGAGGTCGACCAGGGCACTTTCAAACACACTATTATAATGAAATAAAATATTCCGTTCCATTCATCACCAGAACTTACATACATTATGTTGGCCGTTGACGAGCCGAAAGGCGTCGCCTAGTTTGTACAGTTGGCATTCTGTTGTATAGAGGGAGATTTCGTTATAGGTAGGTAGGTAGGTAGGTAGGTATTTATTGTGACAAGCCTTCGATCATATTTTAAATTAGATTATGGATTTTTGTGTATACCTATCTTCTTCTTCTTGTTCTTCCTCCTGGCATTAATCCCGGCAATTGCCAGGGTCTGCCTTCCTACTCAACCTATTCCACTTTGCACGGTCTTTTGCGTCCTCGGTGATTAGACCATTGGCTCTCATGTCCTCTCCTGCATCGCTTATAATGAGTAATATTAGGTGGGAGGGTAAAATCATAAGTTTCATATTCTCTATCCACTAGAATTAAATATTCTTTATATCATTCTATCAGAAGTAAAAAGAAATTGAAAAAAATTTTTACAAACAGCAAAAGCCATATATTTGAGTGAAATAAAAATATAAGCGACAAGCATGCGTTATAGCAATAAACATGTTGTGGAAATTGAGGTCCATACCGTACAGATTGCATGTACGCGATGCTGGGTCACGCCGGGTCAAAAGATAGCAAGAGAGTGTAAATCGCAACTTAAATTCTAACTTAATGTATGTAATATAATATAAATATTCTTAATCGAGACTAAAATTTAATACAATTTTGTTAATAAATATTAATTATATCTAGACTATTATTAGTTAAACTATAAATATTTTTAAAATCTTTTTGAAGGGTGCCATTAAAAAAAATAAATTCTGAAACCTTCTAACCATAATGCTCGACGGTCTACTCGACGGTACAGCCGTTACAATATAACCTATGAAAGTATAATAGAACTGATTTGATAACCGATTGCTACACCTCCAAGCCACGCGACCAAGAGGCCACACAGCTCTCCAAACGCTTGAAGAAGGCTTAATGGAATGACACAGCCTTTGTAAATGCCGCCCAATTCTTATGCCTATTCAAAGTGAATTTCTTCTCTTTGTTGCTTGATTTTGGACAGCAATAGCTTATTTTATTAGTATACGATAAAATTATTATATTAAACGGTTTTAACAGGCTACGATAGTCATCTGTACGTATTAGAATAAAAGGCGATGGTTTTAAGCCTCGTTTTTATTATAATATTTTTTTCTATTTCATATTGTTAATATTATATTTAGTTTAGTATTGGTCGACCTCGACTTTAGATAACCTTTGTAAATTCAATATTTTCTTTCATATAAACATGTTGTGAGGGAATTGGAATGAGTTTTTTGATTTGAAAATAAAATTGGTACAGGAATACGAAATGTATAGAACATTTTTCTATTATTACTGTTTATATAATAGTATTATATTATATGGTTAGTTTATTATTTTTGTTAAAATTTTATTATGTTAATAACTGCTGCAAAGGTATTTATTATTTTAAATATAAGGTTGGACACAATTCGTATAAGGAATGTTATGTATGACGTATAACCTCATATAAATTTTACTATAGGGACATTAATGTCGATACGCGAAATTGATTTGCGAGCAGAAACATATTATGATTGTGAAAATGAGGTTTACGATTTATTTACACAATACGATATCGGCTTTAAACATTACCAACTATCAGTAGAGTTGCTTGTAAGCATCTAAGTCACAAGAAACTTCCAAAAAAATATTAAAATTTCATATAATTATATAACTCATAATGGCAAATGGCTGCTTAAATCATATTCGTATCAAATAAATTTTATTTTGAATTGACAGGTAGATGGGGTAGATGTTCCAAATTTTAAAAAACTATATTTATGAAAAATAAACAAACCGTACAGAACTCTCTTTTATAAAAAAAATATGGCATTAAAAAAAACATTAAAAACCTGTTTTCTTACTTAATATTATTTCCCTTATACAGTTATCAGGTCACAACTATAACCATTTAATAGGCCATTGCTTATAACTAATATGTGAACGGGATATCTTTACGCCTATTGCCTTCGTAACTTTTATTAGCCGTTTCAGTGTAGTATGCCTCTGGCGGTATTGTAGCAATAACCTATGACATTAAATGTCACAGTCAATATCAAATCACTTTACGAAGTGAAAATACAATAAACAATATGAAAGTGGTTTAAATAGTGTTATATGATAGTGTCATATCATACTAAATTTTCTGGAAAATCTGCAAAGTAAACCAAGTAATAAATAAATAACGTCGTCAATATTTAAGCCTCAGAAGGGTCTCGATTTCTCTGTTTTGAAACATAATGAAGACGAATCTTCCATTAAGAAACCGGAGTCGATAGAATCGAAAGCGATATTCGGTAACGCAAAAATGCACTTAAGAAATCCAATCACAGCGACAATGCTTATGACAAGTCGACGCTACGGCGGAATTCGATAAAAATGTGATTGCTAATTAAAATTGACACAGAAGTCCGATATTGAAACGAAAAATCTTCATTTATTTTGTCACGGTCCGCCTTACATTTAGCATTAAATGGTTGACTCTGTTTCAATTTCGTCTTACATGAATGCGCCGGTTGAACGAATCGGTACACGGTTTGTGTTATTGTGTGAATTTATACCTTCAATACTTCTATCGCTTCTATCTAAATTTAGTATGTGATTATATTTCAAAGGAATCACTCTGGCCAATGCTATGAATAAGACAAGTAAGTAAAAAACTGGCTTCCGAATACTTGCTGACTTACTTTTTTTGTATATAATGCTCTTCTTATTTCTTGTTGTGCTATTGTATCAATTGCTATACCACCCTGGTAGCAGCTTTTGTATTCATAAAATGGTGCATGATCAAAATGTGCTTCCGGACGATTAATTTTATCGAATAAATGTTGAAATTTGTTGTTAACTTCGCCTCCTTTTGCGTTAATAGCGTTACAATGTTTGCGAATTCTATTACGCATTGTAAACTTCAAGTTTCTTTGTCCCTTTTATTCCTTTATCGGTCGAACGTTGGATTGATCCTATTCCGATATTGAAATGTTTTATTTGTATATCCATTTCTATATTAACTTCATATATTGGATTATACTTATGTAATTCATCTATTCTTAGAGTTTTCATCCTAAATATATGTAAAAATATTCGCTACCTATTTCATAATAATCTACAAAAATAATAATAAAAGATAATGAAGTGATACATTAGTGCTAAACCACCCACATTTGTATAGGGAACTTATTATGCGTCATAAATATTTCGGGAACGTTAAATTAACCCAAAGAACATGGGCACCACGACGTCTACGGGGTTCCGATAAAAAATATGTTAGGGCCACTTGCAGAAAGTCGTGGCTGACCACAAATGTGCATCGACCGAGTCTTATTTAGTAGAAAATAAAGATTATAATAAAATGAAAAATGTAGGTGTTTATTTGGTCTTGTAATTTTATTATTTCAATTCTTATCCCTAAGATTATTAGGTTACGGTGCATTTTACAGTGTTTCACATCTTGTTTCTTGTCTTATTATAGGACATACTTGTTGACATGTTGTTTAATTGATCGGTGCCTCTCAGCAGGGGTCCAGAAACCTACGTGTGGCGGTTTCTTTGAGGAATTATTTGAAATTGATAAACTATAAATGCCTCTACAAGTGGAACATGCCACTGTTATTTTTTCATTACAAATGAGAAGTGTCTATCAAAATTGGATAAGAATTGGGAAAGAATGTCGGAACGCCTTCCTAGATATATTATCTAGTGTCATTTTGATGTGGTTTTTGTTCATTTTTATTTGTATGACTAAACTTGTAAATATTTTCAAGACGAAAGAAAGAGTAATTACTAAATTATATTTTGTTATTGCTGTTCTAATTTTTATATTTATAATTATAAATAATGTAACATAGGAAATAAAAGAAATTGAAATGTTTTCCTCAACTTATTTCGGCTTAATATAAGTCAAAATGGATACAAAGCCGTCGCAAAAATCGTTGATCGGCGGCTTCCTTTGACGATTGGTGGTCCCCCAGCCCGTGATGTGATTATAATAGCCACTTTACTCACATATATTAATAGTCCCAGAAATGTTTTATATCTTAAGGAATTTTATTTGCAATTATTGTCGAGCGAAGATAATTACCGAGCTCGATACTCATCACAATAAAATTAGCAATTAATTTTTGATAACTTACCTTTCACCGTGGGAAGCTGAGAATGAACGTTCATAATCTTAAGCTAGATCTATTAATCTAGTGACTATCAATAAAGAATTGAATAAAATATGTATTATTAAACTTACACTGTGGGATTTAAGGAAAATTTCAACAAGAAAACTATATTTTCTTATACATTTAGTCCTTTCTTTCTATCTTTAATTTTATATTTAAAAATATTTTTTTTGTTTTAGGACAAGGTCGTATGAATCAATTGGGCGGTGTGTTCATCAACGGTCGCCCTCTGCCAAACCATATTAGGTTGAAGATAGTGGAGATGGCCGCGGCTGGTGTCCGTCCTTGCGTCATCTCACGCCAACTCCGTGTATCCCATGGCTGCGTTTCTAAAATTCTAAATCGATACCAGGTTTGAATTAAATTAATCATAATACTTTAAATATGAATACTTGTGAAGTGAAAAAAATATTATGTAAATTGATTGAATTGAAGATTTTCAAAAATTCTCTAAAAGTGTCCTTTATACCTATATTAAAAAGTTGTTTATTTCATGTTACAAGTAATGTAAGTAATTTATTTCTTTATTTTTTATTAATTTACATTTTTTTTCTTAGGAAACTGGTTCAATACGGCCGGGAGTAATCGGAGGTTCAAAACCAAGAGTGGCAACACCCGAAGTAGAAAACAGGATAGAGGAGCTGAAGAGACAAAACCCAGGTATATTTTCCTGGGAAATTAGAGATAAATTAATAAAAGAAGGCATTTGTGATAAAAACACTGCGCCATCGGTCAGTTCGATTTCGCGGCTTATAAGAGGAGGCAAAAGGGATGAATCAGACCCTAGAAGAAACCACAGTATTGATGGTATTCTAGGTAAGTCTTACTTACCTTGAACTAAAACTATCTTTATACAAATTCTTCAAAAAATATTTCATAACAAAAGTATAATTTAAAATGTAATTTAAAATTGATTCTTACAATTTACAAATGCCTTTTTGCATTTCACTAGAGTAAATAGAGGCAGAAACTCTGTCCACTCGAACACTTTCCGAGCCGCGTTGGGAACAGTATATTGCTAAAGTTTGCTCTACAATTTTCATAACTTCAGCTCGATAGCTGGCTTTAAGCAGTCTATTTCTATTATTCTCAGTATGCGAGGTTATTTCGAAACACAAGTTAATATTACATTTGGCCTCATTAACGAATCGTTCAAAAATATTTTTACTATAAATAAAATAATTGAAACCTTCGTCATAACGACGCGTAAACAAGTACCGTGTCATCGCAGTCTTTAACGCCGTTGAAGGCCATAATCACTTAATACACTTTAAATAACATTATTATTATGAATTTATTCATATAATGAGACCGTCCGAAACGTTTGCAAACTCAGTAAAATGGCGTATAAAGTTAATAGTCCACGTAAAAGTGAAGCGGGCGAGGCGCGCGCGCACGCCACGGCAGCGCCCCTTGTGTCGGCTTCAGAAATTGTAGGTTATAAAAATGAAATTAGTACTCAAAGCTGTTATTATCCCATCGCTTTTGGCCGCGGGGCTTGCATTACGACAATCTGTCCGTACTGCACGTCTTGTGCCGTATAGCTAGCCAATATAAAATGGCGCTCCTAATATCCCGGTTTCGCTGGAGAGATTCTACGCCGCGATAAGATTATGCATATTAAATCGTGTACGGCTAAAGTAATGTCTACACTGGAAAAGCCCCTTGGGTCCCTTTGCGTACTAAAATTTGCGTTTCGTGCCCTTCTATGATGGCGTGTAACTGTACTGGTCTGTTCTCGCTGGTCGTGGAACTGGAAAAGCCTTTCGGAGAAACGTTTAGCGCGAGTGTCGCAGCTTTCGTAATTTTTATGAGCAATTACGTATGATAATTTTTGTCGTGAATATTTAAAAGGCTTTTACCAAAAAAAAACATACGCTTTTTTTTAAGGTTTTATTTATGGATCTATATATTATGTACATGTTTACTTTTTTAGCATCACGCTGTATCCCGCTCACGGGAATCGAACTTATAACCTCCAGCGTTTACAATCAATAAAATAATACTGAAATGTGTGATCTAGTAGCCATTAAAAATAATAACATTCTTTAAACACATATATCTAAGTTAAGTGTCGTAATATTTATTAAGTCTCGAGAACGTCATTACATTTCTTTGAACATAATTTTCAATGTGGTTTCATTCAATTTAATCCAGAGCGCGTGTGGTCCGAGCGGTAGCCGATGACAATAATGAATGTAATGAAACAAAACGATCAGAAAATAGAAAGTAATCATAGCATTACAGTGACAAATTTTACATGTGATTTAGATTTAGACCCATTATCGTTGATCATTTGAAAATAAAAGCAGTCGACACATATTATATATATTAAGTTGATAGCGTAGAATGTTGTTTTATATGTGGGGAACCTTAATTAGGATTATTCAGAATCTGTAAATTTATATTATGCATACATAGAAATTAGCTAATTATGAAATTTTGTCACTGTATAGGTCCATCATCATGTGAAGATTCAGACACAGAATCCGAACCCGGTATCACCTTAAAACGAAAACAAAGAAGATCTAGAACCACCTTTTCTGGAGATCAGCTTGAAGCACTGGAGCGGGCGTTTACAAGGACACAGTACCCTGACGTTTATACTAGAGAAGAATTGGCACAGAAAACCAAGCTCACTGAGGCTAGAGTACAGGTATTTAGTTCATCCTTTCAATCAAAAAATCCAATTATTTTTGTTAGTCAATATTTGTAAAAACATTTATACTATTATTTATAACTTATACCTTGTAATTTAAAAGAAAAAATATAGTAATTATCTTTATAATTAATTATAGCATGTAACCGAGCATATGGTGTTTTGTAAGGCGCTACTGGACTCCTACTTTTATTTTATTAATGGGTTACGATAAATTATAGTAATAAAGCTAAACACTCTGCTCATCTAATTCGAGACATAATCGATTTTGCTACCTTTTAATTATTTTGTTCATTAATTATATTATTATTAAAACACATTTAATACCATATTTTAATTATGAAAACTTTTGTAACATTTTAAAATATTTTGAAGTAATTTGTGAATATTTTATAACAGGTCTGGTTTTCAAACCGAAGAGCTCGTCTACGCAAACAATTAAATTCACAACAACTCAGTGCCTTCAATACAATGTCATTACAATCTGCTTTCCCGTCGGTTCATCAACAATATGAACCTCCGTCCACTTTCAATGCTCAATGTGCTTCTTGGCAGCAATCGTATTCATCAGCTTTGGGCTCAAGTTCTGTCCTTAATTCCGCTTTAGCGCCCTCTATTCACCAGTCTGCATTATCAGCACCTTCCGTATGTCAGTCGGCCTTAGCAGCTTCTTCTCTACATCCGCCTACAACAAGTTCATTCTCGTCAGGCAACCTAACCCCGTTGTCTCATTCATCCGAAATACCAACACCTCTGCACGCACCATCTGATATCACTCCCCCTAGTACAAGTCCAACTACGGCAAGTCCTACCGCGAATCAGAGTGGTGGTATCACCTATCAACATCCCAGCTATGCCAATGGAACTGAGGTCTCCCATCCTTACGGCTATGGAGACTATGCCAAGCAAGACCACATGTCGGCCCACAACCACTGGACATCAAGGCAACTGAGTGGTCACCCTCAAAATAAATTAGCTGAAGTCAGCGCCTGGTCAGATAATTATAGGTAAGTTTATTTTACGTACATGTAGGTATATCTGTAATAATAATTTATAAAGAAAAATTAACCGCTTTTAATATCTCAATAAGCCCTGGCGGCAACCAATTGCCTTTATGAATTATTGATGTTTAGCTGCTTATTCAGTTTTGGATTCGAGTGATGAATATTCAATAATAATAAAAGTTTCCAAGCAATGATTTATGTACTTTGTATAATACAAACTTTATTATATTAAAATTTTCTGTACACGACAATTAGTGAGAAAGCAACGTTGTAATTTATTTGATTTTAAATCGCGATCCTCTTCGCGTATTAGAGCATAGGAGTAGATAAGTCTCGCAAATTGTGATTAATTTTATTTCTTTTCACCTTCCTTTATCATTAGCCGAGGCGGCCGCGAATCAATTAAGAGTGAGAAGTCAGATATTATACGCCGCGCGGGTAGTTATTACAGACTGATCTTCGTAATACGCCGATGCGATCGTGAAGGCAGTAGGGTTGTGAATTTTATGTATATTTTTGATCGATTACTAATTGGTTTTGAAGTTACGATACATTTAGATTTACCGTAATATTTAACGGTTATTTTCACTAATATTTTTGATATGCTGTTATCGAATATAATTTTACTTATGTGTGTAATTCTAACAATGAATTGGTCTTAAAGTATGTACAGTATGTCAAATATATTGTCTCTTTGTATGTGAAACGACAACGTCGTTTATCTGTGTAATCGAGACAAAGCGAGACGATAAACTTAACATTGGACCACACACAATATATTTTAAAGCACAATGAGCAGAACTCAAGTAATATATGAGCTAGCCGCGTCTATGGCGATCGGTATTTTCTAGTTCTTTAGGCAACCTCGATTGACGTAACTTCGAAGAAGAGTAAAATGGATAGCGATTTATCAATTTCAGGCGCCAGATATCCCACTTTAAACTACTTGAAAAGTAAAACGAATAAATTTAAAAAGTTTTATTTTGTATTGGAAAATTCCGCGTAATTCAGCTACCTACTGATTGTTCGGAAATTAATTGAACGTCAAGTGGACGTACTTCCTTTAAAACTCTTAAAAGCAATCAATTAAGTTGATATTTTTTCTCACTTTTAATAATGTTTTTACGATTTTAACGGTGTATATTGCAAATTGAAAATATCTAGAAGGACAAAATACATAACGGTATCTTCTTAAAAGTGAAGTGAATATTAACTTAATAGCCTTGAGGTACAAAAAAATTTTTTGTACCCAAAAGCTAATACTACGTTTATTAAATCAAAATATACATAACACTTAAACTACGGAACGAAATTACGAGCCTTCCGTAACTTTGTTTGGAAACTGTTCAATTTAGTTTTTATGATCATAATGGGTACCCAACATTCTAGTAGATTCTAAATATAAAATAGACGAATTTGATATTTATTGAAATGCAATAAGGCAAGTAATACGATGCAAGTAATATGCTTAAGAAGGCTTTATCGCCGGCATACATTGCGGAAAACAGATAAACATACGTTGCTTTGTACTGAGCGCTCGGCAATTAATGGGAGGCCGAACGTGACATTAGTGCGATGAACCTCTACATTAGAGGCAGCACAAACCTGGTATTAAAACTTATCTGAAGCTATTTGCCTTCGACTTCCTAAACAGTGTGGTTCTGTACCTTTTATCAGCAGGACAGCTTATGTCGGATGGACCGTTTGTTCGCACAAAATGTATTCGTGATTGATGGATGCAGGTGAACGAAAATTGCTTTTCGATTGCACGTCGCGTCGATTGAAATGTTGAGCTTTGGGTTTGCTATTCATTGGATATATTAGTTGAAATCTAAAATATGAAGAATATTTTTATTTTTCTTTTGTTTCTGATGTAGATAGATATGTATGAGGAAATGACTATAATAATCCTCATTTGTGTTAGTTAGGAAATTGGTTACATAGCTAAATTGTAGTATATGTATAGTAAATACTATATTAGTTACAAATAAATGAATCCATTCAGTATAACAAATTAGGGACAGCACAACGTTGCGTGCTCCCGCGCCGTTCCACTTAGTAGCTGCAGCTTTCCGAAATGATATCTTGTGTACGTTAATTACGATAACTGATTAAATTTCTCCTTCACCTGTTTTAATTTAACCAACGTCATCACTTGCTACCGGAAAATTGGCACTCGCAGTAGCACTTCCAAAGGAATTTTCGATTATATTAACATGAAAAAGATTGCTCTTATCGACGTATAATATAGTCATTTACGAAAAAAAAATGTAATCTATATATATAAAAGGACTTGTCCTCACTGACTGAGATAAGACGCACGCACAGCCGTAACCGCTAATAGTAGAAACGTGAAATTTGGACAGATGTTTACTTTCGTTATCTGGACATCCACTAAGAAGGGATTTTGAAAAATTTTAACCCTAAAGGGGGGAAATAGGGGTTGAAA